>CM067259.1:12767386-13097386 GCA_034195605.1 Santalum album
AATCAAATCTTTTTAGGTTTCATTTGTAGAGGTTGAGTAAGTCATTACAAATCCAAACGTAAATCAAAATCTCTTCCGATTCTTTTCGTTCCGTATGTAAGATTTGGTAAGCACATTCAATCCCAAGTCAAATCCATTCTTGTTTCAAACGTTTCAAAAAGGCCATTATCTAGAAAGAACTTTCTCAATAGACAAGCTGAAAAATAAGCTTCCCAAATCGGCCCTGACCCAATCTTGAATAGAGCGTCCATATGGTTTCTGATAGTCACGACCAGCAGAGCTAATGAAATGTTCTTCATTTCCCCCATTTTTTCCTACAATAGTTGGAGCAGCTCCAGTAGCAGCCCATATTGAGATAATGCTTTTTGGTCCTAAATCTCTACTATATGGTGTGTGGTTGGGCCTGCAATCAATTTCATTACTGCAACCCACATGTGTGGTACCCTTCAGGCTGATCCACTCATTTAAAATAATAATAATAATTAATTAATTAATTAATTAAAAGGAGAGAAATTTTGCTAGGTCTATCCATGTGCTTCCAGAAATTAGATTTTTGTGTACAGTACCCCATCTGACATAAGTAGGATTAAATACAAAACATTATGTTGAAATGAGCTCATCTCAAAGGCAATCTAAGTGCAAATGGCTAACGCTATATAGCCCTACCAAATCCTAGTCACATCCTAGAAATCTAATGCATCAAGACACCAACAACACGCAATAGAGTAACTTTAATTTTATAAAATACTTATACGAATGATTCATCACCCTTTACTTATCTGTTGCCATGCTAACCTTTCAAGGATTTGATAGGGATGAATAGAATTACTATTAAGCCTAGCAAAAGATATATATATATATATATATATAAAAGTAGTAAACTACTTGTAACTATTCCTCTGCCCAAAAAAAGGAAAAGAAAAAAAGAAACAGCTTATGATGTTCTTGCCAAGAAAAGGAACCAGCTAAAATCCTCAGAAGATTGAGATGCGCCTCAAATTGTGGTGCCATGATACCTTAGAAGAATCAAATTTTAGGGAACAATATATGTAAGGGAAAAAGGAAACTAGAAGAACCATATAGGACCTTAGCTAAAGGGTTCACCAGATGCAAGGTGACAATGAACCAGTTACAATATGCACATCTAAAACTGCCAAAGAAACACAGAACAGAGATCAAAACAGCCAAATAGTCAGTAAAGCATGTTTTATGCAAAGATGATCTGAGGCGTGATTGAATGGACACTCACTGCTTACACGGATGCGTGCATATAAACACCCTCAGTGTTAGAAACAGATAAGGCTTTAAAGTGACTCCCAAATTACTAGTGTTCACGTTCTTGACGTCAGATAAAAAAACTTGCGGAGTTACATTCTTGCATAATTTAAGAAACGAATTGTCATTGCTTTTCTAGGTAATATCACACTTGTTTTCTTGCGTTTGAGCAACTGCCGATTGATTTCAATAACTAAAAAAAAAAAAAATCCAAGTTTAAACAAATGATGACATGTTTATCTAGGACCAACAAGAAAGTGAGTGCAGATACATATGCGAGTCTTATGGAGCAGCAAATGCTCAAAAAGAAGTAATCAATTTCAGATGTAAATGATCTGCCTGAACCAAGAACAACAGGCTCACTCATAGGATAGCATATCCTAGGCAGAACTCACTGTATTTTAGAGGACTATAGAATCAGATAAGAAATCAGAGTAAGAACATAAAGTAGAATAATAAAGGCAAGTTGGCACAAGCTATAATAATTACATCATATCAGCCTCGTCCAGTAGGGTATGCTTCACATGCAAAGAGATCTACTTTCATAGATAGCAATAGCGCATAATATTTCCACTTCCTAGTGTATGGTCTATGTCAAATTCTAGTTGCCACATTACAAAATATAACCAAGGAGAAACGACTCCTTAAAAGTATGTTGCACCAAGTTGCACAACTCTCCTTTGGCGCTTTGTAGTAGTAGATCTTGATTCATGTTTAAAGGCTTTCAAGTTTGGCTTCTGAAATGGTCTTAATTAGCCTCGAAAACATTCTAAATAATTATATCAACAAGCTTATAACTGCAATTAGGATAAAACTGATCGACTTAAACAAGGAATGGTTGGAAAGGCTACGGGCTGAAAAAATAAGAGGCTTTGTTTATGGAACGGCCATGGATATGATGAGAGCATGGACACCTTTATCAAGCATCGTGCAATTAGAAAAAACAACTTTGGAGCCCCCTGCCCCAAAAATAAAGTGCAGAAGTCAAATGCTATAATATTATCAACCAAATAGACTTCAATCAACACATTTAGAATTCCGAGCCACATAATTCACTTGGGTTGAGGATATGCGACCAAATGTAAGATCACACTGAATAAAATACTGTGACAGAATTAAAAAGGAGGAGGAGGAAGATGTAAAGAAATGATTGATGGTTGAAAAGCAAGCACTAAGCATTCGTGGACTCTAAAACATACAAGTTAGTGCAGCTAGCCCTGAAGATAGAATAATATACCATATAAGAAAGCCAAGGAACATAATCAAATGCTCAATACAGGACAATGCACTAAAATAAAAGAAAACTCATGTCCAAGTAATTAGTCCACACTAAAATGACACAGAACAATAAAATGAACCAGCGTCAAAAGCTTTTAGAAGCAAAAGGGAACAGTCCCCTTTCAGGCAATTTCGAAAGAGGCCCTTCCTTGCCCCAGAGGGTGAGCACAATAGTGATAAAGATAGAATGTGGAAGCTACCCACACATAACATCTGGAAAAGCACTACAAACATGAACTATTAACAAGAATTTAAAACTAAAAGGTAAAACTAGAAAATGGGCAATTTAATAATAGAAGAACTGTGTATTGTTGTATTATTATATAAATAAACCATTCTAGTCTCTGAAAAATTGGGGGAAGCACACATCATTGTCATCATCATGATGGAAGCCATGAAGAGGGTTCCAACAACATGATCATCCCTGCATTTTCATGATGTCCATTCGTTTACATATCTTGGTCCTCCTATTTCTGAACAAAGCGAAAATTAAAACAAGAAGAAATCCAAAGACGTAAAACCCACAAAAGAGGAGTGGAACCACAGAAAGGGGGAGGGGAAAACAAAAAATGGAAAAAGTGGGTATAAGAGAAAGCTTTGAGTAAAAGTCGGAACAATATACTAATAATGCCTGGCTCCATCCTGTTTGCCTCTTTCCACACAATGAGGGCTACATTGTTGCACCTCTCACCGGTGAATGCCTGAAAACGACCTCCGATTTACGAAGGGGAGGTCGAAAGGTACCTCTTTGAGAAGAAGGGTAGCTTCGCCATTGCTCGAGAAACCCGCAGAGAAGAAGAGCACCACCATGTCTGCTCAAAACCCAGCTCCTCCTCCCACGATCTTTCTGTTGTTTGATTTCTGTTGGAAGTTTGAATCTTTATACAGAGAGAGCGAGCGAGAGAGAGAGAGAGAGAGAGAGTAAAACAGAGAGAATGAGGGCTTTCAATTTCTTTTCATCGGCATTTTGTTGCTGTGCATAATAATATCGGACGGATTTGGGTTATCTCGGGATTTGGAGTGAAGTGGTGAAAGGCAATTTTCAGAGCTCTCTTTTGTTCCTTTCCTTTCCTGGTCAGACTTGCCGCTTTGTCTCCCCTGTATAAACCTTTTTAACTCAACCAATCTTACCAAAACTCCATAAACCCAATTATTCAATATAATTAGCCCTTTTATAAAATAAAAAAAAATCCACAATGGAAAAAATAAATAAATATAGGAAAATATGTTTGTAATTACCTAGTGCAGAACCCAAAATAATATTATTTTGTATCAATTTTATAATTTCAACGGTACAAATTGAACAAGTACGTCAAAAATAAGACACACATGCTAATTTTCATACACTTTTCCATCTATCGGATTATAATATTTAGAATAGTTAAAACGGAGGTGTAGATCTATTGATAGTTCGTAATATAAATTAGAGGTTTATGCATAATGAAAGTATATAAAAATCGCTAATACTCACCTATTTTTGCCTCAATCACTTCAGTAAAATAATGTCATTTTTACTGTTATGGTAGATAATCGTCTGGCACGGTGAATTCATCAAAGCCCATAAATAGAAAAACTGTGGAGGGCACTGTGCCATTGGGCAGAGGGAACACGGTGCCTTTCACACTGGAGGTTTGGGGTAAAGAGTGAGTTTTCTTGACCACATCTTGCTCAAGCCACGCGATCGTAGGGCCAAGGGAATTTTATGAGGACTGCAGTGAAGGGCTGTGGTGCTCTGAACACCCTCGTGAAGGAGTGGGGCAAAGGGAATCCATAATGCAGGAAAAAGGGAATGTCCCAAACTGTACCCTACTTTTGTTACAGCAATAAGAAATGGTGTACCACAAATTTTAACAGATTTGACCACCCCTACCTGATTACTGTCATGGCTGTGTTTGGCATAGAGAGGGAAAAATGTGGGAATATGAAAATAATTGTGCACATGGTATGATTTCCCCACTTTGATTCTTCGAATCGAGCTGCAGTTTGATGATGTGGTGCCTAACTCCGACCATTAAATAGTCAATATGGGGTATTTCGAATAGCAATCATTTGCTTGATAAGGCGGTGTCAAACTAATTGAAATGCCATGTGAACTTTGATGAGTGAAGCCGTGCATCGAGCAATACTACATATACAATCTTCACACCAATAGTAACCACAGGGTAAAATACGCGTGATCGTATATTATTATTTGATCAAAAAAACACTCAAAAAGAACAAAATTTATTTTATCATATTGCCCTTTCAGGGTGAAAGATGTGCGAAGGATGTATAAGTAAAATTTTTCCTGTGCATCACATCATCTTGCGGTGCGGTATTTTCATTGAATAATTATTCGAACGAATGTTAATTTATAATCCTAATGTGACCGAAATTAAATTCTCTATTTTTTTAAAAAAATAATAATAATAGTAATAATAATAAAACATCACATCATCATTTAGTCTCGTGATGATCACGGTTGAATGAAAGTTCTCCTTTAAACATAATACTCGTAATGGTCCAACGGTTTGAGGACTATGGACACCTTTTTGACCTTCTATGGACCTTATGATTACATGACTTGGGCTTTAGAAATATGGACCGAGCCTTCCCATTTTCACATTTCTCTTTAACTATTATATAATTTTTGACCCTTCTTTGAAAACATGTCATAATTAACCCTTTGATGGAACGATTTGAAAGAAAGGTAAGGAATTTGGGAAAATAAGGGCAAATCTATTGGTTGCGATTTTTATGGAAGAGATAAAGGGGGACCCGGCTCCTCTAGAATTCCCAAGAACTCTACGGTATAAAATTTCTTCTATCTTGTTCATTCATTCAAAATATATGGACAGGATTAAAACGTACCATTTTCTTTCATTTCATCTTACACAAAAAGTGAGAAAAATATTAACTTGTCAAAAATAATTCATTGTCTAATTAATGCATTGAAAATACTTTTCCATCCACTCATTTGAATGGAGGTGACAGTAGGATTCGATTGAATGCAAAAGAAAATCATCGGGGTTTAATATCAAAGGAAAATAAACATCAGGCTCCAACCTCAAAAAGCTGTGAAACTTTAAGATTTAAAGTGTCATTTGTCATTTCAATGCATTAATTAGATGAGGAGTTATTTTTGGCAAGTTAATATGTTTTCCATTATTTGTGTAGATTAAAATGAAAAGAAATGATGTGTTTCAAATGAATGAATAAGATGAAAAGAATTATATATAGTAGATTTCCCAAGAATTTTAATGGAGCCGAACCCGAGAAAGGGAAGGGTTTGGAAAGGAATTAAAGGATTAAAACTCCCAACTTTCCTTTCAGTTTCATCCATCCAAAAGTGTGATGATGTGAGGAGACGAAAAATGACTTTAATAGAACTTTTATAATACTTAATTTGCCCAAAACAAGTAATAAAGGATAAAAATTAAGTTACTTGCTAGTCTTAATCCTTTAATAACTATGTTTATTTTTTATTTTCTTTTCAACTCATAATCAAGAAGTAAGGATTTTTTCTTAATTTTTCCTCGTAAACCTCCAATCACTAAAGGGAAAAAAAATCTTATCCTCTCTTTTCTCTTCCCTCCTTAAAAACAATATCGGTTTCATTCTTTTACTCATGTGCCGTAGATGAATGCTCCAAGTGGTCAAATCGAAACTATAGGGGCAACTCTAGAGTCCCGATAATAGTGAAGGGGTGAAAACGAATATAAAACAAAATCTTCCCTAACCTTCGCGGGGCAACTGGTGCCGTACGAATCAAATCTACGAAAAGAAAGGCGCGCGAAGGTCAACTGAGCGTGGAATATTATTTCTCGTGAATACCAAGTGAATCTGCGGATTTAGGTAAAATTCTCATCTGTCGAGCATTTACTGATATTTCTATTAATTGTTTCAACCCTTACTTTGTAGCAGTTTCATGCATGTTTTGTTTGTCACACCTGTGCTTTTCTCAACATCGCACACCAACTGTTTGACAAATTGCCCAAGCGGACTGGGAACCGTCTTCGCCCACTTGGGCCTCGGTGCCACCACTGATCCCTGCTTGTAGGGTAGACCCACTTGAACGCCCAATTGGGCCTCACATTCGTTGTTTCTGGTTTTTCAGTGCTTCACAATTCGTTGATCAAATGTGGTAATCATTATTTTCCAATAGTGCTTTACATGGATGTGTTTAAGAATTTTACCACCGAGCTGTCATTTCAAGTAGTGCACTTGCATTCATGTTTGCAAATCCTTCTTCCACAAGGGAACAATAATGTTTTAATAATTGATACAAACTTCTTTTGCTGCAATTATGCAAGTCAGTGAAAGTTATCATCATCATCACCTCCTTTTTAGTAGCTTTTTTGATGAAGAAATGAGGTCATTTTTATACATCTGCCATTGTTCGGTTTCTTTGTACATATATGCGCAGGAGGGCATGTCTATCCGGAGGAGGAACATCTTTTCCCAGGGGGAAGCTTTACTTTGAGAGTATGTCCTTTTATCCTTTTTCTTGTCTCTCTTTTCGTTCATTTGTTTTGTATGAGAACTATTCCCTTTTATCAGAGCTTTATCACTTTTGTTTATGCTCTTGTGTATGGACACTCCACCATGCCAAAAGAAATACTCGTGTCTTTGAATCTTGTTCTTTTTAGAGGACCTACACACCCACTCACATCCAATGTTGGAATTGGTCACGAATACCACTCGCATAATTTCGCATACACAAATAGGAACAACACTAGCTAAATCTTGTCTTTGGTTGCAGTATAAAACCATTTGTTAAATATTTAGCGGGAGTAATTATGTGCCTAAAACAAATCGAGCGATTCTAATTCTAGCTGAAAGCACCTAAAATAATGTTATTGATTGAAGCTAATGGCACACTATCCGTGGTGAAACAAACTTGGGGTGGTGGGGCCGTCTCATTTTGCTTCTCTACTTTCCATTTCCAACAAAGAGCAAAATTCTCTAAGAAAAGTAAGGGTATGAGAAAGGCTTCTGCTTTTTCATATGTCCCAAACATGAATGGAGACAAAGATGCGCATCAATCTCCTCAGGGCCATTCATCTTTTCCAGGGGATAGCTTAGCCAAAGTGCAGTCCCTGCATGTAAATCATACCTAAATTATAAATTCAGTCATATAATCTACTTTGATGCTAAAAGTAGCACCTTGCAAGTATACGCCTTTAGACCCCAATATCCCTGCCTCTCCCTCTCTTAAGAGCCTCCTTTTCATTTGATCACCCAAAGTAAAAAAAAAAGAAAAAAAAAAAGAAAAAATAGCAGTAGTACTGGTAAAAGGAAGAAAAAGAAAAAGAAATGGTAAAGTTTGAGAATGATTATACTTGTGGGCCAGTGAACTCTGGATGATTTGAGCTGCTATGAAGCAGTTATGATAATCGATATCTTCAAACCTTTACAACAGCCAAAAAAAGAGAGAACCTATGTACTGTTTTCCTGGGGGAACAAAATAGGCAGGCCATTCTTTATGACAAGTCTCTCGCAGTTTGAGAGACTACTATCCTGTAGTTGCTTGCTTTAAATTAAAATCTTATGGAACTCCTGAATGCTGGACAACATCAGACTTTTCATTGATCTTGTTGGATGACTTTAAAGAACCAAATCTACATGGATCTGCCTCATTCAGCAGCTGAACGACCTCATTCATGGTCGGGCGAAGAGCTGGAGTCCTACTGGTACAGTGAATGGCTATACGTAGAACCTGGATCATCTCGTCCCTGAATGAACCGGATAAATTCTTGTCTAAAACCTCCAGAACGCCTTCCTTGGTTTCCACTTTGCTCAAAACCCAATATATAATATTCTTGTTCTCTCCAAACTCTGTCTCCACTGGCTTCTTCCCAGTTATAAGTTCGATCAGTACTACCCCAAAACTGTATACATCACACTTTACCGTTGCCTTGGATGAATATGCATATTCTGTGACAAGTACAGGAAGAATAATTGTCATTTGTACTAGTACAAGTGTCTTTTGAGATTTCAGAATTATAAATAAAGTGTATACCATGCAACAATTAAATGATTTAGCGCCTAAAATGGGGGGAAATCTGAAATGGCTAAAAGCAGACACTGAAGCAGCTTAAAGTTATGCCAGAGAACACCATAACACCTTAAGTAGACGCGTATATGGATTAGAATAGAAATTACCTGGGGCCAAGTAGCCGTAAGTTCCTGCAATGCCGATAGTGGTGGAATCTTTCCCTCCTCTGGCTTGCAACACCTTGGCTATGCCAAAGTCTGCAACTTTGGGCTGGTAATTTTCATCCAGAAGAATATTGGTTGATTTGATGTCCCTGTGAACGATAGGAGATGGCAAGTCATGGTGGAGATATGCTAATCCCTGTGCTATTCCAATCGCAATCTGGTGACGGGTAGGCCAATCCAAAAGGATCCGCCCTGCATGAAGGGCATCCCAGAGGTTTCCATTCGTCATGTATTCATAAACCAACAAACTGAAATCTGAACTTGAGAAGTAGCAATACAGCTTGACAATGTTCTTGTGCCTTATACTTCCCAAAGTCTCAACCTCGGTCTTCATTCCTTTGTCTAAATACAACTGATCCTCAGGCTCTGAATCTTTTGATTTTCGACTCCACAGCTTCTTCACAGCAACGGCTCCCCCCTTGCTCAACTCGATTTTATACACTGTTCCTGACCCTCCATGCCCCACCACATTCTTGTCAACCATGGCTCGTACTATTTCACGTTGGTCAAAACTTAGTCGATGAAAGTTCTTCACATCAAAAGCGAAAAACGATGGGGCAAGGGTCTCATCATGTTCCATAAGAGCCCTTCGTCTGCTGAGCAAGCGGCTTAGGAGTATGACGACTCCAATTACAGTAAAAAGTGCTGAAAATCCGACCACCCAGAAAAACCTTAGTCTTTGCCTGCTGTTATGTGAACATTCTGGGAGTTTGGGATTTGTTGAATTTAAATAGACTGGAAGACAGAGACCCGGGTTGTGCGAAAAGCTTTCTAATAACCCATCTTTTGCCATTGTGAGAGGAATAGGGCCAGAAAGCAGATTATTTGAGAAGTTGATAGAGTTTGGTAGCAACTCACAGAGACTTTCTGGGATACTTCCTGTCAACAGATTGTTGGAGAGATCAAGAAAGTCCAGAGACTTTAACTGCGAGAGTGACTTGGGGATCGTGGAATTGAGCCTGTTGCCTTGCAACAGCAACAGATTCAGCTTCTTTAAATTACCCATCTGAGAAGGAACTTGACCCGAAAAAAGATTATTGCTGAGATCAATCTTCACCAGATTGATAGCTCGAGAGATTTCAGGTGGTAAAACCCCTGAAATTCTGTTGCCTTGAATGAACAGTTCTGACAAATTCCCGGCATTTCCAATGGTTGGGGTAATTTGGCCACTCAGATGATTGAAACCCAAATCGAGGATTGAAACATGGGGAAGACCCAGAAGTCCTCTGGGTATGGGTCCCTCTAAACGGTTATTACTAACACGGAATCGTATAAGGGACATGCAGTTCGCATAACTGTCAGGTATCACACCAGAGAACACATTATCCAGTGCAAGAAAATACAACAGCCTACCTCCCTTGCAGACCTCTGGCGGCAGTTCACCGGATAGGCGGTTCTCCGACAAGTCAAAAACAATCATAGACGATGATTGCCCAAGATTTACCGGAACTCCTCCTGTCAGGAAATTGTGATAAAGTGACAACAGGTTCAAGGTGGTTGAGTTTGCAACAACAACCGGGATTTCCCCTGTGAGGCTGTTGTTGTACAACTGCAACACTCGAAGTCTAGGAAGGCGGCATATGGGCTCCGGTATGTTCCCCGTGAGCCGATTTACGGAGATATCCAAATCTGTGAGGTCTGTCAAGTTTCCCAGCTCCTCAGGTATTCCCCCAACTAATTTGTTATAGTAAAGCTCAAGTAACTGCAACTTCTTGAGCAATCCCAGTTCCTTGGGGATTTGGCCAACTAAGTAATTCCCACTCAGTTGGAGGTTTTTTAGAGATGTCATGTTACCTATTGATGGTGGTATTTCACCTTCCAAATTGCATGTTGTCAAGATCAAAGTCGTGAGCTTTTCCAACAGGGGAAAACCGCCCACAGGCAATCGCCAATGGTTAAACCTATCATTTTCATTGAAGTGCAGTTCCTCAAGATTGGTGAGGTTAGCTACTGAAATGGGAAACTCACCCGTAAACCTATTGTAGGACATGTCAAGCACCCGTAAAGATTTCATCAATGAGAAATCGGGTAGAATCCCAGTGAGATGATTTTTGCTCACGTTAAGCACTTCCAAGTGAGTGCAGTTGATGACGCTGTATGGAAAGCTGCCGAGGATATGGTTCCGGTTGAGACGAAGCACACGCAATTTGGGAAGGCAAGGGCATACACCAGCAGGGAAAGTTCCTGAAAGCGACCATCCCGAAACATCAATTTCCGTAACATAGCCTTGCTCATCGCAGTGTATTCCAGTGAAATTGCAGTAGGCTCTCTCCCCTGCAGCATCATCCCAAGTAGACAAGGGGTTCCCAGAGAGAGTCTTTTTCATGAGAGTGAAGAACTGAGACTGGTTGGTGAGGGTGAGTTGGGAAATGGCGATTGAGAAAGAGAGACATAGCACAAGAAGGAAGTACATAAAAGCGCGCGCCATCGGAAAGGTAGGGGGAAGGGAGAAATAGAGAGATGATGGGTGGTTAGTTGCTTTGGTGTTTGGTGTAGAGAAAGATGTGAGGAGGAGAAGCATATAAATGGTATGACTGAGGAGGGGGTCATTTTAATTTGGCAGCTGCAGTGACTAGCTGTGACGATTAAAAAAGAAAGAGTTTCTTTCAGTTTTACCGAATACATACTGAGGCAGGGAGAGAGAGAGGGAGTGAGTTGCATATCTTTGCATAAAGAGGCTTTACGATTATACCCACTAACGCATTTGGAAAGAGAATAACATCAGTGTTGCTCCTTTATACCAATGAAATGTTTGAATCAACTGCCTTCAATCCCATTCCCCGTATGTTCCTCTTCATCCCCAGCCAGCTTTTGATATGATAAATCTCTTTTCCATTCTCGTTTTCGATTATTCACATCGCTTTTAGCAGTTTCTTAGCCATACGCTTGTTATTTTTAGGAATATTGCTTCCGTGGCTCTTGATATGATCGATTCCTTTTTATTGTCTACTTCAATCATACGCTACTACTCGTATATACGGATGTTGTTTTTAAGAACTCCCTAGAGTCATACAAATATATCAGCTTTTTGGGCAGCCTTCCTCTTTATCTCATAGGCCTCTCCACGGTTGTGGTGCGGCCTAGACCCCTTGCACAAGGCGAAGACGCCTCGCCAATTGACTTGGCTACCACAATGCATGGTCTCAGCTTAATTTAAGTGGGTGGCTTTGCCCACTAGCATACATATAATACTAAACAAATCAACATATAAATCTCTGTATACTTTGTCAAATTACCATACCCAACCATTAAGTGTCTTTCTAGAACCGGCAAAGTATTCTTGGGATTTGTTCGAGATTTGGGTTGCCATGCAGTTTCATGAGAAACCCTTTTTAAAAAAAGAAAGGTTTGTGTTTGAGTCTTGATAGTGGTCAGATTTGATAGTTTAGTGGACATTTTTATTTTCCTACCACTGAGAATAACTATTAACCCTACTGTTGTATATCGCTTAATGGTCGAGAGCCTGTAAAACATTAAGAAATTCCTTGAGCAGATAGGAGTGGGGGTTAGGATTAAAAACTTATCCCAAATATATGTATGGTGTAGGGGGAATATGCATACCGACAGGGTGGGGAATTTTTTTTTTAGAAAGAATAATACCTTCAGAATAATATTAAAATACTTAGAGAAAGACAAAGAAAGAATACACAGATATATTTATTGAGACAGAAAAAAAAAATGAAAGAATTGCAATAAAATAAACAACAGGGATTGGAGAGGAACTAGTGCAAGGGAGTCTTAGAATATGTGCCCAACGCTCATTCTGGCTGTGCAATTGGGTTTGATTAACAAAACCAATAGTTTTGTTAGGAGAATATTACATTGGAAAAATATTTATTAATCCATTGCTCTGCAGATTTATGTAAATTATGCCTTATGAATTGTTAATATAAAAGTATAATTTTGTGTTAACGCCCCCAATAATTTGTATTTATACCTTTAATACACCTTCTGTGGCAAAAAAAAAAAGGTATACGAAACATTTCATTGAAATGGATTTCAGAGTTTTCATTTGTTTTTTGCAACTAGTACTTCAAAACTAATCCATCCATTATTGGCTTGAGATGAGGAGAACATGTTTGTACAGGTCATGGAATTTCTTTTTCTTTTTCTTGTGGGAGAGGCTGCCAGCTGGAGCATCCCTTTATCCTGATTGGACATTTTATTTTGGGTGGGAAGGAGGGGAGCGGAGCTCATGCTTTGGTAAGATTGAATGATGTGAGATTGCTGGGGGAAACGAATGGCTTCCCATGGGAGTTGATTCCATTTTTACATCCCAAAAACATATAGACGGTCGATTCTTGTGTTGTTATCTTATCAAAATATTTTTCACAGAAATCAATAAAAAATTCGTCACATCAATATTTCAAGGTAAATAATGTTTATAAAATGTACAAGTTGTATTGCTCACAATAAATCTATCTATTAAGTTATCAATAAAAAAAAAATTGTTGGCTTTTCTTGAAAACGTTTTACATTTTTTAAAAGTGTAGAACATTTTCAAACTTCATCCTCATCGTCCTATTCTTTTGCAAAAGCATGAGTTTTTCGGTTTTCCAACTAAACGACGGAAAATGAGCAAATTCTCAAACTCCATCCACGTCATCCTATTTTTTTTTACAAAAGCATGAGTTTTTCGGTTTTCCAACTAAATGATGGAAAATGAGCAAATTTTCTTGAAAAAAATTTATTTTGCAGAATTAGAAGACTTTCCGTGAAACAAATGGAGCATTAATTTTTCCGGAGCAATTTCAGTATACACTATATATTATGGAAAACACGAATAATGAGTTTAACACAATACAATTTACATTTCTGAGATTCTAAATTATAGTGCTCACTCAATACATCTTTGTCATGTTAGTGTTACACACTAGTTTGCTTTTTGCCTTTTATTTTTCTGTTTTTATGGGGAATGGAAATTCATTTGGGCTTAGTACGGAACCTCCGGTGCTTGATGGATTTTGGGCTTTACATCATACGTTTTTTGGGCCTCGTTGGGCCTCCCGAGAAGTTCCCAGTGAGCTTTCTGGCCCATATACGGTTACACCCAATGGTTCTTATGATGACAGACATGATCCGTAATGGTCTTTAATTATCAAGGAACCTCGGCCGCAGCAAATTTCACACTTCGCAAATGAATCGAGGCTCAGTAATAGCCTGTTCATTGTGGACGAGCTGGAGCGAATTTCTCGAGCTTGTTTAGTAGACCTGTAGGGTTTGAGTAAGGCTAAGCTCGGCTAGTTTTTACGTTTCCGCGTCTCTTATTATTACGTGTCATTGTTTTTTCTTACTCGAGTCTCGCAGTCTTGGAACAAAAAGATACGCCGAAATCCTCCCTCGCTTATCGGTCTCTTCCTCCACCTCCTATTCAAGATTAGCTTATTAGCATAGCTGTTGAGGCGTCAAGGACAGTTGCCTTACCATCCCTGGGTGCCTGGACGCCTAAGGCACCCAGTGGCTCTTGCATGGTGTTTCATAAATTCTACACTTCCAATAGTTTTTAATGGCAATAAAACCGACGAGAATAGAGGAGAGGAGATTGAAGAGAGAACCTCGAAGAGATGGAAGGAGGGGTTGTACCCTTGAAGCAACTCACTCCAACAGAGGATGGAGAAGGAGACGGAGGAGGATGAGCCGCACAACAAAAGAAGAAGAAGAAGAAGAAGAAGAGTAACGGTACGTGATCAATTGGGATTTCGGGAGCTCGGCAGCTGTTTAGGGTTGGGCTGCTGCTTCGAATGAGAGGATTTGATCAGGGGGGAAAGGAGTGCTTTAGGGTTTTAACTTGGTTTGGGCTTTTAGTTTTTAGAGTTGGTTTATTTTGGAGGCTTTTTTAGTTGGGCTTTTAGTTTTTGGGTTTTTCTAGTTTTAGTTTGGTTTTGGGCTTTTTTGGGGCTTCGACCAGGCGCTCAAGGCGTTATAAGGCGTCAAGGCATCGATTTTCCCTCCAAGGGGCCTGGTTTGAGCAAGGTGCCGCTCGTTTAGCACCCAGGGTCACGCCTGGACGCGAAGTAATACCTGGACGGCTGTGCTTATCAATTTCCTTCTTAGCCTTCTATTCAAAGATTAGGTCGTCGGAGTTTAAACCACATGTGCTCAAAAGGAGCTAACGAGTTAGAACTCGTCTTCAAGCTCAGTATACAAAATAGGTTCCTTACTAATTGGGTCCTTTTAGCATGGGGCCGCAGTTCGAGCTCAAACAAAAGTTGGTTCATGAGCCTACTAACGAACGAGCCCGAGTTAGAATAAATAGCTTATTAACCTGAGATTGAACAAATCTTTCCTAGTTTGCTAGAAATTAATTTCCCAAACGAAAGAACAAGACAGCCTGGTCAATTCTCTAAAGAACCAAAATTGGGAAGGCTTTTATTGCTTAGGATATATTATTACCGTTTTGCCCCCCAAAAAAAAACAGCAGCAAACTGGTTTCTACATTGAAATGACGAGGGGGTGGTTAGGGGGGAATTTACAGGTTCAAGCCGCCTTCCTAAATATTTAACTAGTGCCAAATCGAGAATGAGGACGGGTCCCACTCTATAAAAATATAAATGATGGGCTAAATCCCTGGGTTCCCCAACCCTGCTCTATTTGAAAGAGATCAACGGCTAGGATGAAGGGTCTCTCAGGGATGAATCACCTCATGTGATTCTCTCTTTCCCAGCTCCCTCTTTGCCGCCGGCGATGACAATTCCGTCCAGCTTACAGGGCTCCGCCTCCTCCAGCATTTTCACCACGGCTCGCATCGCCGGCCTCTGCTCCGGCAGCCTCGCCGTGCACAGAATCGAGATCCTCAACACCTTCAACGCCTCCTCCTTGAGAGATTCAGGAAACAATGCCGGATCCACGATCCCCAACACGCTCTCCCTGTTCCTCAGCTCGCTGTACACCCAGTTCACTAAGTTCTTGTTCTCCCCAAATTCCGGTTCGAGCGGCCTCTTCCCCGTCACAAGCTCCATTAACACCACCCCGAAGCTGTACACATCGCTCTTCTCGTCCACCTTGTACGTGTACCCGTACTCTGCAAACCACCAGTCGAGATTAATGTCAAATCATCTCCGCTTACTTTCCCGTCAGCCAACCAGAAGAAAGAGAGAGGAGAGAAAACGAAAATTGGAGGCAGAATTAGCGCCGACTCATTAGCTCCTAAGAGATGCCAGAAAAAATTTTTTTGGTCCCAAATCAAACATGACGGTTGGGTTATATTAGGGACTAAATTGACTAAAAAGGCATCGAGATCGAATCGACTACTTTCAAACAATCAAGCCGACTGAAAAACATAAATTTATAAATAAATGAATGAAAACCTCACCAGGAGCGAAATAGCCAGGTGTGCCGGCGACGACGCGGGTGGAGTCCTGGACAATATGGGCCTGGACAATCTTGGCAAGCCCAAAATCGGCGATCCTGGGCTTCAAGAACTGGTCCAGTAAGATGTTACTGGACTTGACGTCCCTATGGATGACGGGCCTCTCGCACCCGTGGTGGAGATATTCGAGGCCCTTTGCGGCCCCCACGGCGATCTCATACCTCGTGTCCCAATCGAGTTCCATCTTGTGACACGTGTGAAGGCGGTCCCACAGGCTCCCGTTGGGGAGGTACTCGTAGACGAGGAGGCTCGAGTCCTCGCTGGTGATGCTACAGTAGAGCTTCACCACGTTCACGTGCCGGATCGAGCTCAGCGCCTTCACCTCCGCCTCGAACTCCCTCGACCTTCCGGCGGCCTTCGTCAGCATCGGCGAGCTGCTCCGGCTGCTCCTCCGGTCCCCGCCACCGGGAATCGAGTTCCAGATGTGCTTCACCGCGAGGTCGACGCCGTTGCGGAGCGCCACTTTGTACACCTCGCCGGACCCGCCCTTCCCGATCAGATTCTCCTGCTTGATGGAGTCCAGGATCTCTTCCTCCGTGAAGCTCAGCACGTGGAATGACTTCACGTCCCAGGTCTCCTCCCTCAATGATCGGTCCCGGTGGCCCTTCTGGGATCCACGGTGGTGTTTCTGCTTGGATCGCACGAAGAGGGCGAGTAGCAGGAGGAGGATCGTTAGCACCGCTGCGAAGCAACCGATTAGGGCGCGGTACTCCTTCGACATGCCGGAGCTCGATGGGCATCGCCGGATGTTGTTCGCGGTGGAGCTGCAGAGGCCGGCGTTCCCGGCGAAGCTCCCCTTATAGGCGTCGATGGTGAGAGACTGAGGGATCGGACCGGTCAGTTTGTTGTTGGATAGATCGAGGAGGCTCAGGCCGAGGGACGACAGAGTTGACGGGATTTTGCCGGAGAGTCTGTTTCGGGACAGATTCAGGGAGTTCAGAGTCAGTAGAGAGCCTAGCGACGGCGGGATTCTGCCGGAGAGTGAGTTCTGAGCGAGGTTTATGCCGCTGAGAGCACTGCACGATCCTAATGACTCTGGTACGGAACCGGAGAACTCGTTGTTCTGTAGGTAAAGACTTCCGAGCTTCTTCAGCTCCCCGACCGTCGACGGAACTTCGCCGGAAAATCGATTGTTGCTCAGATCTATCGCAATCAGAGACGAAGCTTGCGATATCTCCGGCGGCAATTCGCCGGATAACCGGTTGTTTGTCACGAAGAGTTGCGCGAGGGATTTGGCCCTAGCGATGTCGGGAGTAATCGGACCTTCCAATTGGTTCGATCTGACATCAATGATTTCCACGTTGGGTAAGCCCCAGATTCCGGCGGGAACGACGCCGGAGAGCGAGTTCTCGTTCACTCGAAAGCCGGTTCAACGGGGAGCAGTTGGCGTAATTCGCCGGAATCCTCGCCGGAGAAGTTGTTCTGAAGTATCAGGAGCTTCTTCAGTGTGCCCTGCTTGCACATGTCCGGCGGAATCGGACCAGTGAGGAGATTCCCCGTCACGTCTATGAAAATGAACTGCGCCCAAGACCCCAGCGCCCGAGGGAGCGGACCGGTGAGCTTGTTCGTGTACAGCGAGAGGTTCACGAGCCGCCGGAAATCGCCGAACTCCTCCGGCACCTCTCCGGTGAACTGATTCTCGAAGAGCTGCAACGAAACCAGATTAATCAAGAACCTCAGTTCGGAAAGATCGCCCTCCAGATTGTTCTGCGAGGCATCGAAGAACTCGAGATTGGTGAGATTCCTCATCCCAATCGGCAATTTGCCGCTGAGATTATTAGTGTAGAGCTCCAGCTGCCAGAGATTCGCGAGCTTTCCGATTTCCGGAGGGATTTGACCCGATAAATAATTCTCCGAGAGCTCTAGATTCCGAAGCTCGCTCAAATCTCCGATCCCCGGCGGAATCGCGCCCTCGATGCTGCAGTTGGTGAGGTAGAGCCAACTCAACTTGCGAAGCTTCGTGACCTCCTCCGGGAAGGGGCTCCGATCGAGGAGATTATCGCCGAGGCTCAATACTTCGAGGCTCATCGTCATGTTGTTGAGAGATTTCCATGGAAAGGCACCGGAGATTCCGCTTTTGTTCAGATACAGGAACCGCAGCCCATTGAGAGAAGAAATGTCAGGGAAGGTCCCCGCGAAGAGGTTGTTACGGAGATCCAAGTATTGTAACCGAACGCAGTTATTCAAATCCTCGTAGATTCTCCCAGACAACGAATTGAACCCTAGCGAGAGCTTCTCCAGCGATCGGAGCCGGCAAATTTCATCCAGCGGAAGAACTCCGGCGAGTTGCTTCTGCGAGAGGCTCGATCTCCGTCACGGCGCCACCGCGATTGCAGCTGATCCCGGTGAAGTTGCATTTGGAAACGGTCGGTTTCCACGAATCGAACGCCTCCGGGTTCGATTCCTGAAGCGCGAGTCTCAGATTGTGCAGTATCCGAAGCTCATCGTCCGCAGCCTCAATGGCGAGCGGTGACAGAGCGGAGAGGAGGAGTAAGGAGAAGAGGAGCGGGAGGGATTTGGTTGGGGGAGCGTCGGTCATCGGCATGCGTCCCGTCGAGGTCGAACTGAATGGGGAGGAAAGTCTCAGTCGTCTTCTTTGGGCGTCTTTTTTTCTTCTTCTAATAAGACGAGAGGATGACCACTGTGTTGGATAATGATTGTACACGCAAGTAATTTTTCTTTTTCTTCCCTTTTTTCCACACAAGAATCATTATTTTGGGGAAAAATTACGGTTAATCTATACGTACATAGCTCTCCTATGGTTTTAATTGACTTATAAAAGTTAACTTTTTTATCAAATCTAATGATTTATTCATTCATAATTTTTTTAGTATTTAATATGATAAAAAAGATTATTAATTTTTAAAATTACTCATAAATTAATTTATTAACCCTTATTGTAGTGGTACTTAAATAAATAAATACTTATATATTTTTTGTACTTTAAAAAAGAATATTCTATAAAGATTATATATTCATAATCCTAACTAGGTAGATTCACATATAAATATCTCCTTTTTTTATAATAAATATATCTTTTTTATGATTTAAGAATTATAAAAATAACTAATTCTTTGAGAGTTATTGTGATTAAAGTAAGGAATTAATTTTCGATCATTTTTAAAATTAAAGTCTATTTTTTTATTAAATACTCTAAATTTTTTTATTGGATTAATAAACAGTTAGATTTGATGAAAAAAATTAACTTTTGCAAGTCTATTGAAACCACAGGAGAGTTATTTACTAATTTTTAAACTACGAAAAGGTTCTCTATAATGAGGTAAAATTACAGTGAGGCTAAATACAATTTCTCCTTCTGGTTGAGGCACAAAAGTAATTGTCTAGTTAGAATGTGAGCAAAATAACAAAAGAGACTGTAGATGTGGAGGTTATCTCCTAATTTGGTCAACAGATAAATTAATTACAAAAAAACATATAATTTTTTATTATTTGGATGAGATCGCATTTTAACTTTATGAAATTAATGGATAATGTGTTATCTGATACTTGAAAATATCTTTATTACAAAATAGAGATGTCTCCTATTCAAGTTTCAATGATTATTTTAATGGTTTAGGAGTCATGTGTAGTTGCTCGAAACAGAAAATTAAAGGGGGAAACCCATATACGTAGGAAAGTAAATGACTTTGCTACAAATATTTTAGTGGTTTAGTGGTATAATATGTATACTAAAGTGACATTTGATAAATAAGTCTAATCAACCTACTGATTCTAAATGTGTGCTGATTAGATAAAAGGTGTAATAAGAGATACTGAATATGTAATAGTAAAGCTATTTAATTATATATCTGAATGAAAGTCTGAATAACTTATATTTTCAATTTTATTTTTTTATTATTTTTATTTATTTATTATTAAGTCATGCATTCAAATTTATCAATTAATTAACAGTTTCACATTTTTAATATCAAAATCTCCAAATCAAAGAGCTTAATAAAAATTAAAAATTCTCAAAAATTTAAAATCTCTAATTTTTTCATTAATCTTCTTTTTAAACTCTTTCATCTCTCTCTAGAGGTGTACAATTAGAAGCAAAAATAGAAGGAAAAAAAAGTGAAAATAAGTAAGAGGAGTCAAACTTCACTTAAGTGGGTGAAAGTGAAATGAATTTACTACTAAAAGAATTTAAACATTTCTTTATAAAGGTCTTTTTTATAATTTAATGTCTAAAATATGCAGTATTCAACATTTAGCACTAATTTAAGTGTTGATTTGGTCATAGGTCATTCAGATTTATTCAGAGGCATTACCAAATATTCTGAATGAGCCCACCTCTAATTGATTCAGCATTCAAAATCATTCCGTGCCAATTTAGTACAAACACCACCTAAGCCTTTGATGGTGAATAAGTTGTGAAATTTGACCCTCACTAATCACTTGATTGAGCACGTGTTTACTTAAAAGAAATATTAAATGAGTAATTCATCCTTCATCCAAGTATTCGGTTACACATGTAAGTAGGATAAACTTTGTTGAATCTGTGAACTAGTAGACGGCTCTGCTTATTATCAACAACTTGAAATTTTTCTCCCAAATAATATAGTTAAGAGAAAATTCACAAACTAGTGTACTAAAGAATTATTATTGTTTTTAAATAAAATAATATGATCACATAATTAATAATTACGTAACTAATGTGAGTGAAATTGGGGGGGGGGAGGATTGGGTGGGTTGATGTAGAGGGGGTCCATGGTGTAGTTTGTATCATTTTTTAATACAAATAACATATAAAAATATATATGTCTATCAATTTTTAAGTGATTTATATAGAATTTCAGGACTGTTTTTAAAGCTGAAAGTTCCTTGCTTTGAAAATTTCGAGATCCATCGGAATTCTCATGAATCACTTAAAAATTAATAGACGTACATTTATGTACGTTATTTTAATTTCAAAAATGCATTAAAGAAGTGTAAACTACACCATGAAAGCCCATTTGTTATTTTTTGATCAAGCGATTAGTAAAACTTATTTTGAGATATAATTCTTTTATACACCTAATTTGAGAAACCTTTTAAAACTACATTATTTGGGGAAAAAAATTCAACAACTCGTGTGGTCAAAAAGCGGTACCTGATCAAGGTTCCTCAGAATAATTAAAGGATTAAAGATAGCCGAGATCCATATGATGAACTTTTTGTTCTTTCTTAAAATTGTAATGCAACTTTTTTATTCTCAATCGTGAGTATTATTATGTCTGCCTTTTTCCCTTGCGGGGAAGGGGGGTTGAACGGGGATCTTTATTGTGATCTCGAGAAGTTACCTTTTTGAGTTTCATGTCCTGTCAATGGCGCAGCGTCGTTGTTTCGCTCCCCTGGGACCGAAGGCGGACGGAACCGGTCAAGAAGAAACAAAAGGGTGGGCCTTGAGAGTGACAGCGGCCACAAGGAAGAACAGTGTTCCCTCTGCCGGAGAGTTTTTTTTTTTTTTTTGTTTTTTTCCTTTTTTTTTTGTTTCTGTTGGGGGTGCCATGGAAGAGCAAAATTAACTTCAAAGAAAAGGGGAAACTATGGTTAGAAAATGTAAGAACGGAGGGGTAGAATAAGCTTGTTAGAAATGTAAATAAAGGAATTTTTATTAGGATTTAAGTAATTATTTGAAATGTTATACCTTACCAATCAAATTTTAAATATTTAAATTATTAATTTCAAATAATATATATATATATATATAATATATTTAAAAATTTTGAGTTATCTCGTAAGTCCGCAAGATTGGACTCATGAAGGGAGGGAGAGATTGTGTTTCGGTGTGAACGAATTTTTAGAGAGTTGAAAAGTCTTTCAGTTTCTCATAAATGAAGGTGATGGGAAGATGTGACGTGGGGGCGGTAGGGGGTCGGCATTTAGAAGAAAATGGTTGCATTTTGCCGCCGCCCCCCGCCTTGGCCCTACCCCACCCCACCGCTTCACGTCCACCACCACCCAACCCCCACGAGGATAATGCCACCGCAATAGTATCTTTTTCTCAAAAATATTCCTTCTTTCTAGAAAAAAATATATATCGTATATATATTTTTCATGCATGCTTTAAATTAAAGTAACGGCATAGTAAAATTTATATAGATCCATATAATAATAAGATATAACATAAATTTTAATTTAATTATATATTTTTATGTACTATTTATGTTAGAAAAAGTGATCTAATAAAATCCGTACCATTCTTTTTAAAAAATAATCTAACTAAATAATATATAAAATTACATAAATTTTATTAACTGATCAATTCTAAAATATAAGGTTTAAGAAAAATATTCGTGTAATATTAATTTTTTAACATGACGTCACTGCTAAGGGGTGCGTTGCAGGATGTGCGGGGAATGGAAAAGCACAGCTAGTCTGTCAAGCACACGTGTAAATTGTATCCATCCAATCAGAAGACGCCACGTTTCCAATCTGTCTCTTCTGTATGGTTTTTCATGTGCCGTTGACGGAGAGCGAGACGGAAAAACATACAATTTGAATATCCAAATTAAAAATATATTTTAAACTTTCAAATCTCATAAAATTTAAACGTTTGTATATTTTTGTATACCATTAAATTAATATATTTAAAATAATTAGAAAATATCTAAAATCTTATAAAATTAGTTGTATTGAATAGTGATGAAAGTAAAGCATATCCAAAAGGGAGATACCATGTTTTCATACTATTTAATACTTTTCAAGCTCGAGCGATTCATGGTACATTAAAGTTTAAACATATTCCTATTTAAAGTGTTTGAGCGCATTGCATGTGTCATTTTTCAATCCAAAAGCATACTATTCTATTAGTATAGGGACGAAATTATGCACTTATTAAAAACTTTAGGCATTGAAATGCTCGCATTTAAAAAACTTAAAAAGGTTGAATTTTTTTTTTTCATGAATTAATATATACATATATCATTACAGTAACACCAGAAGGCACATGTAGTAGTATTACGGGAACATCGCTCGATGAAATTCTAAGTTTGTACAGTTCCCAATTCCCAAGGGTGATGGATCATTCTAATTGCCATTGCTTTCACTGTAATTGTTTATTTACTTTAAAAAACTAATTTTATCTTGGTCAGAGAAGAGCCTAACCTCATACAGCATGTGTTCGGTATCATCCGACAGCGAATATAATCTTAACAATTCTATTATATATTTTTTGTCGTTTTATTTGAAGCTTCTAATAATACCCAGCTACTATTATAATGAGTTTTCAACTTTCTTTTTGTGAGTGTATACATATATAAATAAATTTCTGTAAATTTGATAATTTTATTAGACTAAATCTATCAAAATTAAGGAATTTGGTCTTATAATAGAAGACCAGCACGTTTATGAGAAAAAAAATAAGTATTTTTTTATTTTTTTATTAATCACAATCTTATATTTGGTCAGCTTATACATCTGAATGCCTCGTGAAAAACATTATTTGTATGATATGCAAAATTGGATTAAAGAATGTATAGTTACTGAAAATATCATGGTGAAACTTAAAATGTAGAAAAATATTCACCAGGGTCCAATAATGTTTTTTTGAGATAAGTACTCGATAGTGAAGGCTTTCAGAGTTTCCACCGTTAACATAAAGACAAATTCATATTTAACATACTGCTGGGATCCAAAATATGGCTGACATGATAAATAATGAACAAAAGTAAAAGTACAAAGTTATCAAATTTCTCTGGTTCAGTAAAGTATAGCATTTATCACTATTGGTCACATAATCCATTTATTCCATCCGCAAACGTTTCATCTCAAAGTCAATTGGCTTTGGGTGCGGTGATTCTAATATCCTTCTAGTTAAATTGTTATAGCCTTTAGTTTTTGAACTCAAAAAAACATTCTCGTCATTAGTTACTATTTTATCTCATCCTTTATTTCGCTTTCCATTTTTATATTTTCACCTTATATTACCTTTTAGGGTCCGCTTGATTGACAAAATCTGTTTAGGAATATCGTATTTCAGTGTTGATGTGTCCCTAAAATGTGAGATTCTTGAAATGTCATATTCCTGAAAAATAGAGATTTAACATTCTAAGTAGGAACGTTAGATTCCAAGTAAGCTAAAATATGCATATGAAATGGGATGTCCAAATTACCATTATAAATGAATAGATCGACAAAATTCTCATTTAACTGCATAACTCATATAACTTAAAATAATATTAGTATCAAAGATTAATAATAATAATACTGGTAGTAAATAAATATATTATTCAAAATAAAGAGTTGATAATGCTCTTTTTAGTTAACGTTTGAATTAAATCATTCATTATTTAAAATTAGAAAATAGTCAAAACTTTAACTAAGTATATAATGTGACATTTCAGGCATCACATTCCCCACAATGTAATGCTTGAATGTGAGAATTTGCGAACCAAATGAACTCTTAATCTATTTTCTCCACCGAGTTCAATCAGCATAGAATTGAAAAAAAAAAAAAAATCAATGTTTAATGGCTTAAAAATGTTCCTTCGCAGTGAGTTCAGAGGCATAATTTCCCCCTTTTGTCTTTTTTCTTTTCCATTTTAGAAGAGCCAAACCACTGCAAGCGCATGTTCTGCGCACTATCATAAGGTTTAATCTATAGTGCGCGCCGATGTATTGATTTTGGCTCTATCTTTAGGTCCAATGTATATATACATCCACATAGGATACATTATTTAGCACATAGCCTCAAAAATTAACTCAAATTATTTTGTTTATATATTACCTAATCCCAAAGGACATACATTTAAGTATATTTTATGACGGAAGGTAATTAGAGTATAAAAAAGTTAATGATTGGGTGCCTGACAATTGTGCATAAATTACGGACAAAGAAAAAAGAATTAAAAGTTATTCAAATTTTAAAATTCATTGACTGGGTGGGTGTCGCGTCACTTCTCATAAGCTGGCCAATCATTTACTATGCTAAGTGCTCAAGGACTCTGAACATGCCATTTGAATGTACATTCGTGTTTTTCTACTATGCAGTCCATAAATTTGTTTTATTTCTTGCGTTCATAATTAGGGGAAGGACTTTATCATCCTACTCCTATACGTACTCATCGGGGATTAACAACTCATCAAAAATTGTTCATCTATATTAATACGTGAGGTTGTGTGAATGATAGGTGCGCTTTAGCGATATCATACAATCAAAGTCATTTTATTTATATTTAAAAATAAAATATTATCGTACCTTCCTTAGCTTGTGTAATTGTTCATAATCTTGAAAGCATTGATTCACTGAATCTTGATCTTCTTTTTTCGTCTGCTTACTTTTGACTAAAAATTAATTAACCTTATGCTCCTGTTTGATTAAAGAAATATTAAATAACCCAAACTTTGGGGAAAGAGAAAAGACCTTTAGAAATTAATTTTCAACAAAGTTTCCACAAAATAAAGTTGTGCGTATCCTGAAAAAATTTTATGCGTATAAGTTATTACTACCTGAAAGGAACGAATAGATTAGACTTGAATCATAATCATGAATCACCCAGCTTAATAATTAAACAGAATATTCTTATAAATTACGCAGTAATTAGGACGTTAATAGGATGCCAATTAATTTAATGTATTCAGGAAATCGAGAGCATCTTTCTGTATAAGTTAAAATATTCTCGAAAACCCCCCAAAAAAAATAAAAAAAATCCAAAATAAGGGCTTATATGGTAAACGTCATTTTATCCAGATCTGTCCTTTATGTTGCCCGCTCATGTGACGGAATATTCTTCAATCAATAATGATGGCGAAGTAAAGAATCTGGTGATTACTGCGGTTCGTTTAATTTAATAATCAATTTTTAACTCATTCATACCCTTTTCTAACTAACCCAACTCTCTCAAGGCAGAGTTGAATAATATCGGACGAAATTTATTAATTAATTATATGATGCTTATTTTAACACGTTTAGTGCAGCCTTGCTTAAGGTTAATTTAGAGATTTTATAAGGCTCGAGGTTTAATTAGTGTTTCACCTCTTTCCTAGAGCCAATCATTACTCAAGATACAATGCTTATTAATTTTCAAGTAATTTACAAATGTAAATACTATATATTATAAAATAAAAAATTTTAGGACTATTTTTAAACCTAAATTTTTTTTTACTCTGGATGAATATTTTTTACATTTTCAAATCAATTGAAAATTAATAGGCGTGTGTATTTATGTATTTTGCTTTCATTTATATGGTTAATTTTTTAAAGAAATGCATTGAATCAAAAAAATGGTGCAAACTGCATCATCAATTAGAGAGGGGAATAAGAGGGAATTTAGATCCAAATTTATATCCCAGATTCCACTGTTTTTCTCTTAACACTAGCGAGGTAACTTTTTTCAAAAGAGAAAAAAAAGAATTTTGTGTTTTTCCTCTTTTGTCCTTTTTTTAAAAAAAAAATAAATTATAATACGTACTCCACGGGCTTTGAATCTAGAAGCCCTTGTTCTCCACTTCTATATTCAGTATTTTGCTGGAAAATTATCAACATTTTATTTCTACTCTTTTTCTCCTTTATACTACACTAACGAGTCTATGAGGTAACTTTTTTCAAAAGAAAAAAATAAAGAATTCCGTGTTTTTCAATTGATTTTTTTTTCTAGCTCTGTCTTTTTTTAATACGCACGTAGCGGGCTTTGAATCTAGAAACCCTTCTTCTCCACCTTTATATTCAGCATTTTGCTAGAAAATTATCAACATTTTATTTCTAGCCTTTTTCTCTTTTATACTACACTAGCGAGTTTACGAGGTAGTTTTTTTCGAAAGAAAAAAAAGAATTTCGAGGGTTTTCAGTTGATCTTTTTTCCTGCTTTATCTCTTTCTCCTTTTCCTTTTCATCGGAAATAAATACACTAGTCACTAGGTTGCCTTTTCATTTCTTTTTCTTTTTATTTATTTTATTTTTTTGAATTGTGAAGCGAAAAGTTAAATCTTTGAGAATCTTAGATAATAAGGTCAAGCCTATGCATAATATTCAATCGATTACCCAAAAATTCTCTAGAAAACTGGAGAAAAAATAAGATGACTATTGACCAATTAGGGGAAATAGGTAAACTAAACAATAATATTTTACATTAAAAAGAATATATATGTTTCAGAAGTAGCTTAAATAAATTTGTTACTGAACGGGCACACGAATTCGTTCCCAGACACAGTGTGAGTTCTGGATTTCTCTACACGGCCAAAGCCCAGCCCACTTGAGAGTGGGTCACCTCTCAGGCCAAATTTTCTAAAGCCCATTTATATCTGCTGCTGGCCCATCATGGTTCCTCTGGGCATTCCACGATTCAATAGATGCAAATACACAAAAACAGCCCTTATCCACTCCAAAAATTCTCAATTTGGATGTGAGACGAAATTTCATCCCAAAACCTCTATTTTATGAAAATATAACATATAAGGAGTAATATTTCCTTAAAGTACATATAAAATGATTATTCCTATAACCCATAAGAGGAATGAACAAAGAATATAGTTATTACCGATTGCCAAGCGTATACGAGCTATTATTACTTGCCTATTCAGCTCGTGGGCATTGAAAAGAGTTATTCCTCGCATACTTCTTTTATTATTTAAGAATAAGAAATGATCGTATAAGAAGAAGCTTGAGCAAACATATAAGCATTCAAATCAATTCTTAAAAAATAAGAGCACAAGTCTCTCTCGATCCCCAAGTTTGCATCAGTAATCTATGAGTATAGTAGATATCGTGTTTTATGCCATAAGACCTTAAAATCACCAACTTAACTATTAAGACACCCTCTTATTTCTTTCCTTCCATATAGTCCAAAAGATTGCTGTAGGAAAGAAAGACATAACATGTGTTGTGTCTTTATTTAGAGAAGAAAAATCTCAACTCAATATAAGTTGCAAGAATTTTTGTGGGAAAGCCAACCGTTACTTGCCCACAAGAGGTATGCGTGCCATAATGAACCGGACAAAGAGCAGTGAATAAATAAGTGATCAACTGATTTAGGAGCCTTATTATAGAGAAAGCACCCGTTTGTCAAATACCACCCTCTTTTTGGTAAACTATCCAAGGTAGGAACTTTATTACATAACACAAACCATATAAGAACACAATTTATGTTAGAAACAATAAGAGTTCCATACGTTTCCTTTGGGCATGAAAAAAAAATCTTCAGAACTCGCCGCAAGTGCTTTGTAGAATGATTTCATTGTGAAGGATTTTGAAACTTCTTCAAGCCACTATAAGGAGCCTGCAATCCCTTTTACGTGACTTGAGCAACAGGCTCTGTAACCTTTGATTGTTCCCATCCATAAAGGGATGCCGTAAGATTGCAATAATATACTAATTTGTCAATCACATCCGTCAACGCCATCCGTTGATCAATATTGTGAAAATTTAAATTCCTGACTGTTGCTTGAAGGAGACAGAAGATCACTATGCTACTCGTTGAGCTAATGCTTTACAATTTTATTTGCGTTGCTTGAACGTATTATTTCCACTCCTTTATTTGTTTGTTTCAGAAAATAGTAAATAAGGACGAACAAGAAAAATTAAATATACAAAGACAAACGAGTAAAACTAAATATACACATCTGCACAGCGTAATGTCAGGGGGGAGATGGGCCATAAGATGGATGATGGGTACACATAACGTCACGTCAACGGCGAAGCTACGTTCCAAATCCATTGCCTTCATATCCCCGGAGGAGCCATATGCACTTCATGATGTTCTCTTGTACATTTAATGATTTTCCATTGAGTTACATTTTATTCTTGCAAGGTGCAACTTGCATTGAAGTTTAGACGGCACAAAGGACACGAAAAAAAAAAAAAAAAAAAACTTCCCTTTCCTTGCCGTGGGACCTATATGCCAAGATTCAATCGCGTGCGTTTGGCGCACAAAATATATTTAGAATGTGTCGGAGAATGTGACGTTTTCTAGTTTGATATAACTCTTGAGTATGAAAGTTTATGGGTGTAAAATTATTAGAGTTGCCATGCTTTGAGAAATGTCTTAATCCTAAAAAATGGAGGATATAGGTTTAAGATTCCTGAAAGATAGGTATAATATAAGATCCTAGTACAATATTCAAATTATCTTTGTAAATGAAATAAACAAATGCTTTCCACACACACATACACGAGCATTTCACTAAGTCTATCGAACATAAATATGTCACATATATCCTTACCAATATGACATTCGAAGAATGTGAGAATTCGTGAAGTAAATGTTGAGAGTATCAAACTTTTCTATTTTTGAATCCCGCCTGCTAGGCAAATTGATAAACCTACCTTCACCACTCTATTCTGTTTGTAGGTACCTGACAGTTCTTATTATGATTGTTTTGTGCTGCCATAACAGCATGGAGTTGCTTGCTAGTTAATTGAACGTGGTATATTTAATAGGGTTCGGAGTTTGAATTTGGCTATCCAAAAACCTTTGCCAAACCCACCATCATCCTTTTACGACACAATTAGGCGGTCAAAGAAAACGTTAAGCAAGGTAAAAAGAACAAAACACAAGGGCTTGTTTGTTTGTTATAAGAAGAACCGCGCAATCTCATCATCGATGTGTATTCATCCGTAAGATTCGAGCTCCAATTCATAATCATCATTCATGGGCTACACCGATAAGCTGTGAGACCATGAAATGTTTTGAGTCATTCAAACAAGATGATACATTTTAAGAAGTTATTATAACGATAATAGAACGTAAAATTTTGGAACAAATACTAGTGTTTACCTAAATTGAAGGGGTTCAACCCCATGGCACCATCACATAACATAGGGTCCTCACCCTAAAACCAATCAATGGAAAAGGACTGCAATTATACATGCCATTAATGGTCCACAAGGATGACTTATGGTTTGTGGGAGAAGTTTACGCACATTTTTCTCACTCCTTCTGCTTAATAATTCTCTTTCGCTTTAACAACCAAAAAGGAGATGCGCACTGAGTAACTTTGTCTAAAAGCAAGGGACGCAGATCTATAAATATCCATCGCATCATCTCCCATCTAGCGGCCGGCCCCAACCCGGCCCAAATTTTGTATTTACACCAGACTCCCTGTAAATTGCATAATTTGCAAAAGAGTTCCTTTCAGGGGTAGTTTCGTCATTCCGCGAACCAAAATCACCACGTCAGCTGCGTACTATGCTATTTCCCGCTCTTATCCGTATATATCACGCTTTGCCAGTGTGCGATTTCCGTAAATTCGTCGAAGACAGAGGGCATTGTTTTGGAACCCTCATTGTCAATGCTTTCCCAATTCAGCACCACCGGCTTCGTCTGACACGGCGGCGGCCACCACCTCCATCGCCACCGCTGAAGCTGTAAGCGTCGGTATACGCTGAGAGAGAGAGGGACGGTATTGAGAGGTGCACGATGGAGAGAGAGAGGGAGAGAGTAGGGAGGGGGAAAGGGATAGCGATTCCTGAAAGCCACCGCCACCACCACCACCACCACCACCACCATCGCGGAGGCGGTAGAGCTGTTCCGGGGGCGGCGGCTCCGGCGAAGGTGCCGCTGAAGCGGTTGCTGCGCGTGGCGTCTGTGGCGTGCGGGATACAGTTCGGGTGGGCTCTACAGCTCTCGCTCCTCACGCCGTACGTGCAGGAGCTGGGGATCCCGCACGCGTGGGCGAGCATCATATGGCTCTGCGGCCCGCTCTCGGGATTCTTCGTACAGCCTCTCGTCGGCCACATGAGCGACCGATGCGGCAGCCGCTTCGGTCGCCGGAGGCCATTCATCTTCGCCGGAGCGGCGTTGATCATCGTCGCTGTTTTGATTGTGGGCTATTCTGCGGATATTGGGGGGATTTTTGGCGACAAGCCTGGGGCGAGGCCGAGGGCCGTGGCCGCTTTTGTTGTAGGGTTTTGGCTCCTGGATATGGCCAACAACGTGACTCAGGGACCCTGTAGAGCTTTGCTTGCCGATCTCACTGGTAAGCCCTTGCATTCTCTGTTTGTGTATGTAGGTATTATTTGTTTGGAGTGATTGTTTCGTACATTGGAATCAAGGCCTGTAGTTGCAGATGAAGCCATAGTTTAGTTCTATTGGGTGAAATTGATATCCTTCGGACCTTTTCATCATCATATTCATGGATTTTAATTTTAGTTGGTTTAGTTTAGGTTACTGTTGCAACGGCTGTTGATGGGGATTGGAGCTGAACAAAAAGAAAAAATTTTGGTTTTGTACACCAGATATCTTTCTTACTGACCTAAAGTTATTTGTCATTCATATTGAGAAGGCAGAAACAGTCAGCTCTGTACTTTCTAGATGCATTGGATAATATTATATCCCATATAATAAATTTTGATGCAGTAATCATAATGCGGGCTAAATTTTCTGGGAAAAGGAAAACAATGTTTTAATTAGCTTACTCTAATTGATTTGCGTATTTACTATTTTAGCTAAAAACCAAAGAGACATCATACCATTTAGGCATCTATGGAAGTTAGGTTTTTGAAGGTGATGGTGCACTGAGTGTTTGCAATGGTAGCCTCCTAAATGCTGAGGTAAAACCTTTGAATTGGCCTCTGTATGAGTGGAGAAACACTTCTAGAAAGAATAGAATCCGGTTATAGTTTTTCTTTTTTCCACAGGAGTGTGTATGTGTTTTTTCTCCTTGGCTACCATTAATAGTAATGCAGAGCAAGAATTCCCATCTATTGGATTTGATGGGCTTCCAAATCCAGGAGGTTTTTGCCTAGATGAAGCAGAATGCAGGATGAGAATTTATATGCCGAAATCCAATGATGAGGATTTAGGGTTTGTTGTTCTAATTGATGTTTTCTTGGCATATCTGAAGCTGCTTATGGGGCGCAGATTATAGATGGACATGTATGGTGGGGTTCACATCAGCACTGATCCCTCAAGCTGATATTCTTTTACTTGAAATGGCATAGAGGATTGAAATAATTGTGCTCGTCTGCATTTAGGGCGGGAAATCAATACGCAGTTTGGCGATGGATGGGTACCCAAAAATATACTAACCATTTATACAAGTTTTGTACTTACCAGATTTATCTAGAATAAAAATAATGCATTTTGCAAAATGGTAAGTACAAAATTTGAATAAATGGTTAGTACATTTTCGTGTACACATGGTGATCATCCATTGGCAAATTGCTGAGTGCCTTTCCCGCCTTTAATGCAGAGGAGCCTGATTGGGATTTAAAAGGTTACCTATTATAGATGCAATTTAGCAGTAACTACATTACAAGGATGTGGAAGAGGGATTTCATAATTTGGCAATTTGAAGCTCAAATATGTCTTTGAACATGTTTCCAGCACCTTTAAATAAGTTTTTATAAATCATAGAAATGTGAGGATCATGGATCGTCATCAAATAGCAGAAGCAGAACTTGATGACTGTCCTAAAATGATGTAGCTTCCGTTAATGAGAACAATAGAGAAGAAAACTATAGGTTGGCTTTTTGTCCTACGTATTTCAAACCATGCAGTTCTCTTTTTCATTTGTGACAATCCATACCTATTCTGTCCATACCTATTCTGGGTTTCGACATTGAGAACCTCCAGTCAGTTTCTTTTTGCATAGGTTCTTTCTTTTGAGAAATTACCACCTCCCTACAGATATGTGCGGTGATTGACACTTGTCTCTTGATGAATTTGTCACACTAGGAAAGGATCATCGGAGAAATCGGGTGGCAAATGCATATTTTTCATTATTTATGGCTGTTGGTAATGTCCTTGGTTATGCTACTGGATCATATAGCAGCTGGTTCAAGATTTTCCCATTCACTGTCACCCCTTCATGCGATGCTAACTGTGCCAATCTCAAGTCTGCTTTCTTTCTTGATGTTGCCTTTATTGCTATTACAACATATATTAGTATCACAGCTGCTCAAGAGGTTCCTCTAAGTTCCAGCAGCTCATCTACGCCCTTTGGTGAAGAACAGTCTGGCCATGCCGAAGAAGCTTTCTTTTGGGAATTATTTGGGACTTTTAGATATCTTCCAGGTCCCGTTTGGGTAATCCTGTTTATTACTGCTCTGACTTGGTTTGGATGGTTTCCATTTATTCTCTTTGATACTGATTGGATGGGACGAGAAATTTATGGCGGTGAACCAAATGAGGGGCAAAACTATAATAATGGGGTTAGAATGGGCTCACTTGGCTTAATGTTGAACTCAGTTGTCCTTGGAATAACGTCACTGCTCATGGAGAAGCTCTGCAGGAAGTGGGGGGCTGGTTTTGTTTGGGGAATTTCCAACATCCTTATGGCTCTTTGCTTTTCTTCAATGCTCATAATATCCTATGTGGTCAGCAATATGGATTTCGTTGGCCATGGTCTACCTCCAAATGGTGCAGTAATTGCTGCGCTAGTGGTCTTTTCAGTTCTTGGCATTCCACTGGCAGTAAGTTGGTCCATTTTTATAGAACATTTAGAATTTCTTTTTTATTTTTCTATGTAGCTGGGCCTGAACTTTTAGGGATACGGCTTAGTGTGTTTTATTGTTTTGTTCTGTATACACCCATAAAAATGAGTTAAAAAAAAAAAAAAGATGTGGTATTGGACTCCATTTTCAAGAAGCTAGCAGTAGAAATCTTTGGCTGGCCACATGCTTAGAGCCACTGTTGAGTTGATCTCATGGCTGATCTCCTAAAAACATGACGCCCCTGGCGCATTGTCCCAAATGTTTTGCCATTTGATTCTTCACCAGGAGATAATCTACTGCAGTTTCCCACTGGTCCCAGCTTTAATTTATAAAAAGTGGGGATCACAAATTTGTTGGTCACATAGCCATCATTGCTATAGTATTTTCTTGAGTTGCATTTGGATGGTGGGGATGGAAAGGGAATGGGAATGGAATGGCTATTCCCACTTCGTTTCCATTCACATGTTTGGTTTGCTCATGGAATGACCATTCCATGCTTGAGTTCATAACCAAACAACAGAATGAGAATGAGCATTCCCATTCCCATTCCCTCCACCCAAGAATGAGCCCTTAGTGCTGTTGAATGAGAACTTTCTCTATATCCTTAATTAATGTCAATACGTAATTATTTTGATTGAAATCTTATTGCAGATTACTTACAGTGTCCCATATGCATTAGTTTCCAGTCGTATTGAGGCTTTGGGTCTTGGTCAAGGTTGGTGTACTGTAGATCTTTTGCAGAAATTAGTATATTTAGGGTGTGACAACAAGGCTGCAAGGTTATTTATGTTAATGGTTTGGTCTTTGCAGGGTTATCGATGGGTGTTTTGAACCTTGCAATTGTGATACCACAGGTAAGACTTGCTTCTGTTCTTGCTTGTTTATTAAAAATATGTTTTTTGTTTTTCTTGCAAGAAAATGGATTCTCCCCTTCTCTTTTTTGTGCTTTACTAAACTGAAGTAGGAACAATTTGTTTTGCTTGCTAGTATTTGAAACTAGGTGTGGTCAATAACTACTAAAAAATTATATTGGGTCGTTGATATGGATCAATCAAGTAGGCAGGTGATTATGCTAACTTGGGGTGGGGAAGTGAAGGGATCAACTACTTTGATCCTGAGTAGAGAGTTGTGTTGGTCACAGGAACCTGTTTTCACGTTAATAATAGATGATGATATTTCGGCTTCAGCATATGGATACAGAATTTCCTTTTCGATCGTTCAGAGATGTAGGGGTTGCTGCTGCTCTTAATTTCATCTCTCAGTAGCATAAGGCACTTGTGGTGGGTTCGACTCCCACAGAAGTGCACTTCCCCTACACCACTCATTCCTATCTAGGGGACCTCCTTATCATGTACCTGCCCAACATTCATGTCCTTTCTTATAACATGCATCCAAGTTTTTAAAGGTCTAGCAGTCTTATTCCTCACCTCTCACAAATCAATCAACTAACTCCTGATCTGTGCATCATAGGTCTGCACTCATAGGTGTCATCCACACGGGCCCAAGATACTTGAGATGACACTTATGTTCAATTGCATGAATCTCTTCAAATATTTCCTTGTCTTACCACACATTCATCTTAGGATAAGCATCATGGGTATTGTCTGTACACATTGTCGTTTCTTAAATGTTGAACACTGTTCTATACAATAAACAGGACCTTGTAGTGGTTCTTTTGAACTTTCCTTTCAACCTCAAAGCATATTTGTACACAAATTCTTGATGCAGTTCTTCATTTCACCCAACCTGCCTAAATCCTTTGATTAGCATCTCCCCCGATCCCGAATTATTCTGAATGATTAACCCAAGATAACAAAAATGGTCATTCTTGGATACACTTGACAATATAATTCAACTACAATAAGGTACATTTTGCTTTTCAAACTGAAGTTTCAAGTTCTCCAATCAATATCAATGCTTCCCTACAATTTGTGAGATCCTTGGAAATGTTAATAAAATTCTTAAATTTGTTAACAGAACATGATTTTGATAAAGTTGTGAGGTATACGTTACACATTCTAGTTATAAAAGAAAAAAATGCACTAATGGCCCCATGATTTTCAGGCTATTAATCCCTTGCCACACTCTATGTGCGTGCATGTTCCAAGTGCAAGCACAAATAGCTGTTTTCTGTAGCATTATGTCACAGTCATGATTTTTGTTATTCTAAAGTTTTACCATGTAGAAGTTTTGGTCGTTATCATGTCAACACAACTCAAAACATTCAAAGCATAAAAATGGGCAACTTTTGGACCACAGCCCTTATTTCTCTATGCAATGATGCCCCTTTTATATGCATGTCCCTTTGAATAGTTGAACTACACACTTCTGAATATGAGTGAAAGATGTTTTCCAATGCCTTTTTTTTTAATTTATTTTTTCTTTATCCCTTCTATAAATATGAAAAGTCAGCTCTGTGCACAGAGTTCTGCTGTTGTAGTAAGATTCTGGGAATATGGATGGTTGGTGACTTTTGCTGCCAATCTGGAGAGGTGGATTTTTAAATTTTTTGGTTTGCTGATAAAAAATTATTCATGTAAATTGAATGCGTAGGAAATTCTCTTTCATTGCATATTGTTGAAATTCATCTGCCTGCCTAATAATGCCCCCTGCACTACGTGCATTTTGAGGCAATTTGTTTTGCTTGAAAGCATCAAAGTACAAACACTTGCATCCAAAAGTAGGAAAAGAAAGCTCCAGGCCAGTAGATGTTGTACCTGCAATCTTTAACCAGGAAACTCCAAACAAGCACTTGTACTTAATATCTTGCACGGTTGATTTCTATTGCTCTTCCTATTACATTTTTTCAGTGTTGGTACTTCTCAAGCGCGCCTCAGTATGGCCGATATTATTGCTTTTGCTTGTGTGAGAAAGGCTTGTATTATGATATATATATATATATATATTACTATTTAGGTGACAAAATTTTGTGTTCGAAAACAGGTGGTGGTGTCTGTGGGAAGTGGACCTTGGGATCAGCTATTCGGTGGTGGAAATTCACCTGCGCTAGCCGTAGGATCAGTTGCAGCCTTTTCGGGTGGACTGATTGCCATCTTAGCCATTCCACGATCTAGTTCTGAAAAGCCCAGGGTTCACGTGTAAGGTATTATATTGCATCAATTTTTCCTGGAGCTATTCAACACCGTAAAACATAAGCGATTACTGGGAAATGTTGTAAATAGCTTATTATATTTGTAATGATTTGATTTGAAGGCTTTTTTTTTTATAAAAATATATATATATTCCCACCTATTGTTTACTGGCCATTACTATTGCTATTTTTTGTGCCTGCAAGTATTGAGATATTTATTAAAGAAGTGGCCCGTACAGTTACTGCTTTAGTGGTGGACTCTGGATTCTAATAAAGTTACCAAAAACGGAAAGGCTGGGGTGCCGAAGGCAGCATTTCTTTATGCTTATGCTGGTATGGCAACTGAGAATTGTGCTATGAACAGCTGTTACTAAATGTTGTCCCAAGCAAGTTGTCGGAAAATGAAGGAGAATTTGTTTGATGGGGAACAGTCAGTTCGCACTCATACATGCGTGTGTTTCTTTATAGCTAATCACCATGGAAAAGCAGGTGACTGTGAATGAAAACGCAGCCGCGGATTCCGGAATCAGTCTCACTGAGAGGGGGAACTTCTTTTGCCGAGATAAGTTGCTGGTTTTAGGGATTTATTCTTCATGAAAGATCATCATTATTCTCATATGCTGATGGCCCATTTGCGGTTCCATTTTTTTTTTTTTTTTTTTTAATCTTTTGGAATCACATGCAGATGAGTTTGTGATATTTGCTGTTATGAATTTTGATGACTGAAAACCTCGACGGAGACGTGCCTCTTTCTTCTCTCTTTTGATCTTTATTTATTGTTTGTGTTATTATTTGAAAAGCTTTGATTGATACTGGCTATTGGGGGGTTTCCTCTGTCATCTTTGATGGGAGCTTTAGAATAAATTCTCTTTTTAATTGCTCTTACCAGTATCCATGAAAGTCTCTGTTTGGTGCCGAGGCCCTCGATGATTAGAAGATAAAGCTGATTTCTGCTGCCTTCTGTTTTCTGGCCTTTTTGGTACAATTCATCTGCGGCAATCTCGAGTGAGACGCCATTATCACAGAAACTTGGTCCTGGTTAACTGGTTTTTACCCCTCTGGGTCAGGTCCCGGTTGAGTGGGAGAAACCGTCCGAACCGTATCGGTCGCACTTTATTCGACCGTAGGTGTCAATGGAATACATGTATGGTCTTGCAGCACTGAGAGTACGACCCATCGTGTCTCGTATTTTACCCCCCTTCGTCCGGATGGGAGTGTGCTGTGGAAGAGAAGATGAGGATCTGTGCCTTTACTTTCCATTCGTGGTGTGCAGCATGCCGTATGGGATACGAATTAAATGGCCTCAAATGGAGCACGTAGACAGGACCCTGCCCTCCCAGTGTCCCCTATGTTCCATCTGCCGGGGTCATTCTTCATCCACTATATCCATTGAGGAGATTACTGTGTCTTCGGGTCGTTTCAATTTTTGTCTCTCGGGAGAAAAGAAATTGAAAATGTAAAATGGCAAAAATCCAACATGTAAATGCTTCCAAAAGAAAGCATCTGTGGGAGGGGATCGTGCCCAAGCACAATGAGACATACGCCAACATCGTTTGTTCTGATGCTCAATCTGGGAGCTCTGATCAGATCTCGATCCATTTGGAATCGCAAAAATTCTGTAGTGTTTTAACCCAACAGCCCCATTAGCCGGGCAGTGACAAACTCACAAGTGCTTAGAAATAGGAGCCCAGTCCTGCCTCTCAGGACTACCCCAACTAAGCCCACTCTCTTAGGCCCACAATACAAGTCATTAGAGCCCTCCCTCTCTCTCTCTCTCTCTCTCTCTCACACACACACACACACACACAATGCAGAGAAAGAGGAGGGGGAAGGTGAGAGTCCTCAGATCAACAAGTCTTTTTCTCCAAACTTTGGTTCCATAATTCGTGCACTGCCTAACCATGTTCCTGGGACAAAAAGGTCAGTGATGGGACTTGGAACAAATTTCATGAACATGGGGTTGGGGTTGGGGGTTAGGGTTAGGGTTTGTGCGTTCACATGGAGTGTGAGTATAGGAGAACGTGCATGGGACGAGACGGCTGCCTCAGAACATGCCAACACGAGCTCACTGCCATTTCAGATAATTATGCCAATATGCTCAGTCTTTTCACCAAGTAGCCAAATTCGCCTTCTTCTCCAAACCTACCCCCCCACCCCCCCACTACCATACATTCCCTTTTCATTTCTCATTCCCCCCCTTTTATTATGCCCTTTTCAATAGTGAGCCAACTTTTTTTATTCATCAAGAGATAAAGAGAACGAATTAATTAATCAGCTGCTGATGAACATCAAAACATAATAAAGCTATTAAGGCTTGGAGAAGAAGAGGGTGAGTTCTAAAAACAAGATTTATCTTCTTAACTTGGACACACGCACCCACCTTACCGACCGACCTCTCCTTGGCTTAAATTGTAATGGTGGTCACAAAAAAAAAAAAAAAAAAGCAAATATATACCCCATCTAATTATTCATGTGGGAGCATTTTTCACTATTATATGGGATAAGTTCACCACTTCTCTACACCCTACATTGGGTTATAGGTGTCCAACTTTTCTTTGCTGTAAGCTGCTACGAAAAGAGGATCAATAAGAACCTGAGAATAAACAATATATATATATATATATATATATATATATATATATATATATTAAAATGCAAGATTATATGACCTTATTGGTTGTGTGGAGATAGAGAAAGTTTGGTTTGGGGGGGGGGGGGGGGGGGGGGGGGTGTAAGAAGATAGGGATCGGCCCCCACTTACCCTAACTCTAAAAAACAACACATTTTTGAAGTAGAAAGCCGCCTTTTAACTCTTGGCTTGACATATGGACAAACGCAGGAGCGATTCCTACAGGGTGTGATCCTTGTATTTGTGTATATAAACAGCCCCCTCCCCCTCCCCCTCCCCCATCCCTCCTCATTCAAAACCACCCCACCCCCAATAAACAGACTCCACGTACAAAAGGCCTCAAACGTTCAACGCTAGCTTTCCCCCTCTTCTCCTTTTCTTCACCTTGTTTCTATCAAAGCACCTCTCTCTCTCTCTCTCTCTCTCTCTCTCTCTCTCACCCAACTCGAAGCAACCCATGTGTAAACCGAAGGAGCCATCTTCTCCTTATTCACTTCCCTCTTCTCCTCACAAAACCCATCTCCAGGATCCCATCAAAAACATGGATTTTCATGATGATGATGATGATGAACAACAACTACATAGATGGCCAACTCTTTCTGAGGTAGCATGCCAACATAAGATCACCGATATTATAATAATAAACAATACGACATGCTAGAGCGATTAACAGCATTTTCTTTCTTTCTAAAATAACTTACTTGGTGCGCATTATTATTCAGGCCATGGACGAGCTGAAGGCAATAGGGAGGATATCAGTGCCAACAGCCCTGACAGGCCTCCTCCTCTACTCAAGAGCCCTCATCTCCATGCTCTTCCTCGGCTACCTCGGGGAGCTCGAGCTCGCAGGCGGCTCCCTCTCCATTGGCTTTGCCAACATCACCGGATACTCGGTCATCTCTGGCCTGGCCATGGGAATGGAGCCCATCTGCGGCCAAGCGTACGGCGCCAAACAATGGAAGCTCCTAGGCCTAACCCTCCAAAGGACGGTCCTCCTCCTCCTCTCCTCCTCCGTTCCCATAGCCTTCATGTGGCTCAACATGAAAAACATCCTCCTTTTCTGCGGCCAAGACGAGGAGATCTCCTCCGCAGCCCACACCTTCATCGTCTTCTGCATCCCTGACCTCTTCTTCCTCTCCCTTCTCCACCCCCTCAGAATCTTTTTACGAACTCAAAACATTACAATGCCGTTGACATATTGCTCCGCGATCTCCGTCCTCCTCCATGTACCCCTGAATTTCCTCCTCGTCTTCCATTTCAAAATGGGGATTGCCGGAGTGGCCATCGCCATGGTGTGGACTAACTGTAACGTCTTCCTCTTGCTCTCGTCGTTCGTGTTCTTCTCCTCCGAGGCCGTGTACCTCACCCCCACCATGGACTGTCTCAGGGGATGGTCATCTCTCCTAGGCCTCGCTGTCCCCACATGCGTGTCGGTCTGCTTGGAATGGTGGTGGTACGAATTCATGATCATGCTCTGCGGCCTCCTCGCCAATCCCAAAGCCACGGTCGCTTCTATGGGGATCCTCATCCAGACAACCTCGCTCGTCTACGTTTTCCCTTCTTCCCTCAGCCTCGGCGTGTCGACTAGGGTTGGAAACGAGCTGGGTGCGAACCGACCCATTAAAGCCCGCATTTCAACCATCATCTCCCTCGTCTGCGCAGCCGCATTAGGCCTAATGGCCACGATCTTCACTACCCTGATGAGGCACAAATGGGGGAAGTTCTTCACGAGCGATGCCGAGATTCTAGAACTGACGGCGACAGCACTGCCGATCGTGGGGCTGTGCGAGCTGGGGAATTGCCCGCAGACGACAGGGTGCGGGGTCTTGAGGGGGTCGGCGAGGCCGTCAACGGGAGCCAACATCAATTTGGGATCATTCTACTTGGTGGGGATGCCAGTAGCCATCTTAATGGGGTTTGTGGTGAAGATGGGGTTTTCGGGACTGTGGCTAGGGTTGCTTGCGGCACAAGCTTCTTGTGCCATCCTCATGCTCCTCGTCCTCTTTCGAACAGATTGGAGCTTGCAGGCGGAAAGAGCCCGGGAGCTTACAGAGGCATCATCTCAATCTTCTTCTCCTTATTCTACCTCCGTCCACAATTCTCCGGCACTGCCGGTCACCAGTTACAGAAAAGAATCGAGACAAACAAAGAGTAATGAACTGGATGGGATTCTGTGCATTAATGGCGAGGATCTCCACGCGGATTGTGCATTAATTAGAGAAGCGGAGTGAGCGAACTGCTGTTCGGCTCATTTTTGGCTCTCAGGAGCATTTCGTCGAACACCTGATGGGAGACAGACGTACTGTATTCATTGGAGTTCATTCATTCCCAATGGAGCTAATGAGCCGCTCTCTCTTTCACTCTTTTCTTTTCTCTCTTTTGCAGCTGGTTCTGTATTAAATAAAGAGAGTATGTATAGAATGGAATAGAAATTATTACTTGTATTATTGTTTCTTCCTTTTCGCCATGGATGGAATGATGAGCTCTCTTTCTCTCTCTCTCCCCCTGTGGCTTAGAGAGAGAGAGAGTCTCCATGGATGGAATGATTCTCTCTCTCTCTCTCCGTGGCTTAGAGAGAGAGAGAGAGAGAGAGGGGAAAAGGTTAAGCTGTCGGCTTGGGGAGAGAGAAAGATCTGTTTGGCCATATAAGGCCAAAGAGTGGACTACCTAAAAAGGAAATTTAGCATACATTACTCCTAAGACTACCTACATCATCAACTTTGCCATAGCACTTCCCTTATAGCTAGTTATCTCATCATTTTTTAATTTTTTTAAAGCCCCCCCCCCCCCCCCCACCTCTCTCTCCTCCACCCTACTTTTTCAAGTTTCTATAGACCAACTCATCACTCTATTCCATGCATAATTTTTCAATGGGTAATTATGCATGTGCCCAAGTTACCCTTATTCAGCATCAACCCTACTAAACCAAGCAGCTAGTCTTTTTTTTATTTTATTTTATTTTATTTTATTTTTTTTATCCCATGTATAGTTGATCCCTTACTTATTTAGACAGGATACGTGCATGCACATTAAATTTTAAATGTTGGGCAAATTTAAGGCTTTGACTTCTTGTAGTTGCTGAATTTTTGGGGGAAAAAAAATAAAAAAAAGGGCCTCTGCGTTTTTGGTTGCATGATTAGGTAGAGAGGCCACGAGTTCAATTCTCTAATTCCGTCCTTGCTGAGCAAATAAAAGAAAAGAAGAAAGAGATTGCAAAAGGAAAGCTTTGAATTAGTAGCCATGATATGCAAATGATACACAAGTGTCCATCAAACCAATGTTGGATCGAGACCTAACTTTGAACTCTATGTTCCCCAATTACTTCCAATGATATCAATGGATGAGAGTACACCCCACGCCGACCCAAAAGAAAAAAAAGGAATAAAAGAAAAAAATGCATCCAAGAGAAGAAAGTAAACAGAAATGTGATAATTGAAATTTATGGGCTGTTCGAGTGTGCAACAGACGAGTTGTAAGACTCCAGTTTACAGGAGAGCTTGGTTTGAGTTATGATTTATGTGTTGGCTGCACCATGTAAATGCATGCTTCGAGGCCCCCGCCCCAACAATAATGCTATGCATACAAAGAATTTCACAGCTAAATTATAAAAAGCCTATTCTATCATTTACTAAAATACCCATCACTAGATTTGTGCCACATAAGCCTTTTGTGATTTTGCCATGAAATTCTTTGTGTACGTAAAATTATTCGTAAGTAAATTAGAAGCACATGAGAGAGATAGAGTGAGTACAAGCAAATAACATGGTATGAAAATGCCTCCATCCGATCTATGAGACAAAAATGCCGCCTCAAAATTTTCAATATCCCCATTCTACCCCCTCTCATTTCCCTCCCCAGTTCTCTCTGATGAATTCACCTAGCTGAACCATGTCGCAACCATCACCGCCAGCCAGCTGCCACCGCCACGCCACCACCACCATGAATGGCGTATGGCACACCACCACCACCAATTTGGATTTGATTATGAATTAAACTTTGATTTTAGGTTTGAAACGAAATCAAGTGCTTATTTTAGGTTTGAATTTCAAATAAAACCTCGATTTGGAGTTTAAAATGAAATCAAGACCACAAATTTGCATTTGATTTCATCTTTGACAAAGGAAAAGAAGAAGAAGAAGTGGGGAAAAGAATAAGTATCTGTGAATGAAGGAGAGGAAGAAGAAGAAGTACCTGTGAGTGTTTAGGTGTGTGTGTTGGAGGCCGGGGGAGGAAGAAGATCTGGGGAGTGCGTGAGGTCTTTTTTGACTTTTTATTTTTATTTTTTACACCTCATTGATTTTGCATTTTTCATTTTTTCCCACCTCTATTATTTGACGCAAAAGCAACAAAAATAGTGTATTCAATTTATTGAAAAAAAAATTACACTTATTCATACAAGTTATTAGAAATTTAAAATAGTAGGGTCAAAATAGGAAACTATAATTCATTCAGATGTTTCATCAAATTAATTATTAAACGATTATAGTTATCCAGATTTAGACATTAGGTTTTAATCTACAGTATCCAGATTCATTTTTAATACTCAAGTCTAAACGCTTAATTTTATCAAACATCACCTTACTAATGGGATGACATGGTTTGCATTGTAGGCTCTAATTTACCGTCGACTTTATTGCATCAACATATATCGAGAGATAGCTGCTTAATTTACGGGTGTGCGATGACGATAGAGGGAGGGGGCCTAAAACGTGGAAAAGGAAGCACCTGTTGCGGAGGGAGTAGAGGGGTGGGGGCTTGGATGGAAGGAGGGGAATGGGGGATGGTGGGGGCCTGGTTGTAGATGAAGAAACAAAAACCAGCTATAATTGAGAGTGTCTAGTTGTGAGAGGACAAAAAACAATGGAGCAGTGAGTGCTGTGACAGTTGCAGCTGCAGTCCTCCAGTCCGGCAGTCCCCCCCTCACCCAACCTCCACATATTTCCTTTCACTCATCCCCCCTCCCCTTCCTCCATTTGCTTCTTTATTCCCACACCACCTCCCCACCCAAACACCTTTCAAGAGATAAAACTCTCAATAATACATCCATTACATCTCACCTACATACTATATTATGGTAATGTGAACCAATGCAATAGGACCATGTGGATACACATTGCACTAAGGGACCTCATCATTTGAATTCAAACCTTCACTTGCATTCCACTAGGCTAGTCCGTGTGGTTGCTCAACATGACGACTCTTTTATTAATTATCGGTAGATTTTAGTGGGGAGAGGGTGTGAGAGAAAAGTTGAGAGATAAGTGAGAGATAGAGAGAAAAATGGGAGGAAGTGGATACTTATTATTATATGCCCTTTTTATGTAGCAAGTGTTGCCCGGCTTTTTCTTTTATTTATATATTCTAGATGAGAAATGAGAGCATTTTAGGCATTTAGGGACTATGATGACTTATTGATCAAAAATAACCGTTGTCCATCTCCGACCCTTTCTTATCAAAAAGATGAATAAAAGCTAATGAAATGTGAAATAAAATTTACTTAGTTCATTTGGTATTAGAGTTTCATTACATGAATGAGCTCATATACAAAAGAAGCCCCTCTTATTCTTTTTAATGTTATCCAATTTGTACTCCCTTTGAACTTATTTCATGATTTTATTATCTTCCTCTCACTTTATCATATCAGATTTTTCTAACACCGCCCTTAGGAGGAATATAACCAATAAAGACATTGACGCATTCAACGCATTAAATAATAAACTTTTATAATTTATATTACATAAATGAAACATCTTTTCTTAATAATATTCACATTCAATACTTTTGGATTGTAAAAACCCTATTTTTTAATTCCTCTCGTAGTCCATAGCGGCAATGAATAAATAGTCTTTGGAATATGCGGTCCAGCCTATACATTTTAAATTCCCTCAAGCTGTTTTTTCTTTTTTTTTTTTTTTTTTTCCTTCTTTTGTCCAAATATTTAGTAAATTTAACTGTTATTATTTCAGTTATACCATGAAAAATAGAAGACATGAAAACCTCGGTATAATTTAATTTCAAGCCTCTTTGCAGAAGTAAGTACATGAAAATCTGGTGCAGCGTTTCCCCTATAGTAATTTTTTTTTTAAATTTATCAAAAAAAAAATGATGCAGCTTTCCCCTACAGTAAATATCAGGTATCGGTCGATTTTGCGTCGGATGCATAGATCTCGGTAAAAGCATTGAGTGAATAAAAGGGAGAACTATTCAATGGACAGTACAAGCACAGTAGATGATGATGATAATAATGAAAGGAGAGATGGCCACACTGCACCATTGGTCACATGCATGCAAAATATGAAAAAATGATGATAAAATTTGTAATTTTGTAAGTAAATAATGAAATGCGATTGAAAGCTGAAACTATGAAGCAGTGTTGGCCAGTGTTCGTGCGCATTGGTACTACTCATGTCCCCAGCAGCAATCAACTTGGTCGGATAAACTGTGGTACCCCATTGTCTCTCCTCCGGTCTAGTCCATGCGCAGTTAAAACATGACAAAATTAAGCCTCAATTAATTAAAGGACTACTCTCGATTCAATTATTGGGACTATTCGTCTTTTATTTACCTGACTCGAGTGGTTGCTGCTCTTGATTCAAGCCGCTGAGTTCGAAGATAGTTAGCACGATGTATGAGCATGTTTCCTTATTAATTCTCTTTTCCTTTAGATGCTCTAACTATAACACATCAATTATGTCCTCTCTCTCTCTCACTATCTTCTAGGGGAAAGAAAAATGAGAGCAGATGTATAGTTCCTTTCCTTCATTTTAAATAAGAAACAATTATTATAAAGAAAAAAAAAAAGAGCAGTAGAGCTGGCAGACAATAATTCGTTAGTCCAATTTACTTTTCATTTTTTGATAAATATATATACACACACCCAAGTTATTAAGTTCAAGGATTCGAATCATTAGCTTTGTCTATCGTTACGGCTTTATCGTACATGCTAATATCACTAGACCAAACAAGTCCAAAATTTATCATGAGTGTGCAGATTTACTTTCAAAAAGGTAAAAGATCTACAGTAAGTAGAAAATCTCATTTGGGAGGGCCTTACTAATTTAGTAAACCAGATATAAAATCAAATTAAAAAACACTAACTGGTTTGAATAGTTTAGTTTGATTATGAACCGTTTCAATATAATATCAAATATATATGACATATATTTCGTATCTTATGTATGTCATGATACTACCATAAAAATTTAATACAATTTTAATAATTTAATACAATTTTTTTGGTCATCCGTTTGTCCATCAATGTTTGTAAGAAAAATGGTGGGTTAGGTGCAAATGCGTCTATTGTTTGATTTGAAGGGTTCAGGTTCACATTATCTTAAAAGATGATGATTTTTTACATCCATTGCCGTAGGCATGAGATAGCTTCGATGTAGTAAGGTCAATGGAGTAGGTGACTCCATTGACAGAGAGGATCATAGATCCAAGTTTGGTAAAGATAAAGAAAGAGAAGACGCAAAGAAATAAGAAAAAGGAAAGAAGGAGCCCTTTGGTTCGCAAGGTGCCAGATCCATAGGGTTTCCTATATATCTTCATATGAGAATAAGATCTTTGTAGTTCTGTAGGATGATGAAGCAGAGCTCACCTTGCAATTGACGGCATTATTGATGGAGGAAAGAATGGAGTAATCTTGGTTTTCTCTCTTGTTCTTCCTATATTTTCCCTTCGTTCTTCATAGAAGAAATTCCCTCCTTTGCAAACCGCTATAGTTTTGCTTATAAAGGAATCTTCCTTTGGACTTAGGCCCAAAATCCTTTCCTCTTATAGGAAAGAAAGAAGGATCCTAAAAAGGGTGAGAATCCATGGGTCATGAACTTAAAATGCTTCCCAAGAATAATTGAGTCATGGGCTCAGAAGTGAGCCGAGGGCCCAACCATTATGGTATCCACTTAGGAATTGAACCATGGGTTTGGAAATGGGACAAATCTCCATTGACTTGGTTAATGAGAGTTCGAAAGTGAGTTTATTTGATTAAAACATTGATTTCCTTCTCAAGGGAACTGAAAGCGGCGTCAACAATCAATAATATAATACAATTTTTATAATTTATAAATTTTAGCTGCACAGATTGAAAAAGCGCAACTTGCATCATGAACCTACTAAATTTCTTGCAATTTCAAGATGTCTACGGCAGTTATCTATGGATAGAGAGTCATAAAAATTATAAACTATGATAATCTTCTTATATTTTTCTTCCTTCCTTCATACGAATGCCCTAAACAGCTTGAAATTGTATAAAATTTACTAAGTTCATAGATTATATATGTCTTTATTTATTTATTTTTTAATCCATGAGGTTAAAACTATAGATTATGAAAATTGCTCAGATTATTGAGGAACGCGCATGGGTTTAGACTAATAGAGGGGCCAGTCCCCTTGAAACCCTACAATTGGAAGCATCTTTGCTAAGAAATATTACACGTCAGCATTCCTATAAACCTCCATTTAATATTTGGAGGAATCATCTCTGGGGAAACATTACACACCATTTTTTAAAATTGGGATAATCAATCCTTTTGGAATATCTTGCTCCTATTGGCTGTCGAGATAGGATAACTCAGGTCACAACCATCACCGCCGAGGGAGACACGTGTCGCAATTGTAAGATAGTAAAGCTCTTCCGTTTGACAAGTGGCTGCTGACTACACGGCCGTGACACCATCGCCGCATTCACTTCACGTGCCATAAGAGTCCAATTTAGACATATTCAAAAATAAAATGAGGAAAATGAAATGGGAAAAAAGCAAAAGTAGAGTATTTGATAATTTTTCCTATTTATCTTTCTCTGATGTGATATATATAAATATAAACAAGTGGAGTTAATTATTAGTAGTGGAGACTAAATTATTAAAGAAAACAATTACTTGTTATCAAAAGTTAAAAATTAGTGGCTTATTTGGATTTAATGTATGAAAACAAAAACACACCTTTGCCACGTGGGTGCTTTTCCTTCTCACTTTTTATATTTTCCGTGATAAAAAAAATAGAAATTCAAAAATAATTATCTAAAAAAATGAAAGGATCCAAAAAGATGTAGATAAGTAAAAAGAATAACAATAAAAAAAATTAGTGGAAAAAATCTCAATGCTAAAAAATGATCAGGCAATAAAAAAGAATGAAAAATGTGAAAATGAAAAAAAAAAAAAAAAGATACAAGAAGGGAGAAAAAAGACAAAATGAAAAGCAGTGCTAGCTAAAAAACGCCTTAAAATATCTAGTAATACATAAAAATAAAATAAATATCAGTAAGAAAAGGAGCAAAGAAAAAATATGCACACTTGAGGAAGAAAAATCGCAAAAAAGCCTCATTTTTAACTAAAAAACATGCATGCACACTAATGCTTGAAAAAAAATAATACAGAAAAATGAAAGGAGTAAAATAAACCAATGAGAAAAAAAAAGGCACAGATAATCTAAAAATGCTACAATAATAACAATATCAATAAAAATCAGACGGAACAAATCTAAAGGCCAAATCAACTGTAGCTAAAAAAAAAATACAAACTGCACACTAATGCTTTTAAAATATCCAATCCATTTATAAAAGCAAAATAAAATTCAAAAATTCATTAAACAAGAAAAAAGAGAGGAGACTTTAGAAAACAATTAATAGATCAATGGCCCGAGCTTCACACTTGTTTGTATTTGATGGGATCGATGAGAAAGTATTAGCTTAGTTGCCTTGTAGCGTTTCTATGGTTGAAATTGTATTTGTGTTTATATACCTCTTTTGCTTTGATAATAAAGTTTCTTATTTACCAAAAACAGAGTCAAACTTTATGCCTCTTTAGAAAGAATTTTCGATGGCCAAGCTACCATTCAAATGGAGTATTTGAGTTTCCTTTGCAAAAGAATATAAATATTTGGTGAACAAAATAAATATCACGAAGACTTAGGACAATTCGCCAATTATTCAAGGTTACATTTTATGTTACAGCGGCTCGCTATGTAGATAGAAAGGTTGCTCTCGTGTGACCGAAAGCTACCGAATTAATTCATGATAACAGTTCCCTTACAATTTTGTGCTCAATTCTTATTAGCCACTCCATGTTAAATTAGATTTCAAGTTTTTCAAAATAAGTTGAGCTCACAGTTGATGAATTGGTACTTACATACGAACTTTTAAATATTGATCGGTGTGGCTCAACTAACATCTCAAAGGACTTATAAAAGGTTACATAGCATGAATCATATCACGTTAATCAATATCTAAAAGCTAGTATATCAATATCAAAGCATGTTTAAATTTTAATAAGTTGAACCGTTGCCGTCTGCAATGAGTTCTCCATCTTTCTAACTTGATTGTTCTAATGCAAACATCCGATTAATCATGTCGATTCAATCAATGAGTTCCATTCAAGATCTGATCCAAACCTACACACCTTGCTATACAATGAGATGCATACTTCTAGACACTCAAAGAACATAACCTACGTGACACACAATAAAGGTAATATATATATATATATATATAAAATAATGATCTTTGAGAAAAAAGAAGGGAAAAAAAAATGTCTTTAAAAAAGAAAGGTTCCTTCCTTGTGAATTGCGAAAAGGGTGTTTGTGAACACCAAAATCGGTAATAGCATTGATGCTCTTTCCCGAAAAATGTCGCATAAAAATCATCCACTTTCTCCTATAGAAAGGACACACAAACATATTCCTTATTACCCAAACACACCCTTCAAAAAAAACACGCACACTCACACACAAATTTGTGGGGAAAGTCTCTCAAAATCAGTGTAGAGAGAGGAGGGTGTGGGCTCAGCCACAAGTGCCGAGGACATTCTTTCTCCGCGTCGTGTCATTCCCAAGTTCACACCCTTTCTTCACTTATTATATATATATATACACACACACACGTGTATATGCGCGCATCTCAAACACGATAATTATTATTTTTTACGGTCAAAGTTTTATGTATTCTCATACATTATCATATTATTAAAAAGACAGTAATTTTATTTGTATACCTCAGAAACATAATTCATATACAAAGAATTGATTTTACTTGTACCATTCAAAAGATCTAATAAAATTTCGTCACGGTAGCAACTCGTTGTGACTGATGTTTTGATAATATATTGATATAATTACACCTAAAAGGTTGAATGGAGCTAGAATTATTATTATTATCGCTGTCAAAAATAAATTACCAATGCATGAGTTTTCGAATGGAATGTCCCCAACATAGCCTACAAATTCAAGCAAATAATTGGCCTTTTGATAATGTGTCTTGGAGTATTCAACTTGGGGACTTTGGATTTAACATCGCACCAATATCGAGGGATCTTTGTATGATTATACGTTAGATCTTTGCATAATAACGCAGGGGAAAAAAAATAATTCGAGTTCTTTTTTGATTTAAGAGAATAGAGCCAAACAAACATGTCACTGCTGGAAGTGGTCACGGCAATCTTTTCCAACTTAAAGGAGAACAGCATGGAAGACAGGTACCTCTGGGGGTGGAGAGGATGTGTATATACATGGAAAACTATTAATCATTGAGCACATTGGGGGTGAGGTTTGAGACTCATAGTAATAGAAGGTTTTAAATTCGAAACCCTATTGCGTGCGGTTGTAATTTATCGAATATATACAAAATACTTGTAATGGATAGAACATGCATGAAGAGACAGTAGTCCAATTTATGAAGGGTGCCCCTTTTAAAAATGGGGGAAAGAAAGTCAAAAATAGAAGGCGCAGTTCAATTCAAAGATGCCAAACGTGTGGCATTGAAGCCAGCCAGTGAGTCAGTGCCCTGTGGTTTTCCAACAAAAAGCAACTCAACCCTCCCTTGTAGGCTCTTAGGCTCATAGACTCATAGACTCGTCCTATTATTCTTTCATTGTGTAATGTTGTTGTTGTTGTTGTGGACCATTGAATGCACAGTGTTGCAAGAAGAGGGCGACCACGTTTCAACGGCGTTTTCCAGAGCGCCCTCTACAAGGTGGGGCTACTTCCTACTTTGTCTTTTGCAATATCTTAACACACGGAGAATTGTCAATCCTCAAGGGTTGGGTGGGTTTAGCCAGTGAGTTCTCCGACTTTGAACCGACCGCCAACCCTTTAGGATGTCTCCATAACTCTTTCAAGCCCCAGTCAGCTTGATTGGTCTGCTTTGTGTTGTGTTTTTTGGCACCTTTGTCTCTCTCTCTCTCTCTCTCATCTATGTGTTTTTGATTGAAGATGTTTTTATAATGATACATCTGAGATACGTTAAAAGTTTGCATCGATTAGGCACTCAAAAGCAACTAATCTCTGTAGTGTTTGATATGCCTCCTGAACTGCTCATCGCATTGCATCTCAAAATATAGTAGGCATCGACCTGTGTTTGACCCAAAGTAGACCCATGTGTGTCCTCTTGTTGAAGTCACCTATGTAATGCCCTTTGCACGTAAAGGGTACTATAATATTTATAGTGCTTGATATATCTATCGGGCCACACACTCCGTTGCCGGCAGCTAAACCTTAACATGTGTTCCGAGTTAAATTTCTATTCAACCCAAAATTGACCTTACTCTCGTGCGGAATTCACGCGCAGGGTACCATATGCCGGCATAAAGAGAAGCGCGTTGAGGGTCCCACATTAATTGGGGGACTAATGTTTGCAACACCCACTAATACACCTGGTCGGTTAATCCCTTATTCCTGATTGATTTTGTATATAGCCTTTGATTGGACCAAACAAGGGTATGTGCACCTGTGCGCGCGCGCGTGTATATATATATATATATATATGGAACACGTGGAGGATAGCATTAAAAGGGCTTGCAAAACAAAGTTTGATTAAAGTAAAATACTTTTTGATTTGGAGTAAGATAGAAGCAAATGAAAGATGCCACACCACTCCTGACCATCCTCAACCTCCTTTAGTGGGCTTGACTTTTCACATTATCTTGTCTTTCCCCACTAGGGCTTTGACACCCCCATTACCTCTGCTTTGTGGCTCCGCGTTTTCAAACTGCATTTCGAGGAGAGAGCGAGTCCAAGAAGCAATGAGCGTTCAAAGGAAGAATGTTTTACCAGATCATGAAAGGTTCATTCGTATCTATGTCGCATTCTTTGAACAAATATCGAGCTTGATAGACCAACGGGGAATGGAAATCTCAACAGCTGAAAATGATTAGAACTGCAGCACACGAACGCAGTGGGAGTCAACCCACGACCATCAACAAGTCAACACACCTCTCTGAGCCTTGATAGCTATTCAAAATACGGCACCGACGAAGCATTAGCCAGTCTTATGAATAAATAGCACTCAAAGACGATGAAACAAAAGTGTCCCAAGTTTGAACACTTCCTAAGCATGTCAACATCTTCCATCAACTAGTGCGCTGTTCTACCAAATGTAATTGAACCGTGCAATATAAGGCAATGCGAGGACAAGAAAGGTATCATAAACAAACACATAGAATCAGGCTCAGAGAACAAAGACAGGCCTACTGAGAACACATTTGATTGGCTAATGATCGACTTCAGATAAAACAAAAGATGTATGGATGTGTTCAGAACTGGAGGAGCATGCTTGAAGGGGCAAAAACAAAAGCATTTGAGGGGTGTGGTGTGTATAAAAACAACAATTTGAGGAGTATGTGCATGCAATACAAATCCAATCATATAGTCCCAATAATCAACCTGAGTTATTACCTGGAAAGAAGAGAACTAAGATGTGATTGAATTTTACGAAGTAGGGTACTGCATTGTATGATGGCAACTAATGTTCAGACTTTTTCCTCCTAAGCACAAAGAACACGTGCTTTAACATTCTTATAAGATTTTGGGCCGAAACAGAATACCACTAGAAATGCAAAAGGTTGGGCCTTAGGACATAAAGGCTGCCTCAAGGATTAGGGTAGCCTCAATTCTGAACCTTATAGTTCACATACAAAGTCCCAGGGACAGGAAGGAAACCTCCCATAGCTGGCTGTAAATCATTGTTTGATGTTGTATTAACTCGACATTGCAGGTCCGAAAGCTAAACTTATACCATGCAATATTAACAGAAATATAGGACACTGTTATTTAGATAAGGGAGAGAGATGAGAGAGAGGAGAAAATAGAATCAGCTATACTGTCTCACAGTCTCGGTTTGCCCTTCATCAAATTCTGCCTGCTCTTCCATTTCATCCACATCATCAAGGGGAATTTCTTCACTGTCATTGTAAGCACCTAGGACCGTATCCAATATTATTTTATAACCGTGAAACAAGTAGTGCTTAAGATTGGGAAATTACAAGTGAAATATTAGAATCAAAAGAGACATATACATCCACATCCTGGGTATATTACTAATCAACCAGCATTCTACAAGTCATAAACATACAAATATAACAAATTAAACGTGATCCTAAGATGACAAATAGAAAAACATGACACGATTTACATTAAGTTATAACTATTTCTCAAGCACCATAACTATAACAGAGAAATATCTGTGTGCATTAAGCACATGCTTGGTTAGCGGAATAAAATGGAATACGTAATCAACACAAATATAACCTTATAAGGAGCAATATTTCCATAGAGCATAAGTAAAATGACTACTCATGGGCCATGAAGGGAATAAACAAAGAATAGCTATTAGCAATGACCAATATTCGACATATAGGCCTTGAAAGGAGTTATTCCTTACATACTCTCATTTTTCTGCTACATTTCCCATTCCACAAACCAAATGAGTGGTAACTGTCTCACTTATACTGTTTGGAGTGGATAACATAGGTTGGACAGATCCAAACTAAGGCCATACTTAAAAGACAAACTAGTAAAGAAAATCAAAATGCTTTTTCAGGAAAAAAATAAAAAATAAAGATTGTGGACGTAAACTATATTAGGGACCAAAAATTGGCTTGATTAGATTGCAACCTACCATTGTGTCACCAGCATCAACAAATGTCAACAGTGATACCGGGAAAAGCACAAAAAGCAGCAAATCATGGAGAAATCGGGGATGATATTGAAGTAGGAACAAGGATAGATGAGCTTTTAGGATTTAGAACCCAAGAGAGAACTCCAATACATTATATTTCTGAGATATTATGAAAAAACTGAATACAATAGCCTCCTCGGGATGTTTATATAATAAGTTAAAGCAAACCTGAAAATTGTACCCCCTTTTTTTGGTAATTAAAATTCTATCCCTTAATCTCTCATAAAAGCTTTAAATCTCAGTTCTCTATTATTCCAAAAATAGGCAAATGCTAGTCATGTGACTACTTAAAACATAATTTAATGAACTATTGAGCGTTGATTCTTAGATGGTGCAAGCCCGAGTCAATACTAGGTCTTGTTGCTGATTTTTCCAGCATCAAACAGTACAGGTGGCTACTTGCCACTAATGCACATTTCTCCATTGCCACCTCTGTTGTCACTGCCGCTGCAGTGACAGCTGCCCCACCTTGTGTCATGGGGCAAGCTTATGGATCAACTTACTCCTAGTGCCTAACAAATATAGAACAAGATAAATGGGGGCCTGGGCAAACCCCATACCTGTTGTCCAATGCCCCATTAAATAGTCATTCCACTGTTTCTACATCATTTCTATGGCTGTCAAGAGGTAACTTGAGTATGTTTAAGGCCTCATATTCAGCGATTTTTAATAGATAATGATAATTAAAAACAAACATACTCGAGCAGGGCATAAGTCAGCAGCCATACAATAGGTGCCCCCTTTGCAAGAAAGAAGCTAAGTGCGTCCTCATCTGCTGTTGCACTGCAAATGAATGAGAAAACTACGGGATTTCTCTTTGGGCATTGTGGTTATCAAATGGGTTATGGCAGGAAATGTCGGAGCAGAATTGTTGTCATTGAGTGGTTTCTAAAGATCTAAAAGAATGAGGAAGTTTTCGCCCTTAATTCAAATGTTCATTATTTGGACTATTTAGAAAGAAAGAAACAAAAGGCTGTCCGATGGGGAGGAATGCCCTTTGAACAAACTCAAAGAAAAATGTTCGTATAGCCTGATAGAGTAGATTGCTTGCCATGCATCTGTGAATATTATCAAGCTTTTAGCTTTGTGGTGTTTCACTCTCTTGTGCTTGGTTGCATTCCATTTGTGCTTTAATATATTTCACTTTTCACTGATAAAATAAATTAAAAAATAAAAATAAAAATAAAAATGTAGAAGTAAACAGCCATATGCGACTACTATGTTTAGGGAAGCTAAGCCCTTGACACCTTGTCATTGCCTCAAGCATTATACTCGTAAAAACACAACTAGAACTAATGTGACAGCACTTTTTGGGTAGGTGGAGAATACCTAGGGGCGCGAGACAAATCTCTCTAAGGAACTGAGCAAAATAGTCCCGTAACTTCAGGAGAAGGGGTGACTCCTCACAAAAGGGGTCACAGTGACCAGATCCCAGCAACTGTTTACCAAAAACAAAGGTCAAAGTCATCCACCCTGCTGCTACCACAACATGCACATCACCTCAGTACCACCCACCTCAACATTTCCACAAGTCCCTCATTGGCTGCACCACCACAACAGCCTTAACCACCACGGCCACAGCAACACCCTTCTAGCTGCTGTCAATCCTACCACCGCCATTATTATCACAATCCCTCCAAGCATTAACTTTTTTCTTACCACTAATTTCCTAGATTTTAATATAATAATGTAGAAGAGTGGAACTCCAACGAACTATGGGAGCTTGTTACAACAGGAAAATTATAAAACTTGGTTTCCTTCCTTGATTCACAGAATCTCTATATTCATAGGGCCAAATTACATTAAGCTTCCATGAGGTTTGATCATAAGCAACCCTCTGAAGCATGAGAAATTACAGCAACCTCCCCAGATAGGCTTCTAGATTACAATCCTTCACCCCATTCCACCACCCCCCCCCCCCCCCCCCCCCCCAAAAAAAAAAAAAAACCCACTTCGTCGTTTAAGTATATTAAAAGAGTTTGCTGATGTTGCCCCCCTTTTTTTTTCACATGTTATTCAGATTAGCTTTTGGGTAATACAAACTAGTTACTAACTAATTACATAGTATGGATTAATATAAACAAATATATAATCCATTAACAATTAAAGGTCAAATGACATAAGAATAACAATTTGATTCTTATTACTCACAATGCCGATTATCAAAGTCCCGTTTTAAACATAACTATGTGGGGTATAATGGTTGTTTTCCACACTTACGTATTAAAGGAGGTTAATGTAATTTTTCAAACCTGAGGGAGTTTACTGCAATAAGATCAAACTTTAAGACGGGGTTCACATAATTTGCTCTATTTAGAATTCAAAAGAATTTCAAAGTCCACAATCCAATTGCACATAGAAAAATAAAGTAAACTAGAATATCAAAAGAGCAAATAGGTTGCTCTACTAATGCAGAGAGAACACTTTTTTTTTTTTGCTCTCAACTGAACTAATTTTTAAGGAAGAACGAGACTGGCAGAATCTTCACCTTTGTTTATGAATGAAGCAGAACAATTGGTTAGCTCCCGTGGTCCTATTATATTATCAAGAAGGTAGTGCTGTTCTAGCATCTGCAAAAACGATTCTGTTTGTGGATTCCGATGATAACCTGCACAAAAGGGCAGGATTTAGTGACAGACATATTATCCATCGTGTATTTTTTGACCAAGAATAACAGGTCAGCAATAATTGATGATACATCATGGATGTAATAAATAATATGAAAAGCCACAGATGCAGCAATACCAAATTCTCAAGGAAAGACCCACATTAGGGTAGAAAAACAAGCATAAGTACAGCCAATTTTTAACTGTCATCTTCCCAGTGTTGCATAAATTGCCTCTACTTTGGAAGATAAGGAGAAACTGTATGAAAAGAAGAGATGCCATGATACTGTAAGCTTAGAAAACAGTAGCATATTCAGAAGCTGACGTGAATAGAGACCTCAAATAAATGCATCTTAGCAATTTGAAAGGTTTCAAACAACCCTAGCATAAATATGATCCCATCAATATGAAATGAAAATAAATTTACCAGAGAAGGAATCATTAGAGATAGGGTTTGAAGGGTCATAACATGGGACTGTTTGTACAAATTCAAAAGGTTTGGCCCCTCTTGTTTGCAGAAGCTTCCTGACCCACTCACGGCATTCATCCAAATCAAGTTGTACACCCCTAGCACCACACAAGGAAATAAGAGTTGCACATTAAATACACAAAACAAAAACGCAAATAACAACTAGATAACAATTACATAGCATCATCCTACAGATATATATACACACCCAAAATCTGCACGCCTTGAGGTTAACGGGAAGATACAGTTGAACCTCCGTGTAATTGCCAACCATTCTTCATCATACTGAATTTCACAAGGTCCAGGCCTTGATTCAATTTCAACAATCTAAAGGCTCAGTAGATGCAAAGCAAAGGCATTAGCCATGACCAAGTAACATCCAGACAAATGACTATGTAGACACTATGATGGATAAAAGTTCATACCTGCAAAAACTGGCGACCTGGAAGGCACTTGTCGAGGGCAAGAAACTTCGTTAATTGCCCATCCTGTCCATGCTGAACAAGGGCAGCAAATTTGCAGTGCAGGTGAGCCGAAAACCAATAAGAGGGTTTTAATTTGTCAAGAAGTTCTGCAGCAGCTTTACTTCCCAGATTTCTTTCTTGAATCTAAAACAGATATGGTTTGAAGTATAATGTTTTAACCAATAAGCAAACAAAATAATGATTTGTACGAAAAGACAGAAAGTTTTACTCTGAAAAAATTACCAAATGAAATTTTCTAACAGAGAGTGACCATTTATCGAAGACATCAGCTCCACCAAGGTAAAAATATTAGCTTTGCTCTTTATTATTTAAAACGCAGCATGTTTCCTTAGAGACTCTCGCCTTTTTCTCCTTTCTAATAAGCAAAGGAAATTTTATTAAGCAAAAGAAGAGAATACGGAGACAAAATACCAAAAAAGAAAACTTCATTGCAACATAAGAGAGTCTACAAATAAACCATAAAGAAAACCCAATATCCACAAACTCAAGGAGATGGCGAGTAGCGCCTTTCAACTTCAAAAGGGATCCTGCTTTTCCTTGGGTACTCGCAATGCCTCCCCAACTGAAAGCAGCTCCAGCACAGAAAAGGGCATACGAGGTGCAAAATTCTAAAAACTCCAATCCATACCTCTGACAATACCAAGAAAGGAAAACGAAACTGAACACCATTTAAGAAGATCAAAATCTTAGTTAAATAGTCTTCCAAACAGGTGATGGAAGCTCTTAAAAGGAGCCATACTTTTCCAAACATGGGAAACTTCCATGACAGGATCCAATCAGAGTCCAGTAAAACCACCTCAATGAAGAAACTATAGATGTCCAAACACTCCAACAAATCTCGTTCTTGTATGAGGCCTAAGCAGAAAATATTGTACATCATTCAACACCCAATCATTCTGTCACATGTCTTTAAACTCAGCAAGGACGAATGGATTTCTATCTTCAACTCTCAAACCTTTCCAAAAAATCATCAAAGTACACAAAACATTTGAAAACTCAATATTTTTATAGAACTCTCTTCTAACATTTATGGATCAAGGAAACTCAAAGGGCCCAGAAGAAAAACAAAACACATTTTGGTAACATCACGATGACACCCCCTTGTTGCTTTTGTAATACAGTCTATCCTTAACAAAGAAAAATAATATATTAAAAAAACCCACCAAAATCTGAATTTTCATTAGAATTCAATTAAGACTGTACAGAGGAAGCTCACCGGGTGTGACAGCAATACTAGTCATTGTAAAAGGTAAAGAATTATAAAAATGCAAACTAGAACAGGTAATAAGAACTCATAAGTTGGACAGTCTAAGCTCTTTAATTCATTTGACAATGTTGTGAATCTCACATCGGTTTGGGACTTTTTATTCAGGGGCTTGAAGTATTTGTTAGGGGCCCTCCCTAGACTACCAATTGGTTTTCAGGTGAAACCTTAACGTGGTATCAAAGTCCAAATTCTATTGCGTGGCCCAACGAGGCCCATTTGTGCTTGCCACATCCATATTCTGTTGTGCACATGAAGAGCCCATGTTGAGGCTGCAAGTGATGGGGACTGTTAAGTATTCCATATCGGTTTGGGACCTCTAATTTTGGAACTTGAAATATGTGTTGGGTTACTCCCCACATCTATATTCTGTTGTGCACATGAAGAGCCCATGTTGAGGCTGCAAGTGATGGGGACTGTTAAGTATCCCATATTGGTTTGGGACCTCTAATTTTGGAACTTGAAATATATGTTGGGTTACTCCCCACATTGTCAATAGATTTTGTTGGATTACGTAAACCTTTTGGACTTTGTATTTTGAGCCCATTAGGGTTTTGCATTATGTGTTTCCTTATTCAAGGGACTAGAGTTTCCTAGTAACCCTAATATCAAATATTATAAATAAATAGTTTCGGTGCCCGTATCAGGGCACCCAACTTTTCTCCCTAAAATTCTCTCCTCTCTTTCACTACATGGTATTGGAGCTATGATTCATTGGGCACAGTATCGTCAGCCCTAACTTTCCGGCGATCTAGGCTTATTTTTTTCGGCAATCTTGGCTGCAATTTCTAGTGATCTTGGCTGCACTTTCCGGTGATCGAAGACGTAATCTCGATCAATGGCAGACCTTCCAAATATGCCAACAATCAACAATAAATCCCTTCCAATCCCTCTTATTACTCTGCCTGCTGTATCTTCACCGTCGATAATTCTTACATCCAACGATCAACCGAATGTTCTCACATCGGTTCTATTGGATGGATCAAATTATTTGAAATGGTCTCAGTCGGCAAAGATGTATATTGGAGGGTGAGGGAAGATCGGCTACATCACAGGGAGCACACCCGCACCTACTACGATGGACACAAGGTATGCCAAGTAGGAGCAAGAGAATCTGATGGTTTATGTTGGTTGGTAAGTTCCATGCAACCTTCAATTAGTCGGCTACTGTATTTTCTGATGACCGCGAAGGCAATCTAGGACAAGGTGAAGACAGCATACTCTCAGAGGCGTAATGTTGCTCGCATATATTAGATCCATTAGGCGATTTCCCGTTGGCTACAAGAGGGAAAAACCTTGTCATTATATTTTACCACTCTTCAAGGATGATGGGAGGAATTGGATCATTATCGGATGCTCCAGTGGGATACTGATGATGATCGGGAGCATCACCAAAAGCAAATCGACGAAGACAAAATCTTCCAGTTCTTGGCAGGTTTAAACGTCGAGTTTGATGTTGTTCGGGGTCAAATCCTTGGTCAATTTGTTTTGCCTTCTCTCAATGAGGTATTTTCTTTGTTGCAAACTAAGGATAGTCGTCCGGTAACGTTGCCTTAGTCTCCTTATTTGGCCCTTGTTTCTCAAAAGGGACTGAGTACCAACGTCCATACAAAAGGAAATATTACCAAAGAAAAATTGGTATGCTCCCATTGTGGTAAGAACAAATATACCAATTATACTTGCTGGGCACTTGTTGGAAAACTAGATTGGCTGCGGGAATTGAAGAAGCAAGGGGGGCAGAAAAATGCCCGTGGTCATACCGCTTATGCTGCTGCTTCTGAACTTGCCAAATGGAGTCTTCTAGTGCATCTCAGACAGCCCCTCCCACTGCCCACCATGCTGGTGCATCTTATCCTTTGTCCCATGAGTCATGGATTATTGATTCGGGGGCTACCCACCATATGACTGGTATATTTTCTCTATTTTCCTCGTATAGGCTCAAGTCTAGCAGGGATAAGATACGTATTGCTAATGGTTCTTTTTCCACCATTTCGGGGGAGGGAACTATCCCTTTGGATGACAACTTATCCCTCCATTCTGTCCTTCATGCACCAAATTTTACTTCCAATCTTCTGTTCATTGACTCCCTCACTAAACGTCTCAATTGTAGTATGACTTTTTATCCCTTTTCTTGTGTTATCCAGCACCTGGCGACGAAGAGAATGATTTGGAGTGGATGAGAAGCCGATGGTTTATATCTTTTGAATTTTAAAGCTCCATTGGTGACGGCACTTCAGTTTAGTAGTGCTAGTAGCATGCATTTGTCTCAAATAAAGCCTTGGCATGCTTGCTTTGGTCATTTGTCGTTTTCCTCTTTGCGTCTTTTATTTCCTGGACTATTTAAATTTGTGTCTCTCAAGTCCTTACCATGTTCAATTTGTTAGTTGTTGAAACACTCTAGAACAACTTATCCGGTCAGTAATAAAATAAGTTTATATCCATTTGATTTAATCCATTTTGACGTTTGGGGTCCCTTTCCTCATATTTCACTGGATGGTATCCTTTTAAATCCCGTGATGAGGTGCCTAAATTAGTTCCGACAATGCTAAGGAGTATTTCTCCCACCACTTGGCTGAATATCTCCGTTCTTATGGGGTTATTCATCAAAGTTCATGTGCCTATACTCCCCAATAGAATGGGGTGACCAAAAGAAAGAACAGACACTTGCTGGAGGCTGCTAGGGCTTTTACCCTCACTATGCATGTCCCTTACTGTTGCTTATGTGATAAATTGCATGCTATCTTAGGTAGTTCGACTTCAAATCCCTTTCCAACTTTTATATCCCTTTGTAAGTCCTGATATTCTTCCCCTTCGTATCTTTGGCTGTGTGTATTTTATTCACATCGATGGGCCTTCTCGAGACAACACTTAAAGCCAAATCTATTCGTGGGTCTTCCTTGGGTGCTCTGACACTCAGAAATTGTATGTTTGTCTTGAACCTCAAAGTCACAAAATTATCGTCACAAAGGATGTTACCTTTTTTGAACATCTCTCATACTTCCCTTCCTCCGGGTCCACTCTTTAGGGGGAGAGTAATTGGTGGGAAGAGTGTACCTTGGGTACTTTGACACTCAGAAAGGGTATGTTTGTCTTGAACCTCAAAGTCACAAAATTATCGTCACAAAGGATGTTACCTTTTTTGAACATCTCTCATACTTCCCTTCTTCCGGGACCACTCTTTAGGGGGAGAGTAATTGGTGGGAAGAGTGTACCTTTCTGAGTGAACTTTCACTTCCGGTCCCTATCCCTATTCCTATGTCCGCATCTGAGCCTCCTCCTCTTGAGCTAGCTCCATCTATTTCTTCTGCGTCCGAGCCTATCCCTGAAACTGTTGTGCCTGACGTGAGGGTGTATACCAAAAAGAAGAAGACAGATATAGACCAAGCATTGGAACAACCACTTCCAGCGAACTCTTCAGAACCAGGTACTATTTTCCCCGATATTGATTTACCTATTACTCAGTGTAAAGGCCCTCGTAAATGTACTCGATACCCTTTATCTAATTTTTTATCTTATTCTAAGTTGTCACCATTATATCGATCTTTTCTTGCTGCCATATCCTCTGTTAAAGTTCAATCCAAGTTGTCTGAGGCATTAGAGGATCCCAAGTGGAGAAAAGCAACGACAAAAGAGATGGGTGCCTTCGTCAAAAATGAAACATGGGATCTGACTAATTTGCCAACTAGGAAAGAAACCTGTAGGGTGCAAATGGGTGTTTACTGTTAAACATCGGGCCGATGGGAGTGTAGAGAGATATAAAACCAGATTGGTTGCAAAATGTTTTACTCAGAAATATAGCATTGATTATGGAGAAACTTTTGCACCAGTGGCGAAGATGAACTCTGTTCGAGTGTCATTGTCTCTTGCTGCAAAGGATGGATGGAAGTTACACCAAATAGACGTAAAAAATGCTTTTCTCAATGAGAATTTACTAAGAGAAAGTATATGTGTCACCATCTCCAAGGAGCATTGAGGCTAATGCAGGGAAGGTATGTAAGCTCAAGAAGCTTTGTACGATCTTAAGCAGTCTTCGAGGGCTTGGTTCGAAGCGGTTCAGCTTAGCTGTGAAAAGATTCGGATTCAATCAAATCAATGCTGATCATACACTATTCTTTAGACGACAGTGTGCTCTCATTACAATCCTTATTGTTTATGTTGATGATATTGTCGTTACTGGGAACAATGAAGGATAACTAGCCTAGCTAAAGAAATTTTTAGCTTTTGAATTTGAGATTCAAAGACCTTGGAGAACTCAAATATTTTCTTAGTGTAGAGGTTGCTAAGTCCAAAGATGGTATTTTTTTCTCTCAACTGCAAGTATATTCTTGATCTCTTGTGTGACACTGGGAAAATTGGATGTCGACCAGGTGGATACTCCCTTAGATCCGAAAGTCAAATTGAGTCCAACTGAGGGACAACCGATTGATGAATGTGGGCTGATATCAGAAAGTAATTGGGAAACTTTTGTATTTATCCCTTACCAGGCCGGAATTTGTTGTTAGTGTACTTAAGCCAGTTCATGCATGCTCCACCGGTTCCTCACATGCAAGCTGTTGACAAGTGCTTAGTTATTTAAAATCATGTCCTGGTAAAGGAATTCTATTAAGCAAACATAACCTATATGAAGATTCGAGGCCTATACTGATGTCGATTGGGCAAGCTTGGTTGCTAATAGGTGCTCTACTTCAGCCTATTGTGTTTTTGTGGGAGGAAACCTTGTGTCTTGGCGTAGTAAGAAGCAGCCCGTTGTTGCTCGGTCTAGTGTAGAAGCTGAATTCCAGTCCATGGCAAATAGGAGTCTCTAAGTTAATTTGGATACATTCAATTGTTAACTGAGCTTGAAGATCTTGTTTGAATCTCCAAAGCAACTCTATTGTGACAATCAGACAGCGATAAGTATTGTAAATAATCCTGTTAAGCATGACCATACTAAGCATGTTAAGGTGGATCGACATTTCATTCGCAAACGTATGATATCAAAGGAATTGTGTTTCAACATTTGTTACTACTATTCAACTAATGTATTGATATCTTCACCAAAGGTCTCTTCAAGCCCTAGTTTGAGTTCCTTATGTTCAAGTCAGGCACGTGTAATATTTATGCCTAACTTGAGGGGGAGTGTTGGATTGTGTAAGCCTTTTGGGCTTAGTATTATGAACCTATTAGGGTTTTATATTATGTGTTTCCCTATTCAAGAGCCTAGGGTTTCTTAGTAACATTAATATCAAATACTATAAATAGATAGTTTCAAGTGCCTATATTAGGGACATCTGACTTTTCTCCCTAAAATTCTCTCCTCTCTTTCACTACAGATTTTAAGATAGAACTTTAATAGATAAAAAAGCTCAAGAAACTCATATTTACCTCTTTCTCAAAATAGGGTTTTTGACGAATAAGTCTCTTCCAATCCCCATATTCCGTGATTCCAACAGGCCAATCATGAGACATAAAAATATCAATAGGTTCCTCAATTTGCATTAGCTTGTGAACATCATACTCACGAACATGATAGACAGACCGGATATCACTGTTGTTGTAAGGATGCCTCTCATAGTGTCCTGCTCATAAAAACCTATTATGCTTTCACGCCCAAGTATTATCATCAACCATGAGCTCTATTTTTTTTGAACATGTGATTCAAACTCCTACAGCGGTGAAGGAAACTCTATGAAAATTTTTATGCATGCTATCCACACCAAAATAGATTGTGTTTTATACAAATATTTATGGTAAAAGTTAGCAACCCGCTCGAAACAGAATGGTGGGTGATTAGAAAGATCGGCCATCTGATTCACGACTTGACCAACCTAAATGATAATGGCGTGCATTGTAAATTCCAGACAGTCCGCCAATACGAATGTTGCCAAACTTGACCACCCCAGAAAAACCCCAAGAAGTATATGTTAGGTGCAGTCCATCCTCCATAGTACCTATGCAGATAGCCAGCATACATTAAAAATCTAGGTAATCCTGATTATATATTCAAAATAATAAGCAACGGCACCTACATTTAACACAAAAGGTCATGGAAATGGAAGAGAAAAAAACCATCAGCATCTATTGCAGGTACCGATTCTATTAATCTATACAAAATAATAAAGAGAAAAATAGAGAGCCTGCATGACGGGAGTGGCTTTTTAAGTTACTTAAAAAAGATCCAAACCTCGTGAGTTCTAATACAACCACCAAAGAGTGCAGATACTAAAAGCAGCTATTGGAGATCATGATCTCCAACCCTACACTCCAACAGCAATACTAGAATTTCCACAGAAGTTTACCAATCATAAATCACGGCTATAATGCAACAGGTAAAACAGCTAAAATCAAATCAAATGTGTCATTTTTCCAGAGTTCATTAAGCAAGCCTAGCTAAGGAAACAAAAGAGTAATTAAAATATCGCATCACAGTCCAACACCCCATAATATCAAACACGGTAAGTAAATTCATTACTTTAGCATTTAGAATGAAATGGTAGTAGCCAGACCATATTATAACATTATTACTAAGAAGATATCTTCTTTGAGGTACACAAGAACATCAAGCCACTCACAATTCCCACAGGTAATTAGAAGCCTCATGATTCCCACCAATGAATATAGTTGGATATGGAGCTACTTCTATCCCAGAGTAGTACTTCCAAAAGGAATTCATGCTCCGGTATTTGGATGGCACATTTAAGCTCTCCAAATCCTGTTCATTCCTAACAGCCTGCTTGAAAATATTTAAAACACATATAAAACAAGTACTCAAAATATCAATTTTTACCAATTTGTCTAACAAACAAATATTCAAAACCTAAAGGGAAAAAAAATGATAAAGCAACAGTTAATTTTTAAAGTCAGTATATGCAAGGCTATAAATATACAAACAGAGGGCAGCATTGAATCAATAATTTGATCCAACCTCATTAATACTTCTGTGCACATGCATATGCATGTGTGCATGTAAAAGAACATGTAGATGTTGAAGTAACCACAGTTGTCAAGGTGACGGCTAAGCATCCAGGCGTGCATAAAATGGCAAGGCGAGCGCTCGCCTTGCTTGGTGGGGGACGCATAGGCGTCGCCTTAGATGCCTAGAAGCAACTTGTGGCCAAGGCCCTTTTTTTAAAGAATGACACTAGAAAAATGATGTCGTTTTCCTTGTGTTTTTCTAAAAGCAAAACGACGTCGTTTTGCTCCAAAAGCTGTGGGATAAAAATAAAAATAAAAAAACCCATTCTTTTCCTCCCTCCTCCAAACCACGATCTCTTCATCCCTCAAGCAGCCGATGCCATCCCTTCAACGACCAGGCGATCCCCACCCAATCAGCAATCGGCGATCCCAATGACAACTCCGATCAGTGACCTCAATATGAATCCTGTGATTCTTATATCCAATCGGCGACTCCATTCGACCTTAATCAGCAACCCCAGCAACAATCAGCTGCACCCAATCAGCGACCTAACTTCATAAATGGACGGCGACGATCGACTTGTCGTTTTCTTCTATCTTTTTCATTGTTTTCCTTCCATTTTTCTCTGTTTCTTTTTAATTACTTGCTGTGGGTATCATACCCTAGTACCTAGCTGACTCCTTGATATGTCTGATATGATGAATTTTCAATAATATATATACATCAATAACATGATGCAATCTTGTATACTTAAAAACATTAATTCTACTTAAGATGTTGAACTTAAATATATATATATATATAGATACATATTGTTATGTCTCTCACAACTGCTTTGGGTGCCATGCCGACGCGTAAGTGTCTGCCTTGTTGCCTAGGCATTCAGGACTCCCGTCCAATGCCTTACCTCACCTTGGCGCCTTGACAACTATGGAAGTAACATTAGAAGTAAATAATAAAATCTTAAGATATCAAACCTGCCTAATATGCAAAAAAGTTCTCTTTTGCTTTTCAAATGGTGGTTGAGCACTATTCTCATCCGAAATAGGGGATTGGAAGCCAGTTTTTATTAAAGATCTCACTAAGCCAATCACCTCACGTTATGCAAGGCCTTAATTTCTTTATTGAGTAGTTTCACAGCCGCTTCAGCTGAATTTGGCCAGCAGCTCTATTAAGGTACAAAAAATAAAATTCTCTCGCCAAACATCATTATTTGATGTATAAATACATATGCACCCAACTTAGTGACTACAGTGATTCAAACTCTCCATCATGCCCAGCATCAAGGCTTTATCATACAGGCCCGTACCACTACATCAAGGAACCAGTGGTTTCCCTTGTGCAGCATCATAATAATGACAAACTTAAGCTTCATTTTTTTGTGACAATTCATCAAAATACAGTCACCCTAAACACGTAATAGAAGGAACAAAACTAAGTCTAAAGTGAATTATGTCTACTTGTGTCGCAAGAAATCAACTACTTTTGCTTGCCGCATATGAACCGAAATCACAAAGGATTTCTCTAAATCGAAAGAATGGAAGTTCCAAAATGCTAACAACTGATGTTAACAAATTCCGATTCCTAAACCGCATTATACAGGGATAAATATACCTGGAAGTCACCACAGCAGATAAGAAGGTCGATTTTAGTGTTTTCCGCGCTCTCCAAATGTCTGAGAGTCGCATACACATTGTCAAGATCTCCATGCATACACCCCTCAACGGCAATCTAAACCATGGACATAATCACAGTAAAGCACCGGGACTTTTTCATGGATAACTCAGAGAAGAAATGGAGGATACTATAGTAGGGTTGTGTAGACTTACTCTCATGTTAATCGATTCAATCCAAGAACTTCAATCCGACACCGAAAATGAAAAATTAGGGCTCTAGGTATGCTTTCTCTGAATTAGGGGGTTTAGGGTTTCGACCAGAGAAACGGCTGAGAGTAGAAAATAGCGCGAAGATTCCATTTCCGGGAAAAACCCGCACAGCCCCCGAAGAATCTCACACCATTCTTTTTCTTTTATAATGAAATTGGATAATTCTTGCCAAAAGAGGACGTATTTGACTCTCAGCCTCAATTCATTCCAAAAAAATAATAATAATAATAATCTCAAATAAACCTTATCATATGCAACTTCATCATATCCAGTAAGTGAGATACATTTATATACATTGGGATCTATCCTTATAGAATACATTTGTTTTTTTTTTTGAAAGAGCGGTACTACTCGTACCAATGCACTTTCGGTTCAATGGTCCTCAGTGCACTTAGGTTTTAGATTTTTTAGATATTTTCTAATTATTCTAAACTGTAAGGATTTAAATAATATTTAAAAATATAAAAGCTAGATAAATTTTATGAGATTTAAGAATCTAAAACTTATTAATATAGAAAAATATTATGAGTACAAAAAATTTCACAACAAAATCACAAAAGGCTTATATTTCAAAAGTTTATGAGACCACAATATATCATTTACGAAAATACTATCCACTAAATTTATATACCTTTTGTGATTTTGTTGTACAATCCTTCGCATGCATAGATTTATGGATTAATATAAGCATCGAAACTTTTCTACAGTTTTTAAAAGTTTTGATTTTTCTCAAATTTTCAAGTACTAAAATATGGAATTACCATGACGTCAAATATTATGAAAATAAACTCATGTGTATATTTTTATATTTTCTTTCTATCATTAAATTTAAAAGTTTAAATGCATGTCCCAAAATTTTAAAAATAGGAGCATTAATGAGTATTGGATGAAAAATGTATTAAAGGGAAACCAAAGAAAGAGAAACTATAGATGAAAAAAAATAGTTAAGATTGTCTAAATTTATAAATTTATGACCTTTTCAAATTCAGATGATATTTATCCAACCTTCATAGGGCAAAAAATTAGAAAATAATTTTTTTTAGAAAAAAATTTAGAAAAAAAAATTAAATCATTGTACATTTTTTTATCATTTAAAATGTTTTCCGCTGTAATATCATAAAGTTACATAGTTTCTATGGTTGTGCAGTGAGGTGGGCTCCTCTACATTTAAGATAGAAAAATGTACTATGTAGTTTGCTAATAGATAGTCATCATCTTACATAGAAGTATTATAACCATTTATTCAAGTTTTATATTTACCAAATTTATCTGAAATAAATTTTTTAAAAACATTGCATTTTGTCAAATGGTGGGTAAAAAACTTAAATAAATGGTCAGTATATTTCTTTGTACATATGAAAACCATTTATCCATAAATTACTTGGTGTATTTTTCGCTCTAAATATAGAGGAAATCGATTGGATGAGACGAATATGTTGATAGAGCAATGCTATTTTAAGTTTTCTCATTTAAAACTTGTGACTTCAAAAAATAATGGTAAAGCACCAAAAGGGCAAGTTGAAACCCAAATCCTATTGTCTTTCAACTTGTCTAGAAGAAGTTAAAATATAAGATTATCAAAAGATTGAAAGTAGCAAGCCTGTAGAAATTTTGGACAGTCCAACCACCATGATGTGAAGCTTAGCAACCGACGAGTGATCCAAATATTAGCATGATGAAAGTGTCAAACCAAATTATACACTCAAACATTTCAAATCATTCAAAAAAAAAAATGCTTAAAAACATCAAAATGATGTTGATTTGTATGCTATTCATGACACTGTAGTGTGCTGCATTTTTGCTTTGCTCCACCAAAATCACACTTCAACTGCAATTTTTTTTAATCAAAATCCAAAGAAACATTTGATTTTTCGCATCGCAGTTGTTGAACAAGCAACTTAGTATAATGGTTGCCATGACACTAATCTAGAAATGAAGAGTTTGGGCACACTAAGGATGTACCCGACACTTTTATGAATCCTCACTTTGAGGGCAAGCCCCACTTCCATATGAATGGAGACCCATCTTTCATATGTGAGGTTGGTAAAGTAGTTTGAGTATATTCTTTTGTGTATCCAGTATTATCTATGTGGAAAAAAAAAAAGAGAGCCTTTTGAAGAGCATGAAGTGATTTAACTGTTTTTTTTACCCTGAACATTCTACTTATTGTAGTAATATTGTTTACAACTTATTTAATGCGTCCCCCTCCTTTCTTCGCAAATTGGAGTCAAACTTGAGTGACACGTTATGTAAATGTGTTTCTAGACTATTTATTAGGTCCTTGGTGTAACATTTCATACCCTAAACTTTTATAAAAACTATGATTGGACAATTCATTGCGAAGACTTACTATAACAAGTAATAACAAAGTCAAGGAAGTTGGGAAAATCCATAATAAATCAATGAACATATGATTGAATGTCTTTCATAGCTTTGGAGATAATCAAATTGTGCAAAAGAATCTTGGTGCGAAGGTGTATCTAAAGAAATATTTTTGATGTTAAACTGAGATTATTGTAAGGAAACTATTCATGATTATACATACAGACATCTCCTTAAAAAAGTATGTAAAGGAGGCAATTGGCCCTATTTTCATTCGACAAGGATAAAGAAGAATCGAAAGTTTGAAAATTTGATTCAAAATATATTCAGAAATAAATTTAAACAAAAGTAAAATGATTTGAGAAAAGAAATAAGGATAATCAATGCTTCCATAACTGGTTCCAATAATGCATCTAGGATGAAAAAGAAAAAAAGATGCAACAGCTAGGACTCATAGAGGTGATTGTAAACATTTCAAGGTTTTCATTAGCTCATGATAATGATGCTACGATGTCATAATCCTTATAAAATTTTCTTTATTGAAATGATTTTGACATGATAGATGTCCAAATAGATTAAAAAAATTAGTTAGGTGAATTTTTATTTCCACTTATATATATATATAAGTTATTTTTTTATTTTTCTTTACCATCGTTTTCTCTCTCTCTCTCCATAATTTTTTCATTTTTACCATTTTCTAAACCCACACCCATACTTGACTTTTGTGGTTTTTATAGCCGTAGGTTGATTGTGGTGGATCATTATGCTACTTTAGCTGTATGTATATACTAATAAGAAAGTGGTATGCCTAGTGGGATAACCTATGCATATGATCACAAGTCAAATTATGATTAATTTTGGTAGGTTCACCAAAAAAAATAAAATGAAAAAAAGAAGTTCACTCTTAAACACACACACACACACATATATATATATTGTCTCAGCCTCGGAGTTATTTAAAAAAAAAAACGTCAAAGCATAATATAACACATTATGAAAACAATATAAAGCTATTTACTCCTTTTTTTCTAAATTACTTGACTTTGTTCTTCCTAAAATCCATGAATCGGAAAGTTCAGGATACAGTGAATTCTAACTTTGACTACTGAATTTCTAAAAAAATCTAAAGCATATAATGTAAACATAATTTAAACCAAATTTCTCTTTTTTCCTTTCACTGTATTGAATTTTAAGTCAAAAAACTATAGACGAAAATATGGACACAAATCTCTATATATATATATATATATATATATATATAATAACGAATCGGTGACGTCAGACTTAATTTAGATACGTATCATAAGAATTCTATTTAAACTCTCGCTTTTCAATATTTATCGTCTTTATTACTTATACCTTATCACTGGTAAATAATTTTTCAAGAACATATGACATTGGATCTAATCTAATTATATATCATTAGATTTGTTTTTCTATATTATTTAGTTTAAGACCCATATTGGATTTAGACTCTCAATTTTTGTTTTAAAATTTAAATCATTTGTAAAATAACACTTGTCATACTCATAATTTAATGAATATCTTTACCTTTAAACATGATAACAAATTATTTATATATCAATTTAAATTTAAAAACTTTACTTCCGTCTCCTGCATATTATATTATGTATTTAATTTTCATGTAAGACTTATTTAGATATGTTAAATTTTATCATTTTAATTATATATATTAGATTTATAACTACTGACGAGTTTCAAAATTAGTAAATACTACATCTCATTAAGGTCGTTGAATTTTCGGATTTATTACAGAAATGAGCCACGTGTTATTGCCTTTTAAACGGCGCACGACGCGCACATTAGTAACAATCGACTCGACAGTGCGCACCGGGTGGCTCCTCCTCCTCCTGGATCCCCATCGCCGCCGCTTCGTGCTCAATCCTTCGCCGAGAAATTTGAAGAATCTCACCTGAATCTAGCAGAGATTATCCGAATCTAGATAGAAAAGTAGCTCCATTGACAAGCTTATCTACTTCTGATCCTCTCCCTACACCTGAAAATCTGAATCGCCGCTGATAATAATCCACTGATGCGCTTCCATTATCGATTTGTTTTGTCTAGGGTTCGTTTCGTCTCATTTTGATCTTCGTGATGTAACTTTATGTCCTTGCGTTCGATCTGTTTGATTCTTCTTTTTCTTTCTAAATTTTGTTCAATCCGTGGCTTGATTTCAAGACCCAGAAGCTTGATCTCATCATTTCGTGGTATGTATGATTGATGAATGGCTTCGATCCGAAGAACTCTGTCACCGGCTTATCACGGCCGCACGTATTACAACGGGGAGACTGCATTTACGGTGTCCTCGCCGTCGCACAGCAAGCTTTCCTCCGATGCGAAATCGACACTTTCTGACGGAACCCTCAGATTTCTTTCCGGAGTTTTTCTCCGGCGACGGAAAGGGCACAGGAGGCTGGGGCAGTGGCTTTTCCGGTGTATCGTGTTCTTTTTACTTGGATTCTTGGTTGGTATTACGCCCTTCGGATTCAGGCACGTAGATGATATAAAGAGCCATGATTTTTCGTTCGAGATCATGAAGACGCCGCCGGCTAGTTTGAAATTAGATCGAAGCTCCGTTCTCAAACGCGAGAATGATTTCGTGGTGGAGACGGTGAATTTAGGGGTTGAGGCTCGAGTAGGCATGAAACAGAGGTTTGATTTCATGCAGAAGAAACAACTGATTGTGGTGACACCGACGTATAATCGGGCGCTGCAGGCATTTTACTTGAACAGATTGGCACAGCTGCTGTGGCTGGTTCCGCCACCCATATTGTGGATTGTGGTGGAGATGGGATCAGCTTCGATGGAAACCGCAGGTATATTAAGGAACGCTGGGGTCATGTATAGACATCTTGTATGTACTAAGAATTCCTCCAGTGCAAAGGACAGAGGGGTTCATCAGCGGAACACAGCTCTTGAGCACATTGAACGTCATAGGCTAGATGGTATTGTGTACTTTGCTGATGATGACAACGCTTATTCACTTGAACTCTTTGAAAGCATGAGGGAGATCAGGTAATTGATGTTATCCATTGGCATTCATTGTTTATGATAGATTACATGAAGCATGTGTGAAACTTGTTGGGTGTCATTTTTATATGTTTTGATTAGTCTAAATATTATTTGGATTGAGGCGCTGAAAATTGCGAAACATAATGATATTTCCTCTTTCTGACACGTCAGTATATTCTTTGTTGGGATGGACTTGGCGTCCTTAGTAATGATATTTTCTCTCAAGCTTCAAGCTTGGTTTATAGTCCATGTATTAAACTGTATAACATTCTTAGTGCATAAAACATTTTTGGTGCTGCATGTATGTATTTTCAATTTTAAGCACCACTCCCACCCCCAGCAGAACTATCAGTTTAAATAAGACTCAAAGATGTTTTAAAGTTTCTGTTGCACAGTGTGCTTGTTTTTGACACCCCTTGAGCTTCAGCCCTTGAGTTATGATTATAGTTCACTATGATCCTCTAAACTACATAAACCCCTTCCCCCTCCCCATGTAATAAAAAGGCTAGAGCCTCACAGAGCTTTAGAGGATGCTTGGGGTTAAGTGCAGATTTTGGCTTGAGGAAGACTAACAGCTTGTCTTTTTCCTGGTGCACTTGTGAAATATATTCCTCCAAGCTATTGTGCTGCACCCTCATATTCGAATGGCATGTCAACAACCTGCACCAAGAAGCTGTTCTACGGCAACTTTGGAACCTCAAAAAGTTATTGTGTCAGGAGTAAATGAAAGTTTATTGAAATTTATGTCTTTTGTTGGATTTGAATTATGTGTTTAGTGGATCAGATTCTAGTTGCCTTCAGTGTAACGAAAGAGTTAGTTAATCTGAACTTTTATCAGCAGAACAAGGCATTCTCTCTTGTTTCTTGCTTTATGTTTTTTATATCAAATTTCCTCTGATTGCAGCCGATTTGGCACATGGCCTGTTGCCATGCTTGCACAAAGCAAGAACAAGGCTATATTGGAAGGTCCAGTCTGCAATGGAAGCCAAGTTATTGGGTGGCACACAAACGAGAAAAGTAAGAGGCTTCGTCGATTTCACGTTGATATGTCGGGATTTGCTTTTAACAGCACAATCTTGTGGGATCCAAAGCGGTGGAAACGCCGCACAACAAATCCAATTCGGCAGTTAGACACGGTGAAGGAGGGTTTTCAGGTGAATTATATATTCATGTAGGCATTTTATAGATGTGGTATTGCATGTGATTTGGTTTATTATATTCTCTGTACTGAAGTTATGCTTTCACAGGAAACCACATTTATAGAACAAGTGGTTGAAGATGAAAGTCAAATGGAGGGTATGCCAACCAGTTGTTCAAAGATAGTGAACTGGCACCTACATCTTGAAGCTGGCGATATGGTGTATCCCAGAAGTTGGCTGCTTCAAAAGAACCTTGATATTGTTCTTCCCATTAAATGACAGAATGTAAAAGCTCCACTCTTTTGCAGAAAGCCTGACACAGGTCAGATTGAGTACTCCTGCACTTTGAACTTTTGATGCTGTGAATGTAGACTAAGAATCATTTGCCTTATTTATTTGATTTCTTTCTTTCGTTTCTCTCCTTTTTTTTTTTTTTCCCCTTATGTTGTCGTTTGGGGGGTTTGGGGGGGGGGGGGGGGGGGGGGGGGGGGGTGGGTGTGTGGGGAGGAGTTGGAGCTGTGCCTCACATGCATTGATTTTTTGAATGGAATTCATTCTACAAATGTTACCATTACAATTAACTGTTGTTCTTTTGATTAAAAAGCTTTACCATCATAGAAAAGGCTACATCCTTTCTGTATAACGCTTTGTCCCTGTCTTAAGAGAATTGATAATACAGTTTTGTTGCTCTTCAGATTGCTGTTTGACTTTCACAATTCCCCTTCCCCTTCTCTGGTTGGGCCCATACACTACGCAAAGAAATATGTATTAAGACTAGTCTGGGTGACATTATACGTGCTGTTATCTGGATGCGAAAAATTGCTGAAGCTTATGCTTTTCTAGGGCTGATATCTGGAGCCATAAAAAGGCTATACTTTCTAATTGACAGCTCCCTGCCTCATCTTCATGATGGTGGCCCCCTCGTGCTTGGTATGGATTGTCTTTCAAATTTCCACCATTGCTCAGAAGCCCTTTGAAGCTGGCAAAGACAAATCAAATTCATTATTAAATTTGAAGAAAGCTGCCTGCGTTACAATCTTTTGCAGCGAGGAAGTTCCATTTTCTGTTGTAAATTCAGGTGCTTCTTGAAGCCGTTACGTGGGTTTCAAGGCTCTGTGAAACATTTTCTGCTCAGCCCTTGAATTGAAGGGTGCTTGTGCAGGCTGTGTGCAGAAATGTAACGCAACATTTTCTGCTCAACCCTTGAATTGAAGGGTGTTTGTGCAGGCTGTGTGCAGAAATGTAACGCAACGGTTAATCTATGAAAACAGGTGGAAATGAGGTGCATTTTGGGAGATTGATCGGCCCAAGATTTGATAAATGAGCATCCGTGATGAGCACTTTACATTGCGTTGCGCCCCGTTTTTATGGTTTTCTACTTTGGAATGCTCTGTAGAAGTGATTTTGTATATTTGCCTTTGTTTGTCTAGGCAAGTGAGATGAGTAAACTCCTCCCTTGTATGTAGCTGAGTTTTGCTAACCCAAGGGCTCAAAGATTCCCCACAAATGAACAAATTTGGGCCCTCAATACCAAGAAAACCATATGGCCCTCTTTAGTTGTGGTAAAATGTTTTTTATTTTTTATTTATACTTTTATCTTCTTTTTCTAGTTTTATTTTTCCTCCAATGGAAAATTTTCAAAATCTAACAGAACTTGCAAAAAATTACAGAATGCGTCCATACCGGAAAAAAATAAATTTTTTTTGATAATTTTCATTTAATTACAAAACTGGCATTGGTTTCTTCTGAAAACTGTCTCCTGTTTTTCCCCAAGTTTTCCAATAATTTTTTATTTGTTTTAAATCTTAAAATCTAAAAAAAAAAAAAAATTTGACAAACTGGATGCGAAACTCTGTTTTCTAGTTTCCATTGAAAAATTTTGTGAAAAATAACATTTTTTCTATAACTAAACAAGGGCTGTATCTTTCAAATTTCAAGGGATTCTAAAATCTCCAAAAATGGAAATTTTTCATATTTGTAAGAATTGCAATCCGTGGACAATCGAAAACGTCTAAAAAATATGTAGAAATCGCTACACATCACTCTCACAGTCATGTTCTTACATGCCTCACTCGTTCTACATTATAAATTAATGATACATATTTCTTTGGTTAGTAAAGCTCTATTAGAAGAGAAAAAGGGGAGGGGCTCGGGTGAGAGGAGGAAGGATGTGCCCCACAAAAATGAATTTAATTATATACGCCCCCCAAAATAACCATCAAGACTATGGTACAAACCCCCGAAGCAGCTCGGATTTTCCCTCTTTGGGGAGTCAGGAGAGGGCGGAAGGTGCGGTAATCTCAATCGTGATTCTGCGCATAAACTTGAAACACATGGCACTGGGGAGGTGAGAATCCGATGAGGTTCCACTGGTCAGCATTGGATTGTCTCCAAGCGATTGGTCGAACCATCGGTTAAGCCACCGATTGAGCATTGCCACCATATGTAAACAAGAGCCATGCTACAGTGTAGTGAGTTACCACTGATCAATTTCTGGTGCACCCATTTCCCTGACTATGTTGGAGTTGCTCCGTGGAATGAAGAACTAGTGTCTGAAGGGCGCAAAGAAGGCGCGAGTTCTGGCTGTTGCAAATGTTATCCATTGGCAATACCAAGAACTGCAAGTATTGATCTGGAAAATGCAATACTAACCGTAAGTTCATAAAAATAAGAAAATAAAAAAGAACTTTGGATCATCTGACAAAATAAAACACCTACCTAGATCTGGGGATACAAATGTTTGGCAGCAAATTATGAAAAATATCTTGAACTAAATTACCACCAAGGCTTATGCTCAATATCGATACATACGCAGTGGGACACATGCTATTCAGTTATAAATGTGAATACCGAAACAGATTTTCCTGTAAATGTCCTAATGGGTATGGATATGAGCATTATAATTTTCCCGACAAATTATAGGTAATTACCTAGGTAACGAACTCTTTATACTAGGCTGACTAGCATAGGCAGCAAGGGAGCCTCTGAGGTTAGCGTGTCTGTTCAAAGCGCTTTCTAACGGCGGAGGAGGTAACTGCATACAGCAAAATGGAAAAGAAAGCTTGTAGAATTGTAGACAGGAAAAATGTTCAAAAAAGAAAGAAAAAAGAAAGATGGAGCACATAATACCTGCAACAATACGTTAAAAGAATGTGGTTGAGTCTGGGCGACACATTTCAAAAACCCAACCCACAATTTTGGCATTTTCCATACCTGCACTCGGCAGAGAAACAAGAACGAGTCTATGAATTCACCATACCGCACAGTTGAATAATTACTAACACCTTATATACTCATGGAGTCAAAATCAAAAGATCTTTGTTTCGAATTGAGTTGGCTTACCTGTTTACTCACAAGTTTGGAGAGTATTTCCATTACAAAATCAACCTGAATATAGAAAGCATCTGGTGTCAATGCAAAGATCGACTACATCCCATTGGAAAGTCGAATTCATAATGCTTACTTTTCTTCTTAGAAAGGGGAGTGATGAAGAAGGCCCAATTAAGAGAACTATTTACTAAAACGTGTATTTGCAATCACAAATTGAGATATGTAAAGTTTAATATCATCATAAATGGCTAGTATTCTGGAAAAGAAGTTCTACAGACAGGCTCAGGTATTGAGCATTTTAAATACAAGAAGTTGGAGAATAAACAATACTAAAATAAGGGCATTCAAATGGATTAGTTGTTGTAAGAGATTTTTTTTTTTTTTTAAAATTCACATTTTTAGGTTTATGTTTAGAGATAAGGGAATATTGTGTAAAATATTCCCTTCCCTTAGTTTTTATGTTTCCATATTGCAACTAGTTTCCAATTACAAATTGGCGTAACCCTCGGTAGAGTGTTAAATCTCCCCTTTCAACATCGTATCAAAGCCCAATTTTGCTTGGCCCGAGAGTAATCCCAGGCTGCGCTTGACCCAAGAACGGCCCAGTTAACATACAATGATGCTTTAAATATGCTAGTTTCATTAAGGCCTCAGTCCTTGAGGTCTCTTTCCTACCTTTTTCTTTTATATGGTTATATCTTGAAGATCTCGATAAAACTATACATACAACCAACTCGTGGTAAATGAGTACTAAGAATATTTCACAACACCACACCTACAAAAAACTGTTCATGTTTATTTCATATCACAAATGCATAGCAGATAAAGTAAGGAAGTTCACCAGAGTAGGAAAGGCATCTATTGCCTGAATAACAGTTCGCATAAAGAGCAGAGGTAGAGGAGTTTGATCAACCTGTAAATAAAGGAAAAAGAAACAGTACAAACAAGAATTATATATTTTATCCAGCCAGCAACAACACAAATGAAAATCGATGGCAGTTACCATATGGTTCAAGGCCCTCGCCAAGACCTGCTGTGTGAAAACAGTGCGTTGTTCAAAGCAAGCTGAACAAACATCAGTTATCTGAAAACATGAAAGAGACACATAAAGCTCCAGTAATACAATTTGCACTACATTACTATCACTAACTAATATCATGGGCACAGGCACTAGGCAGCTTGTGAAGGTCATATGACATTCACATGACCACCAGCATGTGTGATGCAATTGGCATGGCATAAAAATATAAAAAAAAACAGAAGCGTGGTGGGATTAAGAAGAGCTAAAACCTTATCAAGAAGGGAAACAAACGAAAGCAAGTAAGCCATGACATTGAATGGTTGTTGAGTTGAATCCTTCAAGGTCCAAGGAAATTTTCAGCCAAAATAACCAAAGGAATCTAATGTTATGCTAGGATTTAGGCATCAACTTGGGATAGCTGAATATAGATCAACAGCTGCCAAACTTACTAACAAACAGGCTTTATTCTTGAAGGGAGAAAGACGATAAAGGACAGAAGCTATGGGGTCAGGTGGAAATTGCCAATTACTAAATATCTCAGGTTAGAAGGGAATGCTTGAATCTCAGGTTAGAGAGAGATGTTTTTCTTACTTGCATGCATTTGCTTTTGAAACTTTTGAATGACGAGCCTCACTAATCTTCGATGGGATTTGAGTGTCTGCTAGTCTTAAGTGCCTGTCTATTTGCCAATTTTCCTTTGACAGTTAAGTAAATCGATGCACACCCACACGAACCCCTCTAAAAGGATTCAAACCTGGCCACCAATATGGGGGCAAGATATGAGCCATATAATGCACAGGACAAGCCTCTTTTTTTTTTTTTTTTTTTGGATCGGTAGGACAAACCGAAAAATATATTCGATTAAGCAAAGATGCAAGGGATCTTGTTATGAATGTGTCTGCCAATATAAAAGCAAAGAGGTATTGAAAATGGTTGCCTATGTTCAATCTTGCCAACCAAAAGAAAAGAAGAATAAGAAAAAGTACTATCTACCAAAAAGAAAGAAAGTGTGTTCCATATAAATTAAGTCCGGATCGATATCACTAGATAAAAGGCATTGGGTTGATGAAGTACACAATTGTTGGATTTTACAAGTATGAAAGCACCAGCCAGGTTGGATGAGAATGCAATAAGTGCAATAACATGATATAGTCCCTAAGTTTCTCTACTGTCTACCAGAAAAAGAAGCAAGACTTTCTCAACAAACAAAACCATCGGTTTAGAACAATAGAAAACATACCTTCTTGATAGGGAGACCATCTTTTTCAGGAGTGATGTCATGGATCGCAACCAACACTTCTGCAGGTGTCAATGCTGGACCTGTATGAGCTGAACCCTGCCATAAAAAAAATCTTAAAAATTGGCAACTTCAAGCAACAATAACAAATATATATATATATATAAATAACAAAAATAATAATAATAACAAACTACTGGAACTAAACATCATGCTACGGATCAATGAAAAATGTGGGCATTCCAAAAAAATTGTGCGTGAGCCATGCATGTCAAAAGTAGGTGGACAATGGATAGAAATAAATCTTAGGGACTACAGTTGCAATGCATAAAGCAGGTTGGGGGGAGCAAGCAAATCTGTAACTACTATCACCGTGAGGAGCATGCTAGCAAGAAAGAACATAAATACCATTCCTGCATCCTGTCTAGCAATATTATCATGAACATGAACAAAAATTAATTTAAGATAAATTAGGAGTAAAAGATTTTAAATGCTAAGTTAATGTTTGGCGTGAGCCAAGTCATGATCAGAGGTTAAAACGAATAGCAGCAGAAACAGTTGAAGCATTATAATTTATAAATAACACCAACAAGTAAACAAACATCCGAGTGCCCTCAATATATTCACCAAGAAAAAGGGTTTAAGAAGTTCAATACAGATCATTCTTAAAAACAGTCATTTGCTCTAAGAAGAAATAATGGTGCAAGATAATATGGCTACTAGGGGTATGCTAGAAACGTTGATGCATACCTGTAGTATGTTAGCAAGAGCAAGTTGGAATTTCTCTAGCGGAAGATCAACGAGTCGAGGGAAAATAGGTATAACCTAATAACAAAGCAAATCAATGAGGAAAGTACTTTGCACTATAGAACACGTAAATGTAAAGAAAGGGCAGTCAAATACGTAGAGAACATTGTTTCAAGTCAACATTAACTTGGACTCATCCAATATTCCCTCTCCCCAAGTTCGTCAAGCAGGAGCAAACAAATACAGACCACCATTCATGAGGCAGTCACATGAAATCCATCTTTGTCTATTTTTTGAAAGAACTGGCAGTTGAGCAGTTTTAACATAACGCAACACACCAGTTGCCGTAGGGATAATTTATGAATTTCAGCAATCTCTCAAAGCAAATCTTCCAAGATTAATTTTTCTTTCTACATTTTTGACCTTGTATTACTTCATGTTAAGAGCCTTGACTTCGTAGACACACGACAGAGGAAGTTCTGGAAGTAAGAAGTAAGAGTCATGCAGTTGAGGAAACATGTCAAATTCAAGTGGTTATGGATTGGGTTAGTCAAGAATCAGAAGAATTCATAAATGCACGTGACCTGGAGCAGGTAACGATTGATAAAGGACAAGAGAAGAACATTCTACAAAGGTGTGAAGCCAACTCTGTACGCAGAGCAGACCAGAAACTATATTCATGCCCTTGAAGGAGAGTGAGTATTACTTGATCAACAAACAAGATGTGCAAGTTATAGAAACTTATTTTTTTCTATATAAAAATTTCATTAACTATCACAGGACCCTCAAATTATCCCAGGATACATCATATTAAGCTAATTTTATCGCCAAATTCCAGCTTCATGCATCAAGGAAACGCAAATAATTTATCGTTTCATATGAAGTGAAACATAGGTTACAACTGCCAACAATTTGAAAAAAATTAACCTCTCCAACCTCCAAAATATGAACATAGAAAAACAAAAAAGAAAATGATGAATGCAGTTACATTATGTTCCATTAAGTCAAACTTTGTTCCAATAAGACAGTTTCAATCTTCAAATATTCCATGTAATGCAAGGCTCTGTGGGATATGCAAAGAAGCTGGGGAAAAAACCAAGTTTCAAGGGTTTGAATCCTTGTAGTTACTAATTTGGGTGCGAGTGTATTTATCATCAAAAAAATGTTCTAGATCACCAACCGTGGAAACTGAAAACCAAAAGACTAGCTCAAATGGAGGGCTCAAAAGAAATAAACTCCAATCTCTTTTCACGGAGGAAATATCTCAGCATTACTAAGATATCGAACTGTGTTCATATACAAAATTACATCATAATTTTGCTTTTCGAATTCCAAGTGTGGCGATGTCATACTCTAAATCAAAGAAAAAGAACAACATTCAAGTTGGACTGAAGCTTATAGCAATCATCAGCATCTTCATTGCACAAGAAATTAATATTTTTAATGCAAAAACAAAACATAAGCCAAGAAAAGATACACACTGATTCATGTAACTTCAGCCAGAAATTTTATATTTTTATTTTGCATAAACTGGCATGAAAGAAACCAAAGGACATAACAATTATCTAATTTAAGTGAAAGAGAAAACTGTGCTAAACCTCATTCTTGGAAAGTGAAGATAACATTGGTATAAGAATCGAAGCATCCTGCAACAGAATGGAAGTTAACATAAGGCCAGATATCTCAAAGAAATAACTATTGAAAAAGAATAAATACAGTAAAAGCAGAGTGTATAGAACCTTCAGCTTAGTTTCATATAAATGTTTCACTATGGCAATGAGATCAGGAGAAGGTGTTGTCCCTTCAGTTAATACTTGCAACACCTTTCAGGAATACAAAACCAGCATCAGTACATTCAGGAGATAGGAATGCAGGAAACAAAAAAAGATTTCAGTAATAAACCTGGAAGAGTCATCTACCTGTGAAAGAAGATCTTCACTTCCCTGAGGTGGATCAGATATAATACGGAGTAATTCGGAGCACGATGAACCCAAGGCCCTCACGAGAATAGGGATGTGACGACAAAAGGCCTGTATCAGTTAAAAATGTCTAAGACATTTTTTTATTATTATTCTTTTACATAAAAGGTAGCATGTAGTCGAGTTAAATTATATTGAAGGATCATTCTTAGAATGTTTTTTTCGATCAATCCTTTTCATAAGTATGCATATCAACTATGTATATATACTATATAGTACCACGTAGCCTGCAGTCATTCTTCTTTGAGAGAGGGAGAGAGAGTAAGCATTTAGTAAGCATAAATATCAGAGGGATGCTTATAGAAAATAGAGAAATAGTGCTTTGAAACAAAGTACATAAACTGCACAGATCTTAAGCTCCAAAGTTTCAACCAACCGTTTAGTAAGGCCTACAACATGATCACTTGAACAATAACAATAAACTAAGCCTTCACGGAAAAAATTTGGGTGAGGTACACTGAACCACTAAAAAGAAATCACCTAGGGGTGGATGTGCATCTCCTTTGACCATTCATTCCTATACAAAAAGGATCCATGTCTAATTCTACATCCCCAATATTCACGTCTGTTCTTACCACTTGCATCTATGTCTTACCTAGAATGAATATGACAACTATGTATCTTATCATCTAATCAATAGACCTCATCTGATGACGTAAAAGTAAATCAAATTTGGTAATCAAACTTACTTTAAAAGGCTATCCAATTATTTTGCAATTGATAGATGTTTGTCATTGAGACACGTTAATACCAGAAATTGTCCTCGACTTGTTTTCTTTATCTTTTTAACCTGAACTCCAAAATGATCTAAGGATGGGAATGTTAGACTACAATTAAATCAGTAGTAGTTACAAAACCTATTTACACACCCACAACAGAGGTCCTGAAGCAGATGTTGAGACAAGGTCAAAAACATGAGGTTGCAAAAACAGTGGGCACATACTCCTATTTCAGCTCAGATGCACAAGATAGATGTGTATAATAATGATGGTAAAAGAATACTCACATGAGCTTCTGAACCAACTCAAACACAAAAAAGTTCCACCAGAACATAATTAAACTAATAAAAACAAACCTGCTTGACAATCTTTGGTGCTCGCCCATAAATATCAAAGACAAGTTGAAGAAGACTAGCTTTCTGCAAGTCGAGAAAATGAGTATCACGGTTAGGAATGGTTACTTTCCCAGTCTTCCAAGCACTTAACAATGGGAAACACATGCATACCTTTGTGCACAATGCAAAATACAAAGAAATGAGGCACTGAGCTTGACGAGAGAGTGCGTTAGAAGGACTCCTAAGAACAGGTTTTGCACCTTTCACTGAGTCATTTTCAGAGGCTCCAGGCTCCGAAAATTGAGAACCACTAATTGATGTTTCCTGGCTACCAACCTGGAGAGAATATTGATAAAAATAACAAAAAGAAAAGATAATTTTATAAGTGGTCTTTCACAACTAATTTGCACTTCAAGGTTACTGGGGGAAAAAGGCAAAGCTTACAGGTTCTCAAATGAAAAATCTATTAAATGTGAACAAAATCACACTCCATGAGGATTACAAGTGTCTACCGTAAAAACCAAAAATATACTTGCATTAAAACATCCACCATCATGAAGAAACTGAACATGAAAGAGAAGGAAAATGGAAGGACTAATCTGCACCTCCATATCCATTCTTTGCTCAGAAGACCCAGGGTGTGAAAAATCTGTCTCTGAGACCTCCTGGTCAACAGCAGAAAGCAACATGTTCGTCGCATACTGCTCAATGTTCTCTCTTATGTAACTAAGCATATACAGCTTGTTTGCCACCTGCAATGCAACGAAAGAAAGAAAGAAAAAACAAGTTGAGGCATCATAACAAATATAAAATACAACACACGAGTTGCTTTTCCAAGGAAAAATTATTTGAAAACCTGGCTGGCCAATCAACAGTTTTTAGCCTGTTGAGAAGCACCAGGGATGCTAATGAGGATCAAGTCCTTTACCAGCCGAATAGCCCTTGAACGTATTTCATCTTGCGAGTGAACGGCACTCTGCCATTGAGAGAGATGCAGTCATAAGTAATAGAAATAGTGCAACAGCAAGAGATATTAAAAGCAAACATATAAACCACAGAACACAGACGCAAAAAGGTTAAACATATGCTTACAATGCAACAACCATCAATTATTTTTTACAGGATTCTTTCCAGCATGGAAAGATAGACCCACTTAAATCATTATAATATTTTATGCCCAATGGCTATCCATAGAAAAATATTCCGCAATACAAAGAAACAAATATTAAACAAACAATTAAATTAGTACAAAATACCCATGAAGTTACAGTGTAGCGCACATAATACCAGATGTGCTGCAGTATGTCTATAGATACCATAAGCATTGCGCGTTGCCAAAACAGCCATAAATAGCACAGCAAAAGAATACATCTAGTGCTGCATTGCAAGTGATTAATTTTGTTGATAACTTACGTACCAACTTGTGTGATGTTTTGAGAAACTGTCATTATGAAATTCTCTTGAAAGTATAGAATTGGTATCAGACAAAAACAGTTAGCAACCAAAACTGATATTGGGACATATTAAAGCACTGTCAACCCATTCTCAAGACTATTTCCCTTGTGTAGTTTCATTCCATGCAAAGGACCTAAATCAATATCAACATTGCTAATACTGATCCTTCCATAGACAAATGCCTACAAATGCGCATATATTCTCGAACATTGACCTGAGTCACAAAGGTGTCCTAATAAAATACAATATATCCAACCAATTTTGATTCTCCTTGATGAATTCAATTTGTATGTGGTATAAGTAATACTTGCTTTATGATCTAACCTTTACCCAACAAAACACAAGACGGTTGTCAAACCTAGATAAACATTTTCTTGGGAAAATTAGTCATTCTGAACTTTGAACCATTCTGCCACAAAGACATGAAATTAGGCCACCTTAAGTTCAGGATCAAGAATTTGGTTAAAACTCACTCACATAAACTCAAAATGAACATGTTTTTGAAAAGAAAAACCCTCCGCTCTTTCATGTCCATGTTACCTTCAAAGCTATATTCAAGCAAGCTTGCCGATAAGGTGGCCGCCCCAAAATCAAGCTCCACACAGCCCCAAGGCCTTGAGTAACACGATCAACATCACGGATTTCTTTTCCACGGTGATCATATATGTCAGCATAACAAAGATCTTCTAACAATTTCAAAGCCGAATCAGGAAAAAGAGGAATTTCACCAAGAAGTCTGCTAAAAGACTTGTCTGAGGCCGGAAAGTTATCCAGCAAAGACTTCACCTGTGTTAAAGGAAAATATATTGGATTCCCGCACAGATGGTAGAAGGTTTGAACCAGCTAAATAGGTACTTACCACGGCCAGAAGAAACTTATCATACACTGCAGTAGCAAATGAAGAATGTTCAATTGAATCTGACATTATTATAGTATGCAGGTGGTACAGGATTTGCAATACAAGTTCATGTCCCTGAAAAGAACCATTTTAATAAAGCATTGGAAAACTAGCAAGTAATTTGCAAACATTATTTTCCAAGAACTTCTACTTACATCCATTAAATCAACTCCATCTGCTCATTAGCACAGTAGAACCTTAAATTGCATGTTCAGAAACTAGTACTAGAGTATTTGAAAATAAACAAGACCAACAACCAAAGACGTAAAACCATCAAATACAAAAGAAAAGAACGGAAGACAAGGAAATCATGATGATGACATCATTGCAAAAGAAATAGGTCCCAAAGTGGAGAGAGCATTTAAGCAATGTAAAGCTAATAGGATCAAAATAATTATTGCCATTTCTATTTTTTGTTTTTTATTAGGTCTCTCATCCCAACTAGCCTTCAGTGAAGATTGGGGTCCGACCCAAATCTCCAATCATGGGCCTAAAAGCATTGATATCCAAATAAAGATATTTGTAATAATCAACTCCAATCACGGGTCTAAAAGCATCGATCTCTGAATAAAGATATTTGTAATAATCATAGCTTTCCTCACAATCAACCCAAAATCCCATGCTAAGCCCCTAAAATCAACCTCAAGCTCCTTAATATAGTTTTCCCTACGCCTCCCACCAGCCACTTTGTGGAATAACTTAATGTTGCTTGACTCCCACAAGCAAACCATTTGATTCCAACCAATATCATCCCTACCAATCAACTTTTCCAACTCGTTTTCATAGAGACTCCTTCAAAGAATATCAAATTTGAAACATTTCACCAAGAATCCAGCAGGTGGCAAGAAGAATATACATGAATGATGCTTTGAACACAACTAAAAAATCATTCCATCTTAATGGAAGGAGTAGTATGTTTAAGCAATATAGAGAATTTCGGAGAGCTGCACCTCAGCGGAAGATAGTTTACAGGTCATAATGCATAGAAGCATAAAATCCAAATTCAGGGGAGATCCTGATACCTTAGAAACTGCATCTTTAAACAAAATCAATGGAGTCCTATTTCCACCACGAAACTTAGATGTAGTGAGCGAAACATAAAATGCAATCACAAACCTAAAGACAATCCCTCAAAAAAAAAAAAATGAACGAGAAAAAAAGAAATGAAAGAAAGAAGTATGTGCAGAACTTAGAAATCAAATACCTTCTGTTGTTGGTAATCCAAGGTAATATTTTTTTGCAGCATCAAAATTGCATCCTCATTGGCATCCATCTGAGATAAAATATAAGTATTCAGATGTGTCAACAGTTTTATTCCATACAAAAATAGAAAATTTATTAAGCTACATTCGAAAGTCTCAGCACAGGAAATTACTTTACATGCAAACAAAGTATTCATCTTCAATTGTTACACAAACAAATTACAACATTGCTAAATTATCTACTGAATAAATAAAATACATATTGCATTACTTGACATCCATTGAATAAGAAAATATGACATTACTATGCACAAAAAACGAAATCTTATGAAGAATGGATATACATGAAAAAAGGTATTGCATTTCTTAGAAACATCAGGATGCATTATGGCCAAGAGAGAGAAGTAACTTTATTTTAAATTAATGATGATCCATTTATAGTACACCTTTCTATGGGCAGAAATCATTATGGATTCATATCACTTCTTACAAATAAGTGGAAACTTGTATAAATCCACTTTTTGTACATAAAAAGTTAAATGGAGGCTCTATCAACGCTTTATATGCATATAGAAAATACTGGATACACTTCATTTCTTCTTTTGTAGAATCCTTGGGGAATCTATAAAAAGTATTTTTTCGGGGGGAGAGAAGGGTAAAAAGAATAATTTTTATTAAATAGAATAAGGAAAAGAGAGACAAAGTGGACGCCCGATATCTTGCTAAACAAAAAAGGAGAAAACAAGAAGGAAAGTGAAAAATAAGCCAATAAACCAAAGATTTAATCCAGCTCTTGTACGTCTGTGAACCACACTCACTTAAAATCTAACAGAAGCCCACAAAGAAGCAAGAAAAGAAGTTTCCTCCAAAATAATTGATATGTTAAATACTAATCTTTCAGCAAACAAGCATTTATTCCCAGCTAAATACTCAAAAAAAATGGCATATATCACCAAATTCGAAACCCCTGTAGCTATCATGTATATCCCTAACTCCACAAATGAAAATTGCAAGGAACGCCCAACGGGCTTGTGGACAAACTCAAAAGTTGACATCAATACGATGTATTGGTATGAAGCAAGAAAATTTTCGCTAATCAAAATTACCCAGAGAAATAAAGGATTACAAAACATTAAGAAAGAGGGTAACCAAACATCCTAACCCAAACTTTGACATATCTATATGAGATATGCAAAATCAACTTATAATTGCAAAGTCCATAGTCTCCCAAAAAAGTCCAACTGGAACACTAACAATCATGTGAGGATTGGCTGAATATTGGTTGCTGACCACCCTGTTATTTGGTCAGCAAGATTCAGGACACATCTAGAACATGCCCCAAAACCAGATCCCTGGCCCCAGTTCAGCGGGAATTCCTCTATAACTTCACCATAATACACTAAGATTGATCATAGTACCCATAATAAGGCCTAAAATTCATGTCACGTCATGATTGGATATATTACATGGTTAAATGCACATAACCTTATCTTACAGGACATGCACCCATAACCGAGCATTCAGCATGTAAGCAATCAACTATCAGACCACAACAGTAAATCATCATATCATGTTGAGTGTCTTCACCAATTTAATTCTTTGTTGAAAGATTTGTTTTGTAAATACTTGCATTAAAAACCAGAAAATTCCACCCAGACAAGTAAATTATTGATAAAACTCCAATATGACATTTTTTTTTTTTCCCACAAAACATCAGGAAAGAAAAAATTCATTCTGAACAAAAGCCCAAAGGGAAGCAATCCGATAACCCTCTGAAGGAGTAACTCCCAAACTTAAACTAGCAGTAAATAGCATAAGCATCTCTCTCCAGCAAAGATCATGCTGCTCCTCAACATCAAGCTGCAATCAAAAACCTGCTCTAGATCCATAATCGTAAAAATTAACCACTTGATTAAATTTCATTTGTTTTGATCACACTCTTTGCTTAACTTTACCAAGTTCCACGGTTAACCATTGGGTAAGTTTTTTGTTGAAATTGTGGAAGACTCAAACTGGTCTAGGATTTTGGGTAGTCTTAAACGCGTACATCTGGCCACTTTAAGAACCATAATTCCCTGATCATTTCAAAGCTATAACTGGAGATTTTTTGGTCTGAATTGAAACAGGAAATTGTTCAAATTGAGGAAAATTCCTCATTTACCTGTAAATAATAATTAAATTCAAAATTTACTTGTATGGCTTTACATGTAAATGATACCTCTCACAAATTTATACAAGAGTTTTGAGTAATATGCAAGGGAATGCTGTGAGCTAGGGGCATAGACAACTGATTTAAGCTCAATTCATTGATTATCTGCTAAGTCCAGTCTGCACTCAATGTTTGCATGCGATTCAAATTGTTTGAGTATGGAAATCAAATTAATTGCTTCAAATTGCAAAACAGTTAATGTCAACAACTATGCTATGAATAACTTTGTGCCAGCTCACAACCAGCATGTCCATCTTTTAGTTATTGAACGATGAACTCCACAGGGGACAAATAAAAATCTACAACAAAAACTAAAAGTATAATTTCCATCAGAAAAATTCAAAGCATGAACTCGTTGCTGATAAAGCATATGTATTCCTGTAGCATTACATACCAAGGCATTGTTTGGCATTGTAATTAATTTAACCACATAACATCAAGTTTCTTCTAATACAATGAAAAAACCCTGAAGAATGGGGCGTCAACAAAAAAGATAAGTCATCCCCACCTGAGCAACTAATCGAGCAAGTACCGCCATGCGTGTCTGGCTAAAATCTGCCGACCATAAATGTCTGCACGAATCAATAATCCGTTCGACTGCCAATCTTTTCACAGTGATTTTCTGTTCATCTGTCGATTCAACATACAATGGAAGTGGGGGTAAATCATGGCATGTCTCCTCAGATGCAGATGTATTTGAAATAGTTGGAGATTGCTGATCAGATTCCATCAAGGATAATGCATCAACCCCATCTGTCTTTGTAATATCTGATGGCTTTGATGCATCCAATCCTTCATCTAATGCACAAACAGGAGAAGGCACAAGATTTGAAGAAGTAATCTCAGTAGATACAACTTCCTTTATTCTCTCAAGAGTATCATCTTCTAGAGTCTGTTGATCAGTTTCCAAAACCATTGGGCTTCGTAGGCCTTCATCATCACTTTTTGCTTTGGCAATGGTAGGTACTGAAATATTTTCAACACTTGGCATCCCCAATGAGTGAGGTTTATTCAAAGAAACAGAACCATTGATCTCAGGTTGACCAACACCAGTGTCCTCCATAATAGGTGTGGGAGGTGCTTCAACAGTTACCGCCGCACGTCGTGGATCTAGCCGACGAGGATCCTGCAAAAGCAGCTAATAATTTATCTGAATAAAAGCAGATGATCACACAGAAGTATGTGTTGTAGCACATAAACTCAAGTTTCATACATCAGACACAACACTAGCATAAAGATGTATAAGTTTACCCTTCGTGGATCGCGTTTGGAATCTGCATTAACAGGTAAATCATGTACTGAGGTGCTGATTGCAGTTACTGGAGAAGAGGATACTTGTGCTGTGAGAACAGATGAGTTCACAGACATGGCTGGCAAGGTCGATGATGCAACCTGCATCGGACTACTTAATGTATCAATTTGGCGATTTATTGGCAAGTTCCCTGGTCTTGTTAATTGTAAAAGGTTCTTAGGCAAGTGCTTCATATTTGTTATCACAATATCTGCCAGCAAATCAGGTTGGATATTCGAGATTAGAATTTCAAGTGATTGAGCACCCCTTTCTCCTTCTGCAATTAAAGCACCAATCATGGTGATCATTTGCTCAATAGGGGTCAAAACATTTTCCAACAGAGGAACCTTAGAGGCCTGCCCATTAACAGGCACATAATCCTGCCCTGAATCACTTGGTTCAGCCGGCACAGCTAATTGACTGTTAGGACCATAATGAATCCTTTTAGAAGCCCCCTCGTAACCATTTGTCTGCTCTTCATTATCCAGAAAGAGAGACCTTTTCTTTGAGAGATCAACCAATAAGGCCTGCTGGCTAGATGATGAATCATCCTGATACCAAACAAACAATAACAATTACTCTTAATAATGCCAATTTATTGAAAGAAAGAAACAAGACTCTGAAGAAGCTTCCAGAAACAGAAATTTAAGAGTTCTGTGTACTTCCGAAAGTTAAATTACCTTGCTCATTCGAACATCGCGTGGAGCCCGCTCATTATATCTTATCATTTTATCAACTTGCCGAATAACTTGATCAGCCGCATCTCCAGCATTCATTGCTCGCAACGACCTGAGCAAGGTATCTCTTGACTAAAACCATAGACACACGGGTAAAACCTTGTCAGATGCCAGTTTGAATGTAAAATATTCAAGCCTAATAAAAATGGGTGTCTGTTTTGTAGCCAAATGGCATCAACTTTCTTCCCCCCATCACTTTAATAATAAATAAGAACTTACAAGGAACTAAAACGTGCACATAAACAGTCAGGAAAATAAAAGGGCCGCAGAAACTTGACAGATAAATAAACAAATTGACAATGCTGTCGCACTCCCTATACCCCAAGAAGGAGGAAAACACCAACCCCACTCTTTTATTAAATTGAAGGCAAACAATAAAGCAGCCAAGTACATGTTCAACTACTCGTCAAGTAAAAGCAAGAGAAAAACAGCAAGAAATTTTTTTCCCCTGAAATGCAAGTGTTTGCAGCAGATATCAAGAAGCTCTCTTCTGAATGGTAAAAAAAATAAAAATAAAATAAAACCATTCAAAAGCTGAAAGTGGCACAAAAAACATAGATCTTTGCAGGTACTCAGTTTTCTTTATTAGACAAGAAGGAAAAGACAAGATTAGGAACAGAGAGTTTTTAAAGTTCCAGACCAATTAAAAAACAAGTCTTCAATAAAAGAATAAAAAATTACAGGACGAAAAGATATCCTCCTAACAGAACTGATAAAGGCAAAGGATCTTTCTAGTCCCATTGCATATCTGTGAGCCACACTCCTTAAATTACCTTCATCATTTACTCCCAAAGAACCTTTGCTCGCAGAAATTGAGTCTCCAGTAAATGTTGCATATATCATAATTATATACACATAAAGGAACTATGCATGCATGTATGCGTTAAAAAGGTTGCACTAGGAAAAAAAAAATTACCTCCACAATGGGTGTATATGTACACCTTAGAAATCCCAACAAGGCAGTCCTTATAGAATAGAATACGCTGGCAGTATGTCCCCCATTTCCCATCTCAATGTTCATATGAAAATCAAGCAGTGCAGAAAGAACAGTATTATAGCGGAGCGGCCTCTTCCTGGCTATAGCTGCAAGACTGTTGCGCAAGTGAAATAAGATTCAGTGGAAAAAAAATAAAAATAAAATAAAAACAAATGCAAAAACTCCCACATACACACAAGTAAATACACATAACAAGAATCAACTACAACCACAAGAAGTTAGAAGCTAACAAAATGACATTATATATTTTAAGCTTATGTATACTGCAAAGTAGTTATAACTGTTCTTCGTTTTCGACAAAGAAAAAATATCAAAGAGGCAACGAGAACAACTTAAAGAAAACTTGCAGTGCATTAGTTAAAGGGAAACTGGATAAATATAGCTAAGATACAATAATGTTTAGGAAATAAGCAGAAACACTGAGAATGCAAACAAGATAAGTGAACTGAAAAACCAAGTACCAAATTGAGCCCAGACAAAAGGAAATAGGAGCTACCAATAATCACAGAACAGGAGAAGAGAAGATATAATGTTTTATGCAATTGAAATGTTGACAACAAACCCGTGGTAGGATTGATGAAATATCGGATCAGATTTCATAAGAAATGACCAAAAGGGCAAAAGACTAAAAGAACAAATTAAAAATATGCAACCAGACTCGGAGCAAAAATAAATAATCTTTTTACGGAATATAATCAAAGAAACATTAAACTAAATCCTGTTAGGCAAGTTGAAGCACCATTGGCTGCTTCACTGTGATGTATCATTTTTATTTGTCATCTATAGCTTATAGGAGGCCATGTTAGCCTCTGTTTTGTGCTTCGTTCTCTACCTATATAAAGTTTTGTTTTCAATCACATATACCATAAAGAGCTCCCTACCATGTGCTGTATATAGCTGAGCCTGGAACTTAATTAGCAGCACAAACCAAAAGATGGAAGTCAAATTTTTTTAACAAAATAACATATCATAAAAATTGAAAGAATGTACAAAGAGAGGATGAAAAATCCTCAAGTAAAGAGAGAAAAATACAAGACACGACAGAGGAAGATTACTCAAGTGAAGCAAACATTCCTCCTGTACATTCCCTAGGGTGACCACATAACCTCCCCACAAGCAGCAAACCAAACTGAAGAATACAGCTCCACATCACGTGATGGAGACCCTTTTATCCCAAAGGATTCTATTACCTTCAGCCATGCACACCAAAGTGTAAAAGAACAAGCAGCAACCCATTATGTTTTTCCTTTCTTGCCCCCACAAAGGCCCCAAAAATCAACATATTGGTAGCAAGAAACAGAACCAATACACAGCCAATGCTATCCGAACCTGAACAACCCAAAATATCTGGTCTTTCCAAAGCTCCCTAATAAAGGGACAGCAGAGAAAGAGATGGCCCCTAGTCTCAGAATCTTGGAGAAACATTGCACACATATCTGGGGAGAGCTCTAGTGTGGGGTGTTTTTTTTTTTTTTTGGGGGGGGGGGGGGGGGGGGGGGTTGTCTCTGCATTTTCTTATGAAGGGAGAAACTAACCAGTGTTGAATGTACGAAACAGAATAGTCAACCAAATAAGCAAATATTTTTACACTTTGAAGCTTATATTTTTGGGAGAAACCAACCAGTCTTGAATGTATGAAACAGAATAGTCAATCAAGTAAGCAAACATTTTTGCACTTTGAAGCTTATACTTTTCGCCGTGGACTAAACCTTATAAACCAAGAACACAAATAACCACAAAACTGACAAACCTTCAAAGCCATTGTATCTCCCTTCTAATGTTACTAACTTCTTTAAACAAAAGTGCATGTGATGTGCCTGAGAATACAAAATAGTTGGCATCCATGTGACAAAATTCTAAAATCAAGCTGAACATCAGAAAAGCCCATCCCTTTAAGACAACAAATGTAAAATCACAAGAAAAACAAGAAAAGCAATTGCCCCAAAATAATTTCAAATACAGAACTTGACTTAAAATTTACAAGCATTCCATATTGACCACAAAACCCAAATAAAAATATTTAAGACCTTCAGAACCATTATATCTCCCTTCTTCCATCCAAACCCCTTATAAAATTTAACAAGAAAAACCTATAGCATATCTGCACAAACCCAAAACCTCCCACACAATCTAGGACCCACCCATGGGGCTTCCAACTATGAAATTGATACCATGTCCTGGAACTCTCTGAAACCTTGAGTATAGCAAAGGAATCATCTTTACTTCAGGTACCAATAATCCAGATTCATTTTAACTCACTATGAGGGATACAGTAGACACTGGATCCATCAGGTTTTTATCTTGTAAATCTGTCCTCTCCCATCTAATCGAGTTGTCTAGCCCCCTGAACAAATCCAAACCAATAAATCGGTGCAACTTCAGAGACTTCGAAAAATTTATTACCAGATGTTTGTCTCACGCATCTTTCTTTTCTTTTCTTTTTTGCTGGGCAAGGAAAAGTCTCAAGTGTCTTTCTAATGCAGAGACAACAATTCACACCCCCCCCCCCCCCCAAAAAAAAAAAAAACCCTAAATTTCTAGACACCGTCACAATCAACCCACGAGGAAATGAGTTCCTCTTGATTACAAAAAATATAATAATAAAAAGAAAAATAACTTATCAATATTCATTAATTGCACACTTATTAAAAAGTATTTAAAATTGCAAGGCGATCTTCAACCAATTTACCCTAAATTTCTTCCTTCAGCTAGCAAACATGAACAGCTCATACAAGTGTATCATGTACTACGTATCATAAAAAAGCATCAAGAAACACGAGTCAGACAAATCCAAAGCATAAGAGGTCAGCAATGGAACTCATGAAGTGTTCTGTCCTGGAAAGAAGATATTTCTATAGAAAACCGGAAAGAAGAGTTACAAGGAAAGAAAATGCATAATATTTGTGCCCCTAGTCCATAAGCCCTCAACATGCTGGCTGTAGAAAACTTGTGACAATAAGTATCAGAAAATCCACAGTATGTCACAAAACAGCACTTAACAACAATCAAATCCAAGAAAGATGCTGCATCTTCACTCGTGTATATATATATATATATATATCAAAGCATAATACATTACATACATTTTATGCAATAATATTTATCTAGAGCACAAGGTAGATAACTGGTGCACACCATGTGACTATTTGATTTTTTGCAAGTTAAGATTCAAAAAAAGAAAAAAGAAGTCGTTTAGACATTTCTACTCACATACTCTGAAATAAGGTTCTCCGAGTTAAAGCTCAAATCTCACTTATCAACATTCTCATTTTCTTTTCTTTTTTTTGTGGAAATTTTGAAGGCAAGAACAATGAGATAACGGAAGCATTGAGCATCTTCCAAAACAAAGAGAAGAAAAAAAGAAGGAAACTGGTACAAAAATAGGAGAAAATCAGACCAGAACCGCCTTCCAGTTCCGCTGAAACTCTACAGTCTTCTGTCAAAGCACCAGATGCTGACACCCAAAAATAAAAAATAAAAAAACATAAAAAAACAGTATCTAAAGCAGTTGCAAGAAATACTAATCTGCTTAAACTTCTAGAAATTTTTTACAACCAAAGACATCAAAGGATGGCAAACATCACATGGCCCCCCATGAAACCTTCTATCTCTGTTCCTATTGAAACCATTAAAAGAACCAAGAAAAAAAACTTTCCACACAAGCAAAACCCGCCACACTCAACACAGGATAATTGTGAACAAATATATGTTCTTTGCATTGCAAACACTAATTCCTGCCAGTATCATACACACACAACACATAAATTTGGAAGTATGTCAAAAGCTTGCGTTTCAATACAATGCTTTTTGGAAACAAAATCCGTACATTGGACTTCAGACTGTACAATCAGTGATGATATAAATATGAAATCATAAAGTTAGAAACGGAGACGTAAAAGATTTAAAACATCAATCACATAATGTTTGTCATTACAGAATATTGTTCCAGACCTTTGACAGATAAAGTCAATAACATGACGTACATTTTTTTTTTATAAGCAAAGAATAAAATAGAAAAGGGGAGAAGAGAACCAACAATATCATGATTTACATTAACAACATTTATTACCATACCCGTAGACTTCAAAATCACCAGGTTACAAAAATACTAATAATTAACTCTAGTTACTTATTACAGATTAAACGAACCATGAAATGCATACAAACACTAACAATAAAAATATTTGTACCATCTAAGCTTATGAGTAGTAAACATTCCAAAGTTTTAATTTCTGTACAAACTATGTCAACTACTCAAAGAATAAAACAGCATTAAGCAACAGAAGAAAAATTAAAAAGCCTCAGATCTGACCAAATTTCTGCATCAATATAATGGAATTGTGTCTTTTTTTCATGTTTTAGACATATCCCCATTAAACTATTCCTACTTTCCAATTGTGATCGCCACATAATTCAAAACCTACATAATGTCAGTAATACATGATGTGGCTTTACCAGACAACACATTCAAATGACAGCGAGCAGTCTACATTCCATTACTCATTTATGTTGCTTGAAAAATGTATCAGATGCTTCAAGGAACACCAGGGTGACTCAAGTCACCAGGCTAAGAGTCCATAATTTGCTACCCGTAATGAGTCAATTATCCGATACAGTGTGGAAATATATTATTCTATAGCAATCACATTTATTTGTTCAAAATTTCCATGTGTTTAAAAGAATATTTTCATGAAGGACTATGACCATTTTAAGCTCTTTAGGTCGAAATATCTTCTAACATAACATATCCCAGGGTCCAACCAGATATAATCCTGCTTCCCCACACCCCAAAATATAACTATACATATTCTAGATCCATCTGTCCTACTACTGATAAATTCCCAAAAGCAGCCCACTCTAACTCAACAAACTGTATATCCTATTGGGTCAATATTTTACAATTTTGATTTACACAAACAACCTGAACTACTTTCAATTCACTCATTTAATCATAAAACCTTCAACCAGGTTTGCTCGACTGCTTGTTTCTAAGTAAATGTAGATAACAGTCATGGTTAACAATCATGTTCCATAACATGAGGGCCATTAGGGTTAATTGTCGCAGTGGCACCTGTGGATCATTGAAAAAGACAGCATGCATCTCACCTACAAACTGCTCCATATAATTCAAAACTGTAAGATGCGTGGCATTTACATGAGCATGATACCCACAAGACTGCAGCTTCATCTATGTTATAAGAGAGCAGAGAAGATGCAATTTTCTCCCCTAGTAGTTTATCGCATTTGCCAGACAATATGATCATCGCAGCAGCTTTAGAATTATGAAAAGACTTGGCTGATGTTTGGGTTCAATGCAGCCAATAATAAAAACAATACTGTTTATAGTTTTTAATCTACAGCGACATATAAAATGTAATCCACAATTTGTTTTGTTCAAGAGAAAATCGTTAAAAAAATCACAGTTTTCGTCAAATGTACACATACATTAGTTGAACTGGCAATCAAATATTAGCTACTTTATAGTGGAATCCCTGCAAGCAACTCTACGGCAACGACTTTAGGTCAAAATAGTTTCATAAAAAAAATTCCCTGCAACTTTAAATCCTTTCTTTATTCAAATATGTAGAGCTTTATATATGGCTAACAGAACCATTAGTCAACTTGCAAGTGCTTGTATTAATACATTTTCTATTCTGGCCCAAGCTAATGGATTATGAAGTACAACCAAGATCCAAACGGGGAAAAAACTTAGAAAGGGAGGATTTTGTAAATTTATTTGGTGAAACACATTAAAATAATGTATAAATTCATCTTTTATTAAAATCGCTACTCCAATAACAGTAAAGGAGACATCAGAGCATGTTGGCCAGAGAATTACAGCTGACCTTTTAAAGGGTTGTAGGCAGATGGAACACTTAAATAAAGCATAGCGCAAATTACACGACAACAGCCAATTGAAAAACATATTTATTATTATGGGTATCAATGTGCATCAACAATTATAAAAGAATTAATACACTTCAACCAGTATGCACACAAAATCAGCTGTATGCATATGCAGCTGCTGAGACTTGAATAGAAGAAAATGGCCTCTCAACTGTAAATTGCTGAACTCAACAGTGAACTGCTGCACTTAACCGTAAAATTCCCTCAGAAAATGAGATGGCCATTTTATCCATTGAAAACCATTCCTACCATCGCCAGATGATGTTGATATCAGATAACCCCAGGGTACTCAAAACATGTGCAGTCTAACATTGTCTATCTGTAACTCCAATGCATGCATCAAAAAGCAGCAGAAGCCACTGCTATTTAACTCCACATAAGAAAGCTGATCAGCATGCTGCCATAATACCACAAACAAGCAATGGAACTTGCGCTACGATCTGTTCTCAAGCTTCTTCCCTCCAACATTTTCATATAGTAAAATCGTAGACAAATTTCTGTTTACAAATTTATGTATAATACCTAAACATTCATTTATCTTAGGATATTAATGGCATCATTAGCACATTAGAATAACATAAATTACAAAATAGTCTTCAGCATGCATATTCAATAATTTAGTGACCAGTGATAGGGAAACTTCCTCCAGACCAACAAGCAAGAGAGTCAAATATAAGAATTCTCAAAAATAGTGGCAAGTGAAATAAAAAAATGTGCAGAACCAACACTAAAAATAACTCTCTGAGGGCCACTCGCCATTGAGTTACCTGATCCAGGTGGTGAGTGGAGTTGCTTCGCTCCAATGGCAGCTTCCCAAATTAAAAATGTCTCTCCCCATTATCAAAAGTAAAATAAATTTAAAATGCAGCAGATTCTCTGCTGCTGATTTGAGATTAAGGGAATCTTACAGTTTTTGGATGGTGAAGACAAACTTAAATCAAGATGATCACAAACCAACAGGACTGACGAATATACTTCTTAATAATAAAAAAATAGTAAAAACAAAAACAAAAACAACGTAATAATAAGAAGAAGAAGAACAGATTCATGAAATAAGAACATCGAGAAGAACAACCTGAAACACAGAATCTAAGAACTTGAAAAAGGTTTACAGAAAAATCAACATTAATAGCCCTGACACAACCACAAGTAACTAGGCAGTTTACTTGACAATAATTAATAGTTTGGACTACGTAGGAAGATAATTGTAACTGCAACCAAACCAATGCAATTTATTCTCCAATCACCAAACCCTATCCTGCAGCACATTCCAGTATCCAAATAGCCAGGAAAACAAAGTTGATTCTAGCAATAACCTTACAAAAATCTGTCATTTTGCCTTTTTATCTATAAATTATCCTTCCACCACAAATATACAATCAGTTATCCTATGTTAGATTCATGAAGTTATCGTGCAAAAAGTAGGTACCCCACCCCCACCCACCCCTCCCCCCAAAAAAAAAAAAAGTTAGATTAGAGATACTACAAGCCAATTCTGAAAATGGTGAAGAACATTCTAGTAATAAAATATGTCAATTTGATGCACGTTATGATGTGAAGACTGCTTTTTTCCCTTTGAGAGAGAAAGACAAGCATAATACAGGGCAGTGCTAGCCGTAGAATATTTTATTCTGCCAGACTTAGAGCTAATTAAGATCAATAAAATAATAAGGGCTTGAACAAGTTTGCCCTCTTTTTCCTTTAACCAAAATAAATTGACCTAAGGCAGGGGGCAGACAGTTTGCGCAGGACTTTTCCTTCATTGTTCCAGTTGGCACTTAATTACTCTTATCTTGGTGGAAGGCACACAAAAAATACAATGGAAATTCATGAGCAAAGCCAAAGTTAACTCCCAACCAACCGGTGAAGCACCGATACTCTGATTAGGATGCCGTGCCAATGTCTGATACTCTCCCAACACCAACACACGCTCCCCACACACAGTCAACATTTTTGACACACTCGCGTGTCCACACATATCCAGATTTTTTAAACATTTTTTAATTTCAAAATTTTATTTCTTTCAGAATAAGTTGAAGAAAACCCGATATTCCCGACCTCTCTCTCACACGACCTCTCCTCTCCTCTCCTCTCCTTCCTTGGTAAGCTCTCACTCTCCCCCCTCCCCCTGATATGTCTCTCTCCCCCAATCTCTATACATCATAGTTGTTGGCATCCAGACTTGGTCAAGAGGAGTGTGCAGCGCTTTACTTGAAGATGCAAAGAAAATCATATTTAACCCATCAAAACCTTAGATTTGGAATCAGATTGAGTTAATCGCACAGAATCTTCGCGATTCATCTTTGCCATTGAAGGTAGCTCCTGCAGTCCAGATCTGGTCCATTGCCACCAATTTGCTCCATCGCTGCTGATTTACTCCATTGCCAAGAGAAAACGAGATATTCTCTTTCTTCTTCTTCAAAGAGCGGTGGAATTACCCATAAAAGCCACAATTGCAGAATTTGTACCTTTCAAATTTGAATTTGTTTGAGTATGTAAATAGCGGGACTATAGTGGGGCCTGTAGCTCAGAGGATTAGAGCGCGTGGCTACAAAATCTTATCTTTTCTATTTTATTTTTACTTTTAGTTTTTTAATGGTGGTGGGCAGTTGTCCCTAATGTCTCTTTTCAGTTTTTATTTTTTATCCTTTATTTTGATTAGTGGTGGGATAGTTGTCCATTTCTTTTAAAATTTCAAGAATTCTTTTTAATTGAACTTATAAGGCTTACCTCATATATATCACCAAAAAAAAAAAAAAATACATAGCTTTGATATAAAAGCTGTGAGGAATGTTTTTTGTAGATCTTCTCATATCCAGGAATAATTAAAATTATAAATTATATATATATATTATAAAAAATATAATTTCTGGTGCCACCAACGTGTCGTAATTTTCAATTTTTAGAAAATTGCATGTCATATGTCAGTGTCATGCCACGTCATGCTGCATTTCTCATGCTCGAATCAGTGCTTCACGAACCACCACCATATCAATGGAAAAGAAGACAAATAAAATAAGCATCAAAACCATTATAGATCACTTAGATAAATACATAAATGCTTACCAGAAAAAGGGGACGAAATTAAGAGAAGAAAAGACACCATTGAATATTTAGAATTTGTGATAGGCATTAAGTGATGAAAGCAAAAGTGAGACAAATAAACACCACAAACACCATTGAATATTTAGAATTTGTGATAGGCATTAAGTGATGAAAGCAAAAGTGAGACAAATAAACACCACAATTAAGGTTTGATAGTGTTTCTGACAAAATTTTCAACCAATGTTTTAAAATGCAACTTAGGCAGCCACCTAAGTCCTGCCTGGGCACTAGGCAGTCACAAAGCGCCTAGGTGGCCGCCTAGGCGCCTTACCCAAGAGGAAAGTGCTCCTCTAGGCAATCAACATCGTTAATCGTTCAAGGGTGCAACTGATTAGGAGGATTCCTAGAGGGATATGGTCCCCCAGGCATATTTTATTTTTTTACAAAAATAATGTGTGGCCATTATTTAAAAAAACTCAAATTAAAATTGCAGGTCTATTATTACAATGAGATATACTGGAAAGTATATTATTTATCTAAGCTACGAATATTACTGTATGTAATTTTGTTGCGTTTTATTATGTTACTTCAATAATATTTCATGAACTTAACTAAATAGTAGAACTACTAAATTTAAAATTAAAAAAACACAAAACCCACCTATGCCGCCTAACTGCCTAGGCCCCACCTACACGGTCTATGCACTGGCACTAGGTCAGGCGTCTAGACCTGTCTAACACTTTTTAGAACACTGTTTCCAACAAGTTTCCCGATTGACAAATAAGCTTCAACTAAATCTTAAACAGTATTTTCAAAAAATGTAAAATGTTTAATAACTTACTTCCATCTGTCAAACACAGAAAAAAAAAAAGTCTAGTGTAACATCTAGGATATTTCTTAAATTTTAGCTTTCAAGTGTTTTATCTTTATTCTAAAACTATGTTAATCTACAAAGTTGGGCAAGCTCAAGGGTTCAAATCCTTGTAATTACTAAGTCAAGTGCGTGTATATTTATCAATCAAAAAAAAAGAAAACTCAATCCAAATTCCACTTATTTCTCCTCTCAATTTTCATTACTATCATGAAATTACAGACTCACCAACTCCAGATATGGTATACATATCCATGTCAACAGCATAAGCACACCCCACGAACCATGAACACATAAAAAGAGTAGATTAATAACAAAAAAAAAATGCTTACAAGAAAGATAAAAGGGAATAAAACTCACCAGTTAACAACAGTAATTGTCAAAGAAGCAGGTAGACTACTTGAAGATCGCAATAAATCCAGAAGAATGCCAAGAGATCTATTTGCTTCCGACATGAGTGCCACAGAATCCAAAATTGGGTGGCCACCAACCAGCCATGAAATATTAAAAGCCTTTCTACTTCCCCTCACAACTATAGCCAAAACAACGCCCAAAGAAATTAACTTGCGCATAAGAGTAAACCAGAATACAGCAAGTGGCTACATGCAACAATGCATTATCAAATGACAAAATAAACAGTAAAACCTTAAAGCCCTTAACTTGGAATAAATTACCTTCTGCTGTGGGCTTTTCAGAATTATTGCTGTCAGAAGTAAAAAGTAGAACACAAGTTTCCAAAAATTTCATCCCCAGCAATCTTGTCCCCACAGGACCAGGCTGCAATACCAAGTCCAAAACTTACTTTAGCCTAATATCTCAGCTTCAATGGCCACTAAAAGCCGTTTGTAATTCAAATTCTAAAGATTTGATACTGTTTGAATTTGCCATGACGCATGAAAATACGGAAGTGAGAGAAGTAATCAATTGGAAAATGAAAGGTATGTATAGTGTCTCAAACAGGTAGATCTCATATGCCACTTACTAATTAGCCATCTTGGACCGTGAAAAATGCTATAATATAATCACTCGCCGCAAAATAGGAAAGCGCCAGCATATGGAGGACGTACAATTTAATGAGGTTTTATGAAAGATTACCAACAACTAGGATCAGTTACCTCTAGCAACAACTTATTAATGTGCAAAGCTACTCCAAAAATACAAAATACAGAATACAAATAACAACAGAAACAACAAAAATAAACCAATATTAATGAATCAGTCCACAACCTCGCAATGTCACCTTCTCTGTATATACCACCCACAAAAATGACGAGAGGAATTACCTAACTCAACAAGATTCTTCATGGAACAGTCAAAAGATTCCACAATTTTCTGTAGCCAGTAGTTGGAAACCAATGACCCTTATTGTCTATAGTTTTCTTAGTATAATAATAACATACTAAGCCTTTAGCCCAGGATTTGGGATCAACTACTCAAAGCCAAAACAAAAGACTACACTGAGTTATCCACATCTGAATCCCTAGCACTCATGTCCCTGCAATTTTTCAGTATGCAGTAATATTTTTATGTTGGGAAAAAGATCAAGCAAGAAAAATATGGCAGAGCATTTTTGTGGGGCAAGATATAATACACTAGTTAAAAAGCCTTTTCTCTTGCTCTATCACAAGAATACTTGTTCAGATATAATTGGAAGCACTATCAAAACTAGCAGCAGCAGCACAGTTCTGCAGTTGCTAACAAATTATAGCAGCCACAGCAGCAGCAGTATATAACTTTTCATATTAACAAGCAATAGACTATCAGAGAAAGACCGTCTTTAGTTGACAATGCACATATTTTCAGCCTACGGAACCCAAAAAACTGCTGAGACTTAAAAAGAGAGCCCATACATACCTCACACACAATGTCAATAATAGAATCCTTAAATCTTATCATCCGTGTCCAAAGCTCTTCAAGCCACTTCTCAACTTTACCATGCTGGTGAAACTAAAAATGTTTCAACGTTCCAAGATAGTTAGTTATGAAAATAAAAAATAAAAATCTGACAAAGGAAATTTCAACAAAAAATTCATTGTCCAAGAACAAAGAGATAGATATAACAGAATATCAAAAACAAGCTTAGCAAACACAAACCTATGACGCACCAACACTCTAAAATAGACTATGTACCAGTGTCCAACACTCGCCTGACACCGACAAGCGCTCGACATGTCCAGGACAAGCGATCAACGCATCCAGCACGGTCAACGCGTGGGACACGGGCGTCCCCCAAAAGAAAAATGTAAGACATTTTTTTTCTTCTTTTTTCTTTTTTCTTTTTCTTTTTTTTCCCTGTTCCCTTTTTAACTTTACCCTTTCTCTCCCCCCCTCCCCCACCCAGCATATCCCCACCCAGCATATCACAACACCCCACCCCCCCCTCCCCTCGCACCTCACCCCCTCACTAGAACCCTAAATCCCCTGTGACTAGCAACTCCAGGTCACTCTCTCTCTCTCTCCCCCTCCCTCCCATACCTAATTTGGAACCCTAAATTCTTGTATTTTCTACTCATTGCAGGAAACTTCCCACCCAGCAACTAATTTGTTACTTGCAGTGTTTTAAAAAGCGGTCCAGGTGGCCGCCTTGGCCCCGCTTAGAAGCTAGGCAGTCACAAAATGCCTAGGTGGCCGCCTAGCGCCTAGGCGGTCACGAAACACCTCACCTAAGAAGAAACCGCTTTCCTAAGCAGTGTTGACTACTTAGGAGAACTCGTAAGTGAATATGGTGCAGCACCATATTGTGGAATTAGAGAACTTGATCGAGATCCTTTTGAATCAAATAATGATTCATAAGAAGTAGAGAAGGATATACCTTTTGAAGACTCGAACGAAGATAGGGTGATATTTATAAAAAAAGATTCCAAAGATTAGTGAAAATATGGTGTTACGTAAAATCTGAAAGGATATAATTTGTGCAACTTGTTGCACTTTGATATGTTACTTCAATAATATTTTATGAATTTATTCAAACAGTTGTATGTAAGTACTAGTATTTTAAACAAAATAAAAAAAATCTGCCTAGTCCCCGCCCAGGCGGACTAGGCGCTAAGCAGTAAGTCGAGCTCTAGAACACTGGTTACTTGTTTGCTGATTTTTTTTTTTTTTTTAGATGGCTTATATAGCAAGTGGAAGTAGTAGTTCTAGTGCGGCTTCATCCAATTCCATACGAACTTATGTTGCTGTAATTTGCTTGGTGAACTTTCATTTTATTTCATGGACCTTAGTGAACCATTATTGTAATTTACTAATTGAACTTTCGTCAAATTTTATGACTTGCACATTAACTTGAATTTTGAAATTTCATATATATATATAACGGGTCGGCTAACGTGTCAGAATTGTTCATTTTTTCAATAATTGTGTCATGTGTTGGTAACGTATCATGTCACCATACCAGTAGCAGTGTCGGTGCATCCTAGACACAAACTTGTCCCAACAACTTCATTATTTAATAAAGATAGAATTCCAAGTATACAAAATAAGAAAAGCCAGCCCAATAAATAAACTTCATTCTATATTACTAAACCATAAACATCCCACTGAGTGTCTCAAGTAAGAAGTAAAAGTTAAAAAGATAAGAAACCATGTGAACTTTTTTATTTTTGAAAAGAGAAAACCCAAGCACCATCAAAATACATAACAGTTCATGGTAACAAAATCTACTAAGAGGAATCAAAGCTTTACCTTGCAATAGAAAACAAATGCAGATCATTTTGAATTTCTCAAACTAAATCTAAATAATGTGGACATAATCATCATTTTGAGTTGTTTACCTAGAATCCAAGTGCCAACTAAGTATCAAAAAGTAAAAAGATAAGGAACCTTAATGAGAATGGTATTAAAATAAAAAGATAAACTCAACACCATCAAAATGCACAGAGATTACTTTAGACAAGTCTTTTAGAGGAACCAAAACCTTTTCTTGCCATGGAAAAGAAACTGAAGATCATCATTTCAAATTATTCAAACCGAACTTAAAAAATGTGGGCAATGAATCATGCCATTTCAAAATACAATATTGTATCTCGATGTTCATAAACCAGCGGATGTGGGCATGACATAAAAGATTATGGTAAGATCATCCAAATAAATGCTATGCAGTACAAAGCCTTGCCGTTGCATGGCCACAAGCAAAGATTTAAGCCCCATATTTGTGTGCTTGTGTGAGACTCTGTGCGTGTGTGTGCGTGCACGAGTGCGATATAGAGAAAAAGAGAGAGAAAGACCTGCAATGACAGCTCCTCCAAAATATGGCAGAACAAATTTGTGCCACTAATGATGGATTGCTTTGCAACAACGGTGTCACTGTCCTTTAAATATGCCAATATTATAGGTATTAATATGTAACAATGCTCCATCTTTTTAGACCCAATCTCTTCCATTGCCCTACCAATCAAGTTGAATTAAATCAGAACAAAATAACAGGAGCTGGGGAAGATAGCACAGGAAACATACATAAGATGGTTCAAAAGGTTGTCAGACAAACCCTCCCTCCCCCAAACCATAACCTTTTCCAGTAAAAAGGGAAGTGCCAATATTAGGAACTTTTTTATTGGTGACGCACTTAAAATGATGCACTGACATGTATAAATGAAGCATGAGATAATGATGGGCTGACATACTGACAAATGTTGCAATTGCACACACTGTAATGCTTATATAGTATCAGACATGTCACTGGAGGCGATCTTGAAATATAATATATTTCTAGTGCTTGAAAGCACAGTTCCCTGGAATGAGAATCGGAATGAGATATAAAACGACAAGAAGAATACAATACGCATGTTAGAATGGTAATTAGGAGGAGTGAAGGCATGCTTCTTTTAGTGTACTCGGTCAAAGTTTACAAACTCAATAGGCTATAAAATGTGACAAAGAGGACCCTGCACTATCATGATGCCATAGGAAACCACTGAAATTGAGAGTCATTACTCTTGCCACTCTCCATCCGTATTCCGTTGCCTCATCACTGCAATTTCATATATCAAGAATTTGGAGAACTGATGGCAATTTGAAATATATTCCTTTAAGATTTTGTCAGAACACTGAAACCCAGATTGCTATTCACTAACAAGGTAACAAAGATCATCAACTCTGCTGCAGAGGATGATTGAGGATCTCACTCTACCTGTTGACCAAGAGAAAGCTCAGGGTCGTGTTATATGTTTATCAAGTCCATGGTAGATTATGCTGTTCGAAAGCAAATCTGAACTTACTTCAGCAACAATTCATAGCATATGCTTCATGCCTGAGCACCAACTTATTAAAATTAATTTGGATGTGCCTACTCCCACGTGCTAGTAATTCCAGCATTAAATTTACCCGGAACGAGAAACCCATATGTAAGGCTTCCAATTTTCATACCACACCCCTGGCTGTTACTATAACTGTCAAGAAAGATAATATAAACCGTGTCTCTCTACCTATCAAAATCAGTTCAGCCCTGAACAGAATTGCAAATTGAAACAGTTTTGTCGCACATTAAACCCAAACAAACAACCAAACAAAAAGAGAAACAAACAAAATATTAGTGCATGTCTAGATGTTAAACTCACTCTACAAGAGCTTTTCGGACGAGACACTCGGGCGATGTCTGAAGTTCGACCAGGTAGGGGAACAACTCGGCGACAACAGAGGAGTCGACCGACAAGAGAATATCCTTGACCTGCTTCAAAGAAGAGAGCTTCACGGCCAAATCCCCATGGTTGTTCGCGGCGGCGAGAAGAGACAGTCCGTGCTCTCTGGATGCTCCGGCCATGGGATCCTCTCTGAGAGGAGAGATCAGATTTCAAAGGGTGCTCGGGGTTCTAGGGTTTTGAACAACAAAGAATAGGAACAAGAATGGGGGATCCACGAGGCGTTTGTATATGATCTTCCGTCTCACCCTCTCTCCTTCGAAATTTCCAGATTTGGAGAAGGGGATTGAATTTGAAGAGGGGGAACCCTGGCACTGTACTTTTATAGTCACGTGGATGTGAGGAAGGAGATGAACTTGCGACTTTCGAACCCTAGCTGGTCTCGCTCGGGATGAAATTTTCAAATCTAGGATATATACTCTGGCAAAAAAAAAAGGATTAATATTTACCCGGTCTTAGGTAGGGTAAATGGAGCAACGGGGAATTGTCTGTTTTAGATATCCCTCCACCTCGTAGGGCTTTTACAATTAAATCACACTATTTTCGATTTCATGGATTAGATCCCTTTTAGTTTCCATTTGAAAGGACTAAATTCAATTTTCATTATTATTTCAATTATTAAAGTGTGGCATTTGATTTAGGTATTGTGTTATTCCCTTTAATCGTTAATTTTGATATAAAATATGATATAATATAGAATTGAGGCAGAGCTAAAGAGAGATAATTCACCCTCTTCTAAAGGTATGTTACCTTATTATAAATTACGCTGATATCAAGCTTAGGTTTTATTGTCCATCACTTCACTTTTTATTCATGAGTAAAAAGTTATTATATATATATATATATATATATATGTAATATCCATTAAATTGCTTATTATTTTTTAGAAATTGGGATGGCTGAGTTTACAGACGATGTAATTAATTTTTAGGCAGACCAGAGCAGCTCCTTCACCCAACTTGCGAATAAATCACAAGACGTTATGAAGTAAGGGCGGTGGAATTTGAAACTAAGCATAACTCACTTAAAAGTGAAATCCTTACCACTCAACCAACCTTTGAAGGATTTGTTAAGTTGTCTATTATCCTTGATAGTTTTATGATATAATAAAAATAATATTTTAACTGATAAGTTTTAATACTGCTCTTCAATGAATTCAATATATCAAAGTTTGGATAAGCTAAATAAAATATGAATCATGCTTTTATTCCCATACAAAAATTAATATGGGAAGTAACGTTACCAAAATTTGAAACATGTTTTGTCTGAAAACTCTTTACAAGGCTCAATACCACTTTTACACAAATTCTTCATTAGAATGACGGAGTAGTAAATTTTAAATAGTTATTTTATTATTATTTGAGTAAAATTACCATTTTAAGTTTGCCGCACTAACATTTTGACACGAAACGTGTGCGAGGGAGGCACAAGTGGTTATTTTGCCCGATTTTCCGATTTGCTCTATCACCAATGAGCCACATGAATGTCCAAGGCCCATTAACTCTCGGTTTGCTTAGGCAATAGATTGGCCCAGGGTAACTCCCTCAAGAGGCCTTTTAAAGCCCAACCGTGATGGGCTCATAATCGTGGGAGGCCCCTTTATCATACCATCGCGTGCTTCCTTTGTCCAGCACTTTCCGCATGATGATCTGGGAGTTGCTTAGCCTAAAATAATAATAATTTAGAAATTACACCCACCAATTATAATATGGTATATAGTGTATTAAACACATAAGTAATCGATGGGGCAAACCACATAGCATTGCTCCCAGAATGTGCTATGTTTATTCACCCTATTATTAATAATCAATTAATTCTACACATTAGTAAATCACTGTCTGCTGATTTTTTGAGGGTCGAGTTAGCAAACTCGTCAATTTTTTGTGTAGGGGGTTCAGTTCACATCATCCCAATGATAGATGATTATTTACATCTATTGCCATGGGTAAAGAATACCTTTGATTAGGATGTTTGTGGGGAATATTAATGGAATGAGTGACTCCATTAATGGAAAGCTATAGACCCATTTTGAATGAGCAGGGGGTGTTATGAAGGGAACGATGAACAGAAAAAAAAAAAAAAAAAAAAAAACATCACCCACGAGTTTATTTTTAAAAACTATAAAATAATTGAGACTAAATTTACATATTTATTTTTGACTCACTAAATACATTTACTTTTTACTACATTACACAAACCATTTCCCACCCAAGAGTTTTCCCAAAATTTGAATACTGTCATACACTTATTACGTTTTACTTTCAAATGGTTACAGATTACCCAATATGCCCCTTATGATTGTTTTTTGAAAAAATTCGACCAATTTCCTAAAATTTTTAATAAAACCCTTTCCTCCATTTTTATCACATTTCTCTCCCCCAGGGCTTCAATCCCTCCCTCTCTGCACATGGTTCCGCAACCACCTCCTTCGTGGGTGCCAACCCGGAAGATCTACGTTTTCCGGACCTCCTCCTTGCCATCGACCGACTTTTTGATATCAGATCCGCGTATTGGGTCGGGACAATCAAATTAGACGCCCTTTGATTCGGAGAGGGCCCCGTTTGAACCCCAGGTGCGAGTCTGTGCCCGAGGTTCTGGTTCAGAGCGATGCCGCAGGCCCCAGTCGGGATGCTGCACACCACCTATTTGAAGTTTAAGCCTGTTTGGACTCTCTTATTCTAGGAGAAGGTCAAAATCAAGCTCAGGCTAAACATACCTCGAGAACTAGCAGAGGGTTGTTAGCTTTGGAAAGAATATCAGTGGGCTGATCAAGCATCTTAAGAAGCCATTGCTTCTTGGACTTGATGCGTTAACGCCTATACTGATCAACGATGACGATGAGGCAATGATTCGTGGAGGAAGTCCCTCGGTTCAAAAGACGCCGATGATCCGCGGCGGAAGTTCGTTATTCTCCATCGTCATCGTCGGGGATGCGGTTGTGATCAATGATCTACCCACTTTGGTTGTCGAGGGTTTTTCTCAACTCGAAAAATCTACAGTGAAAAGGGGAGTTCTTTCAGCGCATCAATCCCAGATTCAGTTGATGCATCAGTGCATGCACAGATCGTGAACTTCACCGGTGCACGTGGAATTGGACTACAGGAGCATGATAAATGCGAGAGACTGATAGTGGTCCGTCCTTGCGAGATGCAGTGTGATATTTTAGGGCAGAAGCGATAATAAATGGGAGAGACTGACATGATCAAAATGCATTGCATTTCTTAAAAAGAAAATATAAAATTCGAATGCACTATGGCAAGGATGTAGAAGTAGCTATATTTTATTAAATTAAAGATGATCCGCTTATAGTGAACCTTTTTATGGCCAAAAACATTATGGATTCATATCACATCTTGTAAATAAGTAGAAATTTATACAAATTCTTTTTGTGTACGCAAAAAAGTTATTTGTAGGCTCTGTCGTGGTTTTATAAGCATTGCAGGATACAGTTTTTTTTTCCTATTCTTTTTTATTTTTTTTATATTTTATTTTGTAAATTTCATTGATTGCCGATGAGATTCAGTCAGAATCATTGGGGTATCTATAAAATGTTTTTTTTTTTTCTCCTTTGGGGTTGGGAAGGGTGAAAAGCAAGAACAAAAGCTTCCTTTCTAAGTCATCAATACCCTCAATACCGATCCTTCAACACACAAGCATTTATTCCCAAGTTGAATAGCCATCGTGTATATCCCTAGCTCCACAAATGAAAATTACAAGAAATACCCAACTGCGTTCAAGGATAAGCCCTTTATTTTCCAATATTCTTTTGTTCGTGCATGGTTATAAATGTGCATTGGCCTACTGGGTGACCAGGTGAATCTCGGCAGGGATAGACCTAGCGAAGAAGACAAGAAGGCCTTTATTTGTGGAGGACATGCCTCGAATCCTATCGTGACTGACGATAAGAAGCTAGGAGATGACTCGACGCCGATCATGGTCAGAGATGATAGGAAGTCATTACTTCGTGGAGTTGATGCGTTGACCATTATAGTGATTGACGATGATGATGAGAAGCTAGGAAATGACTCGGCGCCGATCATGGTCGAGGATGTTAAAAAGCCATCGCTTCGTGGAGTTGATGCATTGACGCCCACAGTGATCGACGGGATCTTGATAGACGACGACTATCGTCTGGCCCAGCCCAACAATGGCCTGGCCTAAACCGCCCAATTCCATCCTAAAGGAGGCCCAATTTAGCTAGTCCAGTCCCAATTTTTCTCAACCCAGGCCCAATTTTGACCCACCCAGTCCTAATTCTTTCTACGCGACGCCCAATTTCACCTGCCGGTAAGCAACTTGAGGCCCAAATTTCCCCTCCTAGGCTTGACTCCACATGCTCAGGTCCAATTTGAGCAAAATAGAGGTTGAATTCGCCACCATCCTGGCTTAATTTCAGCCCACCAGGGTCCCAATTTGCCCGCACCTAGGTCAAATTTATACCAACAAAGGGGAGCCTATCAAGGCCCAATGGGCCACAATTTGACTCGCCCAGACCGAATTTGTGCCAACAAAGACCCAGTGCCGATAAAGGCTCAATTTTGTTCCAACAAAGGCCCAATTGGTGCCAACAGAGGCCCAATCCCATGCCATTCCAGCTAAAAAATATGGAATTAAAACAAATATGTGACCAAATAAGTACTTTTTGTGGTCCACTTTATTTGAAGGGTGCGATTGGTTTCCATCCACCCATTCAGGGCCCTCTAGATAGAATGGTCGGATTTTGTATAAATTTATTTTTTTCAGTTATACGTTTTATTGAAAATCAGACTAATTAGAATAATCTTGGTTATTTCTGTTTTAAAATTTGGTTATGATCTTAGCATAATAAATATTCCCACTTATGTTCATTATTAAATTTGATATGCAGAGTTGGATTTCAGAAATATAAGATTATTATGAATTTTTTTTTCAATAATACCCTTGTACTAAAATATCATGTTGGAAAGTTAAAAAATATAGTGATGTTTAAAATTATTAAATAGCTTTTGTCGAATGCAGGTATTATACATTGTGTTCATCATGCTTGCATGTAGAACATTGGAATACAAAATTCGTTAAAAGAATCTGGTAAATTCATGCCTGATGTCCTTCATTCCGTGAAATTTTCAAATTTGAATTAAATTTAACAACCTTTAAATTTGGCATGTATTTGTATTCATGAAACTAGGTTGTAATCTTAAAAAAAATAAAAAAACAAAACTAATAAACATCACAGAGATCAACTGAATCGGCCAACCAAGATTGAAACCTGCATGATATTTTCTCTCTCTCCTTTTCTTTTCTTTTCTTTTTTTTTTTCCTCCAGAATTCTCATTCTGTTGCCTAACTTCACTAATTTTTTTTAGTTCTCCAGCAGGTTTGTTCATCCACTTCGATGAACTGGGTCTGCTGGAATGCCGAATCTCATGCCCGACCAAGGCCCAATTCTTGCCAAAAATGGCCTAATTCGTGCCAATTGAGCCCAATTCAAGCTCAACCAGACCCAATTGAGGCCCGATAGGCCCAATTTTCCCACGTCCAGGCACAATCCATGCCACCTAGGACTAATTTGAGCCGAATCAGATCCAATCCCCCCCCACCTTGGACGATTCGTGCAAACAAAGGCTTAGAAAGCAAATTTGAGCCCACTTAGGCCCAATTCATGCCCAAAAGGCCCAATTCCTAATCCACCCAAGCCCAATCATGCCTAATCCAAATGTGGGGTCCATTTTGGTAAAGAATAAAGCCCATTAAGGTAGTATGAGGCCTATATACCCTCAGTATGTGCTCACCCAACCCAATGCATGCGAACAGGCGCGTAGCACATGCCTAACCCACCCTGGCCCAAAATTCGAGGCATGCCCACGGAGGTTGTGCTTGCAAAACAAGGCTCACCCAGGCCCAATAATGCACCAGAAACCGCTTAGCTCAAAAACAACAATACGAGGAAAACAAAATTTCACCTCAAAACAACTTTAGATCTATACAGGCCCCAGGATGGGCAATACGAAGACTTAGAAGAGCCATATTAATCTATTAACGGGCAACCAACAGTGCTAACCAACAGTAACTCACATATGGTAGGATTGGACGTGTAGACCTCTCGTTGAGGGCACGGATCAATGGACAATGGCTCGTTCTATGCCTCCAGAATGTGTCATACGTGGACGTAACCCTTGTGCTTCTATCAATAGTTCTCTTCATTGGGCTGCATTCCATAAGATCCACAACAAGTAGTGCACTTCTGTTCTTTCATTTCATTTGGAGAACGAGGACTGCCATGCTATAAAGCTGCCGCAGCTTCTAGTTGATGTTGAGGACTAGGGGGATGGTTTTCATGCTGGCCATTTCTTAGTGGAAGCATCTGTTTCAGTGTGTCTCAGGATTTGCTTGCTGTTTTTTCCCCAACAACACCGTGGGGGGCCTCGTCTTCATGTTTGGGTGATGAAAGACTATGGTGTAGAGGAATCATGGACCAAATTTAGTACTGTTGATTTACAAAAGTTACTTCAAAATCCACCAATTCTCGTGGGCCAAAGTGATGATAATTAATTTACAAAATTTATTTTGAAAACCACCCATTGGACTTCGATTCCTGAAGAACAGCCAGGTTCTACGGGGAATTGACAGACCGGTGATCTTTATTGATCTTGAGAGCCATAAAACTATGGACCGACCTAGACTAAGTTCTTATTTTGGACTATGTTATGTTCAGTGCTATGCCTTTATTTAATGTTCCACAGTTGATTTAGATAACCTTATTATGTTGCCTTTTTATTATTTTGCATATGGATTTTTATCAAGCTCCTCCTGGTCTGCATATGCCTACTTAACAAACTATATGGCACTACCTGCTCAGATATTTTTTTGTGTTTCTTTCATTCAATTATGTCCAACAATTTTTTAAAAAAATATTGACCAAAAAAAAAAATTGAAACAAATCATTTCAATCGCTTTTGTTTTCCTATTCCAATGGTTTATGTTGCAGTTTTGCTTTGTACACTAAGGTGTTAGTCATTCTTTTTTCCGGTGCTGACAACTTTTTCCGGTGTTAGTCTCTCTGCAATCAAGGAAACAGTCACCTTTGAATTGGATTGATTATTGCTTTGCTATGATATGGTGGGTGACATTAGGTATTTGCCTTCACCTTTTATGGTTTTACATCTTGGACTAGGGCTGCAAGTATAAAAACTTAAATAATGTTCGTGGGTTTTAATAATATCCTAGATACAAATAATTTTCGTAAATGAACTTTTATAAAGTTCAAAAAATCATATTTATTTGACACATATTGAGGAATTGACCGGCCAAGCCGTTTGGATTTGGGTGGTTCAATTACACGCATGGGTCAATGGACGAACCAGCCCAGTTTGATGACCAGATCAGCAGGTCACTAAGTGGACCCACTGAGCCAAGCCGGGTTTGCAATACCACATAGCCATCTTTGTTGAGGAACCTGATTCTCTTCGGTTTCTATTTTTTTATGTTATACAAAATTTTAAAATAATTTTAACTATATAGATGAAAATAACACACAAAAAAGCCGTATATAAAGGCCGTATAGAGGCGTGACATTAAGCGCAAGCTCCTCGTGAACGCAGCATATGCGTAGGGTGGTCTTAGCCGTCAGATGCATTTGACGAATGGGACGAAGCGAAAGGTATAATGGTTTGGAAAAGGTTGATATTTTGCAAATTCATGCTATTGTATAACTCAAGAATGCCATCTGCAACGTCATTTTTACCTTTCCTCCCTCCGCAGATCATAATCCTTCTACTTTTCATACCTAGCAATAGTGGCGGCAATCATAACTCATGACTTATCAATCCGCCTAACCCGCACATATAATAACCTAACTTAACTCGACCTATTTATAATCTTGACTTGCTCTTAACTCGCCCATCTTGACCTGTAACCTGTTCAATTGTTATTTTTAATTACGATTTTTTAAAACTTTTTTTGGGTCTAAAATTATAGTTATAGTTAAATATTAATTAGTTAATGAAAATATCAAAAGAAATATAAATTGTACCGGCTATTCAAGCTTAAAACTGTTATTGCCCTGTTATTTTTCCTCAATTTCCCATGTTATGTGGGGCTTCTATTTTCCCTCAGTTCTCATGTTGTTTGGGCATTTATATTTCTCCTCTATCTTTTTTTATGTCCTTTGGGCTTTTATTGGCTTATGGGCTTTCTGCTTTGGGCTTTCAATGGACTAGTGCTTGTGTTGAAGTTTAGTATGGCACCAGTTTCTTATGGGCTTAGGCCTTTATTGGCCATGGACTTGAGCATCGTAAAATGTCCTTTAGGTGCCAGCACAAACTTTGTTTGCATAAAAAAATAAAATTTGCTCGTAGTGCCCCCATCGCGACGAGCTCGATTCGGTGAGTATGTGGGCGCCAAAAAAAGGGGGTCGTGCATTTCGTAATGTCGAGCCTCGTCCGGGTGCCCATTTGTGGTGCATAAACACTATTGGCACTAGTAATTTCTTCTTCTGGCACAAGCTTGACGAGTAAAATCCTATATGCTTTCCTTATAATATCGATGACATTCGTTTCTGCAACTGTAGTACGTCTACGGCAAGTTTAAAATCAAGTGGAGATAATCTACAAACCTCTATCAGAACTGAGGAAAAGGCTGCAGCTATCCCTGAGAAATTCACTAGCACTGCCTCGGAAGCCCCTTTTATTTTTGAAAGAACAGGTTAAGAGTCTAACCTACGTTAGTGCGGAGATTGGGGGGATCAAGACTCCTCATTGATGTTTCTGTTGCCGGTAATGTGGGTTAATGCATCGCAGAGGTTGAGAGTGCATGAGTCTATAATGTTGACAATCTTAAGGAGGTTGTCGCTGCTAATAAAGAGGACCGCCACCGGCAAGCAATGGAAGCCCAGGGGCAGTCATTGCTGAAGATTCAGAGAAAAGGGATTCACTGGAGGCTGTTCCCACCATCAAGAAGCTGGAGGCTTATGCGGAAAGAACCAGGGCTGCAGTGCTAGAAAATTGCTTATCAAAGTTGGGGGATGATATTCCAAAGAAAACAACGAGAGCTGTGGCTGATCTTAGCCAGGGTATCCTGGACAAGCTCCTTCGTGGTCTTATGCAAGTGCACTTGAGATGTCATGGGAGTGACAACTGAACTCTTAGCAAGACGCTAGGCAATGTGCATGCTCTTGATAGAATGTTCGATCTTCCGGCTGAGATCACTGTTTCGGAACAGAAGATTAGAGCCAAGGATGAACAACGAAACCCGAAATGAAAGAAACGTCCCTTGCTCTGGCATCACAGTTGGCACCCTTGTAATTTTTGGTGCTTCTCCAATCCATCTATTGGCCTTCAAAATTATGTCCAAGTATAGTTGCAACTCTTTCTTTGGCCCTTCGGCTCTGCAGCGTACGACTGAGGGATGACGAGTTGAGCTTAACGAATGTGCCAAACGATTTGCTTTTAGGCCGCTGTATGCATCCAATAACTGCATGGATCATTCCACCATGTTGTGTAGAGCAGCGGCGGTGTTCCTGGGCATGACTGAAAGACGTGCTGTACTGCTATTGAGCTGACAGCAGTGATACAATATCATCGAGCTTAAGAAATTCTGCAAGATCTGTTGACAAAAATGTGATGCATTTCGTTGTGAAATCAAGGTAGATGCATTCGCTAAGTAAACTTTCTTTTACTTTCTGTTGACTAATTTTAAACGACATCGTCAAACACTGTAAACTTCATATTTGACATTTCTACACGTATCATTCCTTTTACCTCCTTTTGGGAGAGTATATTATCATTACAGGATGCATTCTTTATCGAATCTGGTACCACGTAGGCTTTTCTATGATTTTTCCATGAATTCTTTGTATCCATAGGATTTATCTTTAAAGGCCTCATTCGGTTTTTCTTCCGATCTACGTATCTGTCCTCAATCCTAATACGAACCATTCCATTAGTAGTTTTCAACTTAATGTTCGTCCTGGTGAGTCGTCACACCAGTGACCTGTATTGAAACGGAATTCAATAAATTCGGGGCCATCATAATAAATAGACAAAAGGGTAGAATTTAAACCCCGCTCCCAACCCCCCCACTTGAGTCCCATTTCTAGTCCTTGAAGGATCTCTGTCTTCCAGTACCGACCCTAGTCCCTCTCCCCTACTTGGGGCCTCGACGATGAGTGGATTGGATCCATCCGTACGTAGTGGTGCGCAGAATTTAGGAAAATCATGATTTTTTTTGACGGAATTTTCGAAAAATTACGGTCCTGCTTTTCTTCCTTTCCTTTTTTCTAAAAGAAAAGCACGTGAAATTTGTAATTTTAAAAACGATCTTTCAAAGGAAGAATGATTAACTCATCATGGTGAAGTTTTTTGTTTTAGGAACTCAACGCATCATCATGTCCCATGATTTTTGCCCTACGCCCGCCGTAATCATTACATGTCAAAAGATCCCACTTCCCCACATCAAACTGACTTTGAACCCCCCCGCCCCTTTGTTTCTTTTATTTATTTATATTTAATTTTTATTAAAGGAGATGTAATTGTAATGATACCCACCGGTAAAGTGCCCGTAAATTTGAGTACAATAATTATATGTACATAAAATATTTTATAATAAAATTATAAAAATTTAAGTGAAATAAATTTAATAAAAAATATTTTTATAAATAATAATTTATAACCTCATAAATTAATTACATAAAATTTTTAATAATTTTAATATAAAATCTTTTATATCGATAAAATAGACATTACTCCTGGCGAGCATAAGGCCGGGTAGTACCCAGAAGATGATAAGTAGGCCTGTCATTGTCACTCGCTGCCACTTATTCATTATTGCATTAATTTTCAACCTCGAAAACATCTCAAGTCTCTCTAACAGCTTTGAAAAGGGCCTTTATTTTTCCAAGGGAAATTTTATTATTATATAAATATATATACATATACATAGCTGGAAATTAAACTATGGATAAACAGAACAAAATGGGAGAGAGAGAGAGAGGACAATAGTGGCAAAGAAACAACAAAACTCCCATCACATTTCAAGTTTTGTACAGAATGCCTTTTTTTTTTTTTTCCTATGAAGAAAAGAAAACTCTTTCTTCTATGCTTCACAAAGGGCCACGCCTTTCTGTACCCCCCCCAATTCGCCTAATCTCACTTCTTATCACACCACCGCCGCCCCCCCCCGGGCAAAAAAAGGAGAAAAAAAAAAGCGAAAAGCTTTTTAGATATTTTATATTGAAAATTAATTAAAACAAACAACTAGAATCTAGCGTTTTCGAAGCCGTGTAGATCGCTGACCCGATTCATTGACTTCTTCATCATGGCCACCTTGGCAAGCCGCTCGGCCTCCCTCCACGCCGATGTCGGCGTCAGCGGCTCCCCATTCTCGTCCACCACGAAACCACTCGTCTCCCTCTCGTGATTCATCAACCCCCGCCGTTGGATCTTCATCATCATCTTCCGCTGCTCCTCCAGCACCTGGCTCCGCCACCGCACCTCCCCCAGCTCCGCCTCCAAGCACCGCACGTACTCCTCCACCCACGCAGGCGCCGCCGCACCCGAGCTCGACTGAACCAACAGCGCTCGAGCTGACGACAGCAGCTGGTTCGCGCTCGACAGCTCGTTGTACTCCACCAGTCTCCTCGACTCCGCCACAGCGCGCGCCGTTATGAAGAGGCTCCTCAACCGTGCGATCTTCGTCGATGTTGGCGACGGTGATGATCGAGTGGGCCCCAAACGCGGGACCACCAACATCTGATCGCTACCGTAGACCAGCTCCTGCGAGGATGGGTCCTTATAAGAGCATCTGACGGTCATCACGTGGTGGGACCCACCCCCGGTTGCCGGGACCCGCAGCTCCACCAAGAGCTCCCTCTCTTCTTCGGCGTAGAGATCGCCGAGCCGCACGGATCCGAATCCGGAGCCCAGCACCGTCGGGCGCCCGTTGCAGGAGTAAACGGCGGAGATCTCCGCCGGGGCGGATCCGGATCCGAACACCAGCTGGATCCGGAGGTCCCGGGCCACCACGCTCAGCAGCCCGCCCACGCACTTCGCGAACGCGTCCTCCGCCGGATCGGCCCCGAACCCGAACTCGTGAACCGGAATCTCTATGTGAGCGAACCGGGTCGCGGGCAAGTCGGCAGATCCCCGCCGTTGATGGGCAGAATTTTCGGTGACTCGATCGCCGTGGCCGTCGGATAGGAGGATGACGGTGGCGACGGGGTTCCTCTCGCGCCGATCCTCGAGCACCTTGGTGGCTTTTCTCAGCGCGTCGGCTACGCTGGTGCCTCGTTGGGCACCGCAGCCGAGCCCGTCGATGATGCCCCGAGCCAGGCGCTGCCCTTGAGCCGTCATTCTCTTCAAGGGCAAAAGCCTCTTAGGAGTAGCCGCGAAGGCGATGATGGAGAGCCTGTCAACGGAGCCGAGGGAGGACACGACGAGGCGCATGGCGCGCTTCAGCATCTGCAGCTTGGCGCCGGTCATGCTCCCGCTGACGTCGAGCACCGTCACCAAATCGATAGGCGCGCGGCGCGACGGGTCCAGGAGCGACGACGTCGTATTGAGTCGCTGCGGCGGCGGCGGAGCTTTTACCCGCAGAGCCACTGCGTAGGTCTCGAGGCCTCGTCCGGCGGAAATCAGAGCAGATTCCGGCAACAATTTCACCTCCACATTCCGTGAATTTCCCACCCTCCATTTGGGTCTAGGTTTCGGATCGACGAAAAACCCTTGGAATTCCTCAATCTCATCGTCCTCTCTTTCATCATCCGCCTCCGGGATTGGAACGAACCGGCCACAGGAGGCCGCGGAAAGCAGCGGCTCATCGTCATCGTAAGCCCTAGAATCCACAGGTTTGATCTTGAGATCTCCTGGTGCAATATTATCTCTCTTTTTCTCCTCTTCTGCTTCTGATTTGGGGAAAATGGACCTCCGCTGGTGAGCGCTCAGCAAGGGAACGTCCCTCCAGGGGGCGGCGCAGACGGGGCACGCGAGGCTCCGGTGGCCTCTAACGTGCGCCGCAATGCAGGGGAAGTGGAAGGCGTGACCGCACTCCGCCGTGAAAATCGCCGTTCCCTTCCCGCTCTTCACGCTTTGTACGCACACTCCACAATTATTCTGCACAACAAATAGAAAACAGGGGGGGGGGGGGGGGGGGAATCAGATTCCATAACGATTCTCCCAAACTCGAATATCATCATTACACTGAGTAGATCGAGAAGTTGAAAAAGTTCTTACCTTGGAGAGGCGCAGACTGTTCTTGAAGATTGAGAATTTGAGAGGCGATCTAGGAGAGGACGAGTTCAACGAGACGCGTCTAGGGCTCTTCGCGCTGGTAGTTGGCTTCGGCGTGGCGGCGTTGCGTTGCAGTTGGGGGTTATCGGCCGTGGCGACGGACGGCGGCACCTGAAACGCCTGCGCGGTAGTGGTCCGGCAACGCAGCAAGTTCGGGGTAGCTCCATTAGCAGAGGAATTGAACTGAGACTGCAATCGAGGGGTAGATGGATTGCTCCCACCGCCTGATGAAGAAGATGATGAGAGGAACCCGAGCTTTGCAGAGCTCCTAGGACTCGGGCTCTGCTTAATCGTCTCTCCCAGAGTCACCTCTCGGTCTCGAGGGATCGTCGTACAGAACGCTCTCCTCCATCCCCTACCCATTTCTGAACAATACACACACCGGAGAAGATCAGATCGCCAAGTGGACACTCTCTCTCTCTCAAGCTCCCTTTTCTATGATTTTATATGTGCATCTTCTTCTACTTCCCGAGCGACCGAATACGGACAAAGGAGATGAGAAACAAAGGTTTTGTTTGGAACGAATGGATCCTAAATACAGCTGACAGGAAGGACAAAAGAGGATTCAAATCCGAGTTAGAGGAGCATGGGATGGGTGGATAATCAAATTCAAAAATGAAGGTGAGGTAGAGAATGGAGTCGTAGTAGCATTAAGAGTGAATTGAACTGAAGAATCACTCCTCCATTTCCATCTCTCTCTCTCTCTGTTTCGCTCTATTATTAGCTTAGTCACTCAGAAGAAGAATCGCATTTCTCGATGGCTCCAAAACAAATTTCTGCAACCTAAAGGCCGGCTCTGGAGATCTAGACCTGCTACTCCTACTCCTATTATCTCTCTCTCTCTCTCTGGGGGTAAGATATATAGAATAGGAAGCGGAACCTTTTCTTGTAGCACTCTACAAGAGATACACTTGCGCACTCTTCTTAAAAGCTTCAATTTTCAGAATTTCACCATTTCACCGTATGTTGTTCCTTGGACTTCTTTAACCTTTCATAGGGCTGAGTCAGCCGTCTTTTTTTTTTTTTTTTCCAAAATAAGCATAATGTTACACCCATACCCTCTTCTACCAAAGAAAAAAAAAAAAAACTTGAGATGACAAACATGTGAATGATTTAGAAGTAATTGTTCTTTAAAAATGTGCAAATCCCAATATGATATGCATGTCTTTTTTCAAAACGATTTCCTAAACAAAATATGCATACACTTATATTAGAGTAATATTATATGTATATATTTCATATCGAAAGTGATCACGTGATAGAATATGTGTGGTTCTATATTATTATTTGACTAAAATATTACTTAAAAAGAACTATACATATTCTGACACATTACCCTTTCATTGTGACGATTGTGTGATAAATATACATATAATATTGCTCCTTATATTATAATTATAACATCATATTTTTGGTGCTATACTAAATGGGGAAAGTGAAAACTGCTAAGAACATTGAGGCATTGACACATTAATGTAATTTTTAGAGTTGAATAGTAAAATTTCAAAATGGCTACCATTTTAATGATATGAATAATTTAACAAATCCTCACGTTATGGGCGCATCCCATTTCTGGCAGGTGCAAGCAATGCAAGTCAGGACACTGTATAGAAAAATCCAAATCCACGAAGAAAGAAGAGGAGGGTCAGATGAGGGAAATTTATTATACTTCACTTTTACCGTTCGTGCGTACGGGGCTGGGATGAAATCTCAGCCGTCCATTTTCTGATGATCGCGGTAATCAGTAGCTCCGCCTCTGGCGATTAATTGTCTGGCAGTACTTTGCTGAGATCAAAGTCCTGTGTAACTCAAGGGTACAGTGGTCATTTGGCAAGAACTTGCTGTCAGAATATTTGCGTTTTCCTAATAAAATTTATAACCGCCTCTCACCCCAAGCAAACAATAAAATTTTTATTGTATTGTATTATTATTTAACTAAAACACTTATAAAAAAATTTACACTAATTTTATCAACACCTTTTAGCATGGCGAACATTCGTTGAAGAATTTTAAAGTATATTTTCTATAAATACAAAGGAATCTAATTAATAAAATATATTATTCTGTTAAAATTATTAAGTGAATAAGTATTATTTTTAATAAAATAAAGTAATTTTAATACTCGAATACAGATAAGTTTGTGCACTTACGTGGAGGAATTTCAATCTCCTTACATCTTGGGTGGTTTTTCATTTTTATTAACAGGGTTGAGTATTTCCATGCCATCATTATCATCAGTGGATCCCAACAAAACTATTTCAACTAAAAATAATAATAAATATTATAGCATCAGTATTATGAATTGACAATTTAAGTCAAAAAATATAATGTAAAACATCCAATATCATAGGATTCAATAGATAAAATATAAAATTTTCTAGTGATTCATCATAATAATTTATTATCTTATTGCATTACGTATATTATATTTTGAGAAAATATCTAAAACATCCCTTGTTGTTTGATTGATTATTAAAAAGATTTTTTTAATTTAAATTTTTTTATCACACTCTTAATACATATGTGTAAATACCTTAATAGGTTCTTGCCATCCAATTATGTCCACATTAATAATAAATAATAATTTAAAAAATGAATAAAATGTGCAAATTAAGTGGAAAAAAGAGAGAAAAAACTATTGCATATAAAAAAGATAAAAAGATATTGATAACTAAAATACAAAAACCCATTCATCAAAGCCTCTCTTGCTAGATCCAATTGTGATTGCCTCTCTACTCTTTGTCCTCGGGATTCGCATCTCAATAAGAAAATAATGAAATTTTAATTAAAATAATTTCATTTGTCTAATTTCTCTTAATTTTCACATTCTATTCAATTTTATTTATTAGATTTTTAGTATTAATATGAACGGAATTAGATGGCAGAAACCTATTGGACTTTTTCTTTTTCCTAAGTACAATAAAATTAATTGAAACTATAAGAGATCCTTTCAATAATCACCAAAATTATAGGTGGTGTTTTAGATATTTACCCTTATATATATATATATATATTTTTGATCTAAGTTGTGTCCAACTCACTTTTATGGTACTTGCAATTAATTGAAACTATAAGAGATCCTTTCAATAATCACCAAAATTATAGGTGGTGTTTTAGATATTTACCCTTATATATATATATATATATATTTTTTTTGATCTAAGTTGTGTCGAACTCACTTTTATGGTACTTGCAATTAATTTTAATTTTATCTCTTTTTTTTTTTTGAATATATTCATTTGAAAATGATAGCTAATATATCATTTTGTTGGGTGAAATAGTTTTGGGATGCTTACGAATTTATATTTCAATATATATAATATTTATTAAGATTGTGAAAAATAATTAATAATCTTAACAATCATTTTAGTAGTTAATTTGCCTTGTTTTGTAATGCTAGCGATCAATTTACACAACTTCAAAGTTAATGATTGATTCGCCCATTAATCATAATATTAAGTGAGCGAATTATCCACTCACGAGGTTGATGATCAATTTATACTACGGTCTCAACGTCCATGGTCTGAAGGTACTTAACGCCCATTAAAAAATAATATTAATCTTAAGACATTAATTATAAAATGTCGTTTTACCGCAACAGCATGAAACGGGCATGTCCATCCCCATCCAGCCAGTAAAATATCGAGAATTAGTTACTGTGTGGCCCTAAAGGGAGAGGTAAAAGTCATTAAATGCGTCCAAAAGTCATAAATTTACGCTGTCAGAGTCCTTTAAAGCTCACCCGCTATACTTCCAAATTATCTGTTTTTTCTTTTTAATTTTTTTTAATAAATTGTCACTAAATTCCAGAACCGGGTAGTATGGGTCCACCTATGGATTTGAGCCTCTAATAAATCTCTACTCTTATAACGGGGGGGAGTAGAGACATGAACGGTCAAATTGGATCAATTATTTTTTTGAGCTTTTTAGATTGTCCTTGTATAAATATAAAAATACCTTTCATATTCTTTAAATGCCCTCATAAGAAAAAAAAAAAAAAAAAAAAAGCAAATCAGGTCAGAATAAATATAATAAGCTATAAAAGAAAATTTGTTCTGAAACGATCATAAATATTCTTAAAAATATAAAAGTTTTAAAAATATACTAAGGATTATGGATCGCATACATGAGTACAACCAAGGTTAATAACATGTTTATCCACCATCATGCCAATTCGTTTAGTAGTAAAAACTCCCCAATGATGCATTGAAGTTTTGCAATCCATTTCATCCATCCACGCGTGAAGGTAGGTCGTGTGAGCAATCCTACAAAACAATGAGTTTTTTTTAAATAAAAATAAATTAGAAAACTAGAGTTCACAAATTTTAGATTTTACTGGCTTGATTTTGAGAGAAAAATGGAGATTAATATAAAATAATTTTTATCATATTTTTTCAAAAATGCCATCTTAAAGTGTTATTATATTTAATTTTGACATCAAAAATACATGCAAAATAATGCGAGATGAGCATTTACATGTATTACCCAGTAATTCTGTTAAACTATCCTTTTGACATATGAAACATGAACATGAATTTCAATAATATAAAATGAAAATATGAAACTAATCAATTGGGTTCATTTGTATTTGAAATGAAAATATACTCTATATTTGAACGTATTTAAAATACAGTATATATTTCATTGATCATTTATTTAAATTTAAAATTTATCAAATTTGTTTTTAAATAAACTTTATGAAACATACACTTCAATTCATTCCAAATTAAATGCTTCTATGGATAAGGATTACTGTTTCAATCACGTGCATGAGCCGAGGCAACTTCCTTAAAGTCGTCGCGTCCTTAAGTCATCTACTGTGTGGAAATTTGACGGCTGAAACGGCTTTGGCATGTGCCAACTCACCAAGATTAAACCAAAAGTCAAAAACACCGAGATGTGCTTTAAACTTTCACTTTATTTTCAAATTAGTAACTTCAATTATAAATAATTTAATTCTTAAATTTTTATTTTCTACCAATTGATTTTACTTTTAAGCAGAAAGGAAATTAGGATTAGGGAAAAGCAGTTTGAGTGAGAAAAAAAAGAAAAAATAAACTTGGGAAGTAAAATATGAACTATGTGGACTTTAAATTATATGCGTGATCCTCCATGTAGGCACACACTAGAATGTCATATTAGAAATCGGTAAAGTTTTTTAACTTTCTTTTTCGAATTGAGTAGAAAACGAAAGTTCAAGAACCGAGCTACTCACAATTAAAGTTGAAGGACCAAATTAAGAACAAAATGAATATTTGAGGGGTATTTTGGTATTTATGACTAACCAAAATATTAGGCCCGTTTAATTTTGTTCTTATTTCGAGTTTTTTTATTTTATTTCCCAGATTTGTAAGAAATAAAAATATAAAAAAATTTAGTTTATATTTCTATTTCATAAATTATAATGATGTTCTTAAATTTTTTGAGAACTTTTTAACAAATGAAGAAGTGAAAATATATCACTTTATAAAAAATTTAAAAATAGTATTTATCTCCCTCCTTTACTATAGTCCAGCCATCATTATCAACCGTCTAATTCCAACCACCGCTATCATCGGATTCTGTCAAATTTTGGCCACCTTTGCCAGATTCATGCTACTTTTGTCTGATCACCACCACTAGACGTTATTAGGGAAAAAATAGAAACAATGCGCACAAATCATTTCATTATCAATCAAAAGTGAAAACATGAAAATAAGAATAACGAAAAATGGAAATAAAATTTAGAAATCAGAATTTGAAACCAGATACCTGGGGATGTTTGACTCACAGGGCTAGGAGATCGGGAAAGAGGGCCGGAAAACCAAGCAATAAGTTCTTCTGTTACGGCTATTCCAAAATATTGCACCACCACCTTATTCATCCATTACTAGAGACTGAAGCATCGAAAAAGGGCAGGTGGGTAGAACTTTTTTTATGGGAAAGTAATTTTTCAACTCTCTTAAAATAAAATATGTTATAAAGATATATGTCATAGTTTCTTATTTTAATAGAGTACAAATATCTAAATTTGATAGTCGAGTTTCTGGTAGTAGAGTTGAGATAGTGATGGATTCTCCGTTCTTTCATAATGGAGCGACAGAGATTTTGAGAATTTAAAAGAAGGTCACGCAAAACGAACCGTTTATTATTATGATGGTAAAACATAAAATAATAAGCCTTAGTTGCTAGTATTACAGTCAGTTTTAACCGCTTCCTTCAGCGGGAAAATTTCTTCAACAACAGTGGTTTCAGAAAAAGCTGAATTAATAATAATTAGAGGCACTCGCATTAAAAAAAAAAAAAAAACACTCCCGACTCCCTTTAGAGAAACAAATAAATAAATAGAAAAAAAGGAAAAAATACTCTCGTACCGACATCATCATTGATGAACAATTCAATTATTGTCGTTTAAAGTTACATATATTAATTATTAAAATTATACAATTCAGCTATTAATATTTGAAATGAGAAATTTTAACCATCAAAGTTATAAAATTGAAATTTGATCATCCACGTAAGTTAAAATTCGTCCTAATCAATGAGATATACTAAAAATAAATAAAACATTTATGAATTCTCTCAGCAAAATTATTTATGTCAAAATAATAATAATAATATATATTATATCATTGTTACTATTATACATCATTTTAGTAAATGTTTTCAAAATGTATAATGAAATTAAATTAAACTAATTAAAAGTGTAGGAAAAATGAATTTCATAAATTTAATTTTTTTAAAAAATCAATATCCTTCATTTAACAATCAATTTTAATAAAAAAAAATCTAATTTAATTACCCTCGTCTAAAAAGTGGCCCAAGGGAGGAAAAGGGAAATTTATGGACGTCGGAGTAGCATCGTGGCTACCGAGGTAGCGAGCGATGCGATTGATTGTGTCTTTCTCCGAGCGGGGTCCGCTCTGCACCCACGTGGCACACAGCACGTCAAGTGGGAGGGCCACGTCATCATCATGCCCCATGGGCCCTACTCCACGTGGCACCATATGAACCTGCTTTGGTCAAAAACTGCCGCACCAACCATGTCCAAAAGATTCCAAAAAGATCATCATTTATAAAAACTACAAAAAGGAAGATCATGATAAATCATTTTTATTTCCTATTTTCCTATTTTATGTATGTCAAAAAAAAAGAAAAATCCCTATTTTAAGGTTCCGCTAGTATCACCTTCGGTATGCGCTCGCCTGCGAACTTCTTCCCTCCTTTTTTTGACACGCGGCAGACTGACATCACGTGTCTTGAGAAAAGCAGAAAGATTCCGGATGTTTTCATGCACTCGATGGTAAGGGAATCTTCTAGCGATGATTTTTCAGAGTATTTATTTGTTTATTTTAAATTATTAGTCCGTTAGGGTATTTTATGGAGGAGTGGCCGCCACGGCAGGGGTATGATATGTTGGGACGCATGAAAAATCAATAATGGACCCAAATAATTATGACAAGGAAATAATGATTATAATAATAACATAAATTATAAAAACAAAATAAAATAAAATAAAAAAGAATAGATAATGGACCGCTGAATGGCTTCAACTGCGGACCCGGGAAGAGATTGGGTTTTGGGCATTTCCATGCCCATCTCCACAGCTTGTTGCATTGCACCTCTCAAATAAGTTTGGGCGTTCATTTTTAATTATTTTAATAGGAAAAAGAAGAGCTATAAATGATTGGTTCGGCTTTTGAGAAAAAGGTCCCCTTGCTTATTAATAAAAAAAAAGAAAAAAATTCATCTGCTTCCATCGTTAGATGCATTTTCAGAAAATTCATTCTCAATTATTGACTTAGATACTAATATTGAGTTAGCTTTAACGTGCAAAATACAATGGGTAATCCTAAGATTTTTGAAAAAAGGCTTTTAATTAAATTTCACCACTCACATGTGAGAGTGGGTCTCATCCTCATATGTTATTAGCCCAGCCTTACATATGAGTGGTGAAATTTGATCGAAAGACCCTTTTTTAGGAAGTTTAACATGTTTTAAATATAATTTAAGGTCGTACACAAGCTGCTAGCCAATCATTTTGCATTTGAGTTGATAAAAAGCTTGGTTAGGCTCATGAGTCATGCGTGAGCTCATCTTTAAGCCCTGCCGTCTAAATGAGTTGAGCTGGACCAAGACCTAACTGGACTAGTTGATCTCGTGAGTCAGCCCATATTGTAAGGCTTGCGAGTTTTTTATACAAACTAGCTCGATTAGGAGCTTTAAGTCAGCTTGGATAGCATAAGTTTAAAATTTATCATTACGTAAAATTATCCAAGCTTGAGCTTGAGTTCGTTAAATAAGCTCATCTCAAGCTGAGAAAATCCCCCCACTGAGCTTATACGGTAATAATCTCGCGGCTCATTGCGAGCTTGAGATGATCTCGAATTCGTCAAAAAGAGGGAGTTTGAGCATAATCAAGCTTACCTTAACTTGTTTTTAATTTATGGGTTGGGCAACACAATTTACACTCATGGATGCCCAAAAAAAAATATTATGAATATAAATCTTACATCAAAAACTGACAAGCTTCTTAAATTAGTTAATAAGATCCCCATGCCACTCCACTCAACGTCGATCTTGGAATTGAAAATTTATCACATATGTTTGTAATTTATTCTATTCCTTCTATAGTACGATAGTGTACCATACGACATGGTGCGCAAATATCAATGACCTAAACAAACCTCACGCCCCTAAAGATTATATAATCTGTACATTATAAAAGGCATGTGAATGGAAATGTGCATGAGTGCTATTTTGATCGGATCTCAGAGCCATAGCTATTACTTTCACAATTACTTTATTCATTGAATGCTCCATTGAGATGCGTAGTATGTGGTTTTCTATGCCTAGGCTCCAATCACACTCCCCTTTCCTTTTAGTATAAGGCTACACATGACAAGCTAAGGGAAGAATTTCATCTTTCCCTCATAATGGGCAATTACCTTGGATCCTTCTTGGAATTAAGCTGTTTATCTCACCTTATCCCTATTTACTCCTACCAACTAGAGAATTTTTCACTCATTCATATCCACGCTCATCGAAAAACGTGTACAGAATAATTTTGATCTAAATCAAAATTATAATTTGAATAGCACATGTGCTTGGATACGAGCATAGATTTGTTTCTTCTCCCCAATCGCATTTACATTTACACTATTTGATAAAAGTTAGCGCCTCGAAAGTTTTTAAAATCTAGTGAAATGCTATTGAATGTAAATATATCGTAAACATATTTTCTTACCTAGAAAACACTTTATCGGTACAAAACTTTATTGATCGGTGGCATAAGCATGTCGAATATGCTAGAGGAGATCATGGGAGAAACAAAGATTAAGTAGTTTCAAAATTAGCAGACTTAATGAGACATGAAAATTAAGTAAGTGGATAAACTTTGTTTCTCAATCCTAATAGAAACCCCCCCTAGACAAGCTATTAGCTTCTCTTTGTTACTTCTCTCTTTTGTCCGTTTGTTTTTTATTTTTATAATTAGTCCGGACTAAATTTTAATTCAACGTCAAAGGTCTTTACGAGTTAAATCAGGCAGCGCTCACTTTTCTTTTTATTTTTCTTTTTGGCGAGAGGCCTCAGACTTTCAACTCAGTAGCTTACTATAATCATCTGTCCGTGATTGTAATGTTTGACAAACGGGTCAAAATAATATGGGCAAATAAGCCATAATTCCCTAATCCACTACTTAAATTAATAAAGCAAAATAGAAGAAGTAATAACAAAACAGCTTTAAACAGGAGGGTATGGAAACTGAGATCAGTTAGTCTTTGAACCTTTTTTTTAATTATTATTATTATTAGAGGAGCAAAGTGGCTGGTGGTTGTTACGTAGGGCACATGAACTGAACCGATAACTGCTAGAATCATATATTATATGTTAACCCTATACATATTTCCAATAAAAACTATTATAATGTGAATAATAGGGTGGTCAATACGCATATAATACACATATATTGTTATTCAAGTTTGTTAAATTTTTTGAGAGAGGTGGGACTACTATTGTTAATTATTATCAATACTATTAATTAGTAATATTAGTATTAAGATAGTTATTAAACTTATTTATTATTCTAATGGTAGTGTACGACTGTAGTAGGAAAAATATTTCACATGATCGGCCATGTGACACTGGATCGGCTAGGGCCATGTGCTCTACACCAATTAATTATTTATAATTATATTCTGCCGAGGTTTTGTTATTATTTTTATAGATAAAGTGAAAGTTGAAAAAAAAAAGATTAGGAAAAGGAAAAAAAGAAAAAGAAAAAGAAAAGGGCAAGGTTCCATGAATCGTTTGGGAGGGGTGGGGGGGGGGGGGGGGGGGGGGGGGGGTGAGTTTCCTTGAAAATGTTACATATCTCATGCTATCTCACTTCTTACTATTAATAATGGGGTGGGGCCTGGGGTGAACGGTACACTTTGAACCAATTGCTTTTATGATCTTCCTATATTACTCTTATACAATTGTATAATATCTTATGTATTCTTAAAATAAAAAATAATTAAAATATTACTGGAGTCAGAAAATGTTAAAAAAAAACTTAAATGCCTACAAAGAAAAAAAATACTAAAATAATCATAGTATTCCTGAAAAATCAAAATCTCCCTTGCGATTTAAGCTTTATTTTAAAATGGCAAAAAAAATCCAGAAAATATTTAAAACAAAAAACAATCCAAATGATGTTTATATACTCTTGAAAGCGCAAAATACTCATAAAGCTCTAAAATATTAAATTATAAAAATATACTAAAACGACTATAAATATCCTTAGAAACATAGAATGTATAAAAATATACTGAGCTCCGTGTACAGTTTGCGTGGCCATTTTTAGTGTAATGAGAAATATAATATGATAGAGAGAAACGTGACATAATGGTTTTTTTATATTAAAAGGAAATATACTTGTAATGAGTTAAACGTCATTTGCACTGACAATTCTTGGCTAGTAGCTCAGGGAATCGTCCAGCCTCAGTGTGGGTTAGAGGTGGGATTAGTTAGTTTGATAATGATACAAGTTTGGCACAATTCCACCCCCTTAAATTATCTTAAAGTAAGTTTAAAATGAGAAGTAAAGTTGAGCCAGTTGCGTGGACGAGTTCGCCCTTCCTAATATTTTATCTTATTATCATGTACCTCCGCATATTTAGTCAAGCAAATATATTTTTAATCGAAACGATTAGATCAAATATATTGTTAAAATTCGTGACAAACCTTCACAAATATGTTTTTTTTGGGGGGTTATGCTTGTCGATGCCTCTTAAAAATATATAATATAACATAAATTCATTTATAAGTTATTGATTAATAATTTAATTAATAAAATTTCAGAGTGAATAAGATGTATGATCGAATAAATTGACTTTAAATTGTTCCCGAGTTTTCTCATGCTCCGTGCCAATTAAGTAAACGCGTTCCCATTTTGCTTTCAAGAGAAACGGGTTTGGCAACAGAAGGGACGGTCCAAAGCCCAAACGTCGCATCACGGTGTCGTACTAGGGCCCAAGTGGGCCCAGAAAATGGCAGGTGATGGGACCGTGGCCCACAGACATCGGCCCATTTCGGCACCATTCTGTTCCTCAAGAGTCTCCACTTTTTTGGACCTTAGAGGCCTAGATGGGCCTCTCGTGTACGGGTTGTGCAGTATTTGCAAATTTTAGAATTTTTTGAAAATTTTTTTTTGACCGTCTGAAAGTTTGAAAAATTCGGTTGTAGGTCGCAAATAATTTTAGAAAAACTGCAAGATCCGAAAAAAGATCAGAAATTTTTTTGGTAATTTGAAATACCTAATTTTTTTAAAATTACATAAAAATTTTAAGTCTTTTCTTGAATTTCACATCCTCCCTTTTTATTTTTTTCTTAAATATTATAAAAATACAACTTAGGAGAAAAATTCAGTCTTAAAATTTCAGGTAAATATTTTGTTCGATCAAAACTCAGAATAAAAAATAAAAAATAAAAATAAATTAGAAAATAAAAATTGGGTTTTGGGATGAACACCCTTACCCTCGTGGGCCTCTTTCGTGTCTTGTCCCACAACAATTCCTCGTTGGACGCTCATGCCATTGGCTAACGTATTATTAGAGGTGGTTATAAAGTTGGAGCGACTCTCCTTTTGTTAATTCCCGAAGATTATTATTTTGAAATTGGATTATAGAGGTTCCATTCATTCCTTCATGTGCACTTGTTGTGAATTATATATATTGCAATCCCGATCCATCAATCATTTATATTGTATTAAAAAGATCCTGAACCGTTATCCATCATCGAATTAAACTTAAATTTTTGTAACTGTTAAGATAAATTTTTTCTATGATTTTACGTGGGCTCTATAAGGGAGACTCAAGAACCAACCTTTTATAAGAGCTAACAGTGTGAAATCTAAGCAATAAAAAATGAAATTAAAGATATAATTTATATCTTATTTAGATGATATTATTTTAGACTGTATCTGCACTTAATTCGATGTCGGCATTACGTAATATATATGTAAATCCAAGTAATAGTGCGGCCACATGGGCCTCAATCTTTGCCCATGTGATGAGGCCTAATTTTATGGAAGACTAGAAGGTAAAAGACGAGAAGAGTTGACTCGAAGCTTAAAAAAGTGGTCAGTACAATTAAATTATTGGATAAAATGGATAATGTATATAAATACTCCAATTTTGAAAGAAATCAACTAAAACAAAGTCGTGAAACTGGTCGGCTCGTTGGCTGTTGCAACTGCGGAGTTTTTTTGTCATCCGCCATTACATTTGGCTGCAACCTTCCATACCTTTTGTCGAGTTTTAAGTGACAGCTGCTCAAAATTTAATTTTATTTAAATTTATTAGGGTGACATGTTAGTTGATATAAATTTCGGTTGATATAAATTTCGTTTTCAATATTAAAATTAAAATTTGAAAATATAAAAGGAAGAGTGCATTTATCAAATTATGATTTTTGATTGATACAAAATTAATTTTTAATTATTTGAGTTTACCCAATTATTCTCGCTCAAGTCTTAACTATTTTACTTTATTCATATTTTTTTGGTCATTTTTTTCAATTTTAACCCGAGCAATCAAACATGCATTATTTTATATAAAATAAGTTTTATAAAACTTAAATTTAAACTCTATTTTCCCAAACAAACACACCTAGGAGGATGAGAAAAGAGATATTAGTCAGATATATGTGCAGGCCAATTGCTCCTCCCTCCCTGAGAAAGATAATTTAATCTCTCACAGTTGACTAAGATTTAATGCATTGTATGAATTTAAACGCCGGTGTGCATGTGCACGTACATCAAATGAACCTTTTTCGTGCAATTTTTTTTTTATAATCATTATTTATATTAAGCCATAAAAGAAGTAAGAAATTGCATCTATCTTTTAAAATATAGTCATCTACCGATAGATGGAACATGAAAAAGTATGAGAATCTAAAATTTTTTATACAGTTCGTGCTGGCGAACATTTATCATTTAAATGATGAAAAAGATAGAATTATAGATGCATCACATATTAGTTGAGAATTACTTTTTTTATTTTTTAAAAATCAAATAACAATAAAAGTAAAACTTAACATTTTCCAAATTTGATATGTGAATGTAAAAGATCAACTTTTTTTTTTAACATTTTCATGAAGTGACTGAATTTAAGAGCAAAGCACCTGCCCCCTGCTTTTCAAACTATTGAATGCCATAGAAGGGGAAAGTTTCAAAGCTCGCCGAAAGTTTGATTGGGATGATCTATTGTTTATATTAAGGAGAAGGAGATGTGCATGAAATCCATTACTTTTAATGAGGACTTACTACTGCAAACAAGGAAGATTAGTGGAACAGGTAAAGAAGTTTGACCCGAAGAAGCAGATAAGTCATGGGATCTTTGACAAAGACTGAAACCTAAACCATTTCCCAACAGGAGAGAGAGCAAAGACAAGATTGTAAGGATATAATGGTTGGAAGGTGGGTTCAGAACCACTATACATCCATTGGCTGTTGGATTTTTCTTTTTTCTTTTTTTTTTCCAAAAAAGAGGAGGATAAAATCAACCGAAATGAGGTTTTTAATCCATACATACATATATATATATATATATATATATATATATACATACACACGTATAGGCACCTAACTTAGTAATTTTAAGCATATGAGCTCTCGACCTTGCTCTTCAAGAAGGCTTTATTGTATATGCATCTACTAGGTCAAATGGGTCAGTTTGTCTGTTTTCCCAAACCGACCCACCTCAGCCAGTTTGGCTAAAAAATCAAACCTAAAATTAACGGTTTGAGGTGGCTTGGGTTGATCATTTTCTTTAAAAAAATCATTTTTCTAATAAAAATATAAGTTTAATACCATCAACATACACTACTAATAGATCCGACATACATGATAATGTCATCGACGTATAAAATAAAGTTTCTCATGCACAGAGATATAGAAAACAAGTTAAAGCAACATCTACTAACACAAAACTTTTCTAAAAACAAAGCCTTATATGGAAAATTTTACTTATACACCCTTCAGGGTGATGTGCCATAATTTATGAAATTCATTTTAAAGAATATTTTAATCAAATAATAATATAGAATCACATAAATTTTATCACGTAATTATTTCTGGTACAGAGAACGGGCTGGGGCACACGCAGGTAAACACGGGAAATTCATTTTATTTCCATCCGTTACTGCCCGTTGTGGATTTGGGCCTTGGTGATCAGAATTGGTTTGTGGATTTATTCTTCTTTTTTTATTTTTTTGGCCCATCATAAATAGCGGGTTTGTGGAGCTGGGTGAAAGCAGCACTCTCACATTCTCCACGTGCTTTTCTAATACTATCATTCCATTTTCTTTTTTCTTTTTCTTTTTTTTTGTGCTGGGCATATGAAGGTTTTCGATCAACTTAATTTTCATTCATCACTTGATTATGGAATGCCAGAGTTCTAAAAAAAAAAATCATTGCACAATTTTGAAATAGGCAAGTGTTTTATACAGTATCGTTGTTCTCAGGCATATGTGTGTAGTTGTGCATCAATGCAGTGCTCATTTTGATAAATTGTAAGTCTCTTCCCCTTTAAAGTGCGGGGGTCTTGTAGGGGCAATTGCATTTACTAATAAAACACTATTTAACATAAATAGTTTTTACGAGACTGAAACTTATATTAGGAAAGATCTTATCCGTATACTCACTTTGAGAATTTTTTTGATATTATTTTGGGATTTCATTCAACATTAATATCTTCCTACCACGTCAACAATCACTATTGTCTAAGGGCGTGCAAAATTAAGAAAATCTCAAATTTTCCAAAAAAATTTCCGACAAGAAATTCAAAAACTTCAGTGGGAGATCGAAAATAATTTTAGAAAAATTTGGAGATAAGGAAATCAATTGGGAAATTTTATTGGAAATTTGGAATACATGAATTTTTCAAATTTTCCGAAATTGTACAAATATTTTAAGTTTTTTCTTGGATTTCTCATTTTCCCTCTCATTTTTCCTTAAACATTATGAAAATACAAGTTAGGAAGAAAATTCAGCCATAAAATTTTGGTCAAAAAATTTCAGGTAAAAGTTTTATTCGGTTGAAAATCGGAATGGAAAATAAAATTCAAGAAAAAGTTAGAAAATAAAAATTCAATCAGAAAATTTTCAAATTTTTCGAATGAACACCCTTTCGCTTATCTCTTCCCTGGGAAAAAGAACTCTTACTTCTTTTTTCTCATGATCTAAATGTTTCCATTTCAATGGAAAGACAGCTGATTTTCCCGAGGTCAATGGCTAAGGTTTTGTGCATTATAAGCAGCCTAGACGAAGCAAAAAGATCACATGCTACTGCTACACATTGCCATGTCCAATAATATACACTGTCCAACATCTGAATCACTTCAGCACCGTCCTCTCCACCCCCCCCCCCCCCCCCCCGGCCCCCCAACACACACACAACCTTATAAAGACCCCATTCATCCATTTTCCCCATTTTCCTAGGTAAGCAGAGGGGAATAAATTTTCAGAAGCTATAAATATTGATTATATATATATATATATATATATATATATATATATATATAAATGATAATGGATGTACTGTAAATTGAGAAGCTATCTCTGCATAGAAACAACCCTCAAGATCAAAGGTCCCAAGAATCAAACTCTAATGAATCAAATTGAGGGCTTCTTACTTTGCCGCTGGACTAACTCTCGGGTTCAATGACTACATGAAAAGCATGAACACAGTTAAGAGTGCCAACCGACTTTCTTCGATACGTATTAAAACTTCAGTCCAAGATAAGATTTTGGATATGTTTTGCAAGTTCAGTTTGCAGCTTGCAGGCTCAGAGATATCAAACAGCCAAATAGAGAAAATGGAAAGTACTCCTAGACATGGTGAATCCCACTATAGTCTACACAGAGGCAAAAGCAATTGCTAGGAATCCAGTGAGATGGACGATGATTCAAACATATACGATACAACATCAAACAAGTTGCAGAGGTACACCGGAACAAATAAAGGGTTTTTAGGAGTCGGGGTTATCACAGACTGAAGACAATCAAAGTTTTAAGTTTATAGAATGCGAACTTCAGGCAATGAAGACATAACAGTGGCAACATAACAACAGTACTATAGCAACCCATAGTGACAGCAACTGTGTCTATCCATGATCAGCTGTTCAGTCCAAACATCCTATGTTTTCTTTTGCTTTTCGCAGACGGGAGTGTTCGCTTTGGACCCCTCCCAGATTTCCCGTACAAGGGGCGCTGGATGGACAACAGAACGATGCATAGACACCAAATCAGCAGCTAGTTCCGGTTCCTGGACTTCTCAATGGCCCTTGGAGCTGTGCATAAGGCCAATAAATCCCCATGATAAATCTACTCGTTATCCAAATGTACAAACGATAACCAAAGAAAAGAAAAAGTGTCAAACAGAACACTTTATATAGCACTCTAAACGTTGGACTAACATTAAATCACCCGCATCATCTCTTTTTCCCTCACTAGGACTTTGTCCCAGTGGTTTTTTCTATGCAAGGTTTTCTACAAAGCATGTTCCTTATATGGTGCCCCAGGGATGCTTATTTCTTCTCCTACACAGTGCCTTCTCCGTCATTAAATTTATTTTGCTTAGCAAATGAAGTGTAGAAAGCATCATTTGGGAAGTCGTCTTTGGTCAACATGAACGAAGTGAGACTTCGTATGTTGCAAACATATATAGGACTCTTCTTAACATCCTCGTTTAGAAACTTCACAACTTCAGATTTTTCTTTTCTTTTCTTTTTTCTCTCTCTCTCTTTTTTAACTTCTTCCTTTCCATGCTCTGAAATCACCCCCCCCCCCCCCCACACACACACACAACAAAAAAAGAAGAAGAAGAAGAAGTGCAAAAAGAAAACAATTTGAACGCGTGGCAGCTTATTGAGTAAGTTATTGTTGCACCTAATGTTTCAGTGTTACATTTAATTTCAAGTACCATGTATTTAGACTTGGACTGTATAGTTAAAAACGCCAGGCTAATTTTTCAGTAGAGCAATCTGCTAATGGTTCAAACCCCATAAAGCCAACAAGCCTTCAAGTGGAGCAGACCACACAAAGCAGATATCGAAACATGGTGTTCTTTTCTTTTAGTAACTTACACAGTTTTCATACAGTTACGAGACAGCTAAACAGACAATAGTTGCTTTTCTTTTAATAGCTTATACACCTGCTTTTCACAGTTAAATATGGTTCAAGAGATGATAAAAGTATACAAACCTAGGCCAATTGCATCTGAGCTCTTCATGATCCTCAACCTTTTGCATGTATCAATGAACATCCTATCATAGCCAAAAATGAATTAAATTGCTAGCAGAACCTCAAGAATACAAAGGCAACAACCTAACATGTGAATTCAGGTTGAAATAAAAGCATTGCTGATTTTGAGTGCTAGGAATATAAACAGGAGTTTATTAGGGTAGAAATGCAATCTAACAAGTGGCATCCTCAAACAAACAAAACTTATGCAAATATGCACAATGCTTATGTTTGTGAATAGTTTGTTCTATAATAACATCCTTAAACAAGGATAGCATACAACCTGCTCCAGTTGATATTCAACTAAAACTAGTTTATTATTGATTAATCAAGTTAAAAAATAGAAGCTTTGCTACTATAATAAAAAAATATCCTTCAGACAGATAAAAACTGATAAGCTCTTAATTATTTTAAATAAATTATATAAAATTTAAGCAGGTTGCCTAAAATACGAATGATCTCCAACCCAAGTAAAATCTGAAAGGCTCTAATGGTTTTGTGTAGCACAAACAAATAGATATATCCATTTATTGATTTTGTAAATGGCAGACAACTTTGGGTACGTGGGAAGGGCAAGGAACAACTATTTATACTTTTTTCTTTAACAAAATTCAGACTTGATGGCTTTCTAATTCTCAGTCACGCTTAAAACAAAACTATTAATGATTTAAGTGGTGAAGCATGACTCCTTGCTTATGATAAGGTTCACAGTGGTAGAACTTGGTGCCAGGCATTAACCACAGTGAAGAACAATGTTGTCACATGCACACTAAAGATTACCATCTTGGTTTCTACAGTTTTATACGTTTCACTTCGGTTGCATAGATACCATGCAGTAAACTTTCAGAAACTTAAGTATAGGTGTTTATTATTCGGTAACTACATATTATGAGTCCTTCCCACAAACTTCGGAAGTAGTCTAGGCTGTTAAATTTCCACTTGGCCCAGCCCAGTGCATACCATGATCGTCCAAGCCTACAGCTGATTTCTTTATGACCATGGGGGGGAAGAGAAGGGAATACATTTTAATAGCTTCAAATAAGAAAAGGATAACTAGATAGACTAGAAAACAAAATCAATAACCAAAAAATTATGCAATTAAACAAGCAAGGTTTACAAAATAAATTAAGCAGATTAGCACTTAGCCACTTACTCCCAAGGAACATCACCGACAAGCATCCAATCACCATCTTTATCCTCATAAGTAAGGACATATTCTGATCCATGAAGGATATCCTTCAGCTTACTCTCACTCAGAACTTCCCTTCCTGGAGCTCCATGAGATCCACACTGACCTGCCATCATATCAAAAACGGCAGTAACTATAGCCACGCAATGTGTAAAACAGAAAACAATTATCCATGATGTATGAAAAAGACCAGAACAAGATACAACATAGTGAATCAAAGTAGCCCTCACCTATAGTGAAGCAACTGAACATCTTCTCGAGGGCAGAAGATAGCTCCTGGTATGTGGAGTAAGTTCTCAAGTCTACCTTTCTCAGATAAGGAGCACCATCCATGCTAACCTTGATAAAAAGAGCGGCACCAGGCCCAGCTTTTCCATCGACTTCATTTGTGTTCTTTGAAGTGGGAGTCAATGTATTTTTCCTAAATGATCTTATAGGTGGCCAACCTACTACTTGTGCCCTGTCACAATTGTTAGATCAGATGCCAATCTGATTTTTAAGCCCAAATGTTTCATAAAACACTCTTTCCAAGCTTTGTGCACTTACTTGGTGGCCGGTGGGCTGCTATGGTTAGTCCCAGATGCAACGTGGTTCGAACCAATTTCCTTGGAAACATGGGGCTTTTCCTTTGTTGTCTTTGAAGGCGCTATCTCTTTCATTATGGCCGATTGAGAACTGGATTTCGCTCCCAAGTTCACAGAAGACCTGGGTGATAGCATTGCACTCACATCTGAATTGCAAAGGAATTTTTCCTACAGAAAAGATTGGTAGTTTCCCACTTAGATCAAGAAAAGGAAAAGATCAAATTCAGCAAAAGCATTTCTATTTTTTTTATTTCACCTCTGAGAACTCATCCATAGCATCGGAGAATCCTCTTTTGTTGCCCAACACATGACTCTTTTGTGAAGTAGAGAAATCACCATCCTTCATCGGATGCAACGGGAAAAGGGGCTTCTCATCAAGTTTTGTGGAGCTATGCAGACAAAGCTCAGATTCCCTTTGAGGCGACTGCGACCCAGGAAGCCCGAGCCTCAGTTCTGTAGCCCTTAGATTCAGAGTACTCTTACTGCCTTCAGATGCAGTGGAAATTGCAGAACTGCCAACTGAAGAACAATTGGACAAACCCATGTAGTTACACTCTTTCACGTCCGAGCCATTCTGGCAGACACTGTCCAAGGAAGTTGAAGAAGCCAATATTGTCACATTGCTCCCACTCTCTTCCTCCCCAACACCGAGCAGTGGAGGAGACATCAGAGTTCAAGATTTTCAGTTGATTTATAACCTGTTCAATCCACTCAAAGTTCTAAACGTTTATCTGATTCAGTAAATCAATATTATAGAAATTCAAAATCTTCACACGAAAAAGAAAAGGAAACCATAGAACAACACCATTTGCTGGAGTTCGTAAAGAAAGCTGCTCAGTAAACCAATAAGGCTAGGAAATATGCGAGAGCAAGAATGAAAGTCAATATTATAAAAACTTTGGGCAAATTTGTAACCCCTCAATCAACTAAGCAGCGAAAAGATTTCAAATTTCATTTTCACAAAATTCGCTTAATAATCCAAATCAATTACTTTGAAATAGAGGAAAGTCAAATTATACAGCCTGAAGCAAAAATATTCTGAAATCAAACATCAGCGAATGGTAAAGTAGATCCAAGTTCCAAAAGACTATAGTGACAAATCAGAAACATAGAGACCAAAAACCAAGTGGGTTTCACGGAAAAGCGCAAGAACAACCTGTTTTACTCATTGGAGAAATTTGTCACACCAACAACCCAGGCTAACAAGACTGTGATCTAAACCTCCATAAACTTGCATCCGGAAACCCACGAAGTAGGGATGAAAACATATTACCTGAAAGACAGATGTGGGATCAGTCGCGAAGAGATGGAGAGGGCCACGAATCAAAGCGTCAATTTTTCACTGCCAGAGTTTTACTCCAACAACAGTCCCCGGAATGAAAGAAAAAAGAAAATGGAGAGAGAGAGAGAGAGAGAGAGAGAGAGAGCTAAGGACCCTCCATCGGGCAGAAAGTAACAAAAGCTTATTTTGGCGTCCGATGCGAAGCTCTATGAAATTAATAAATACCGAACAAAAGCCTTAAAATTTGCGCCAACTCCAAAAATTTGCCTTCCTTTTTATTCTCTCTCCTCTCTCTCTCTCCGTTTTTTTTTGTAAAATGTTGTCGGGAAGGAAGCGGCGTTAAATTTTTAAACTATTCTGATTGTGTCCGGTGGAAAGTAAACGAACGGCTCAGATCTTTTCAATGGTTGAAACCGAGCATTAACGGCTCATCTCCCTATCTTATATTTGTTTAAGCAGCTCCTCCCGTCCCAATGGTGCTTTTTCGCCCTTTATCCCATTGATAATTTCATACAAATTATATATTTTAATCGTACATATTAAAAATATCTAATAACATATGTACCTACTTAGATGTTTATGATTCTTGTCTTACTAATAAAAAATAATAATATAATAATATTATTATAATTATTATTTTTTTTTTATGATTTTCACTATTTAAATTTGTTTCATAGACATCTCGGAATTAGATGAAAATTAGTAGGTATATAAATTATTTATGGCCCTTTCAATCCGTATGATTGAAATTTACAAGCTATTAATATGGATCTAGTTATTTACTGGAAAAGCACCATTTGAATAAGTAAAAGAGCCCATCCATGATTTTGATGTATCGAGGAAATTTTTACTATTATTTGAAGCAAAATTATTACCCTAAATTTATCTCGTTTCATATAATAGGATTTACATGAGTTTTTATATTATTGACGTGAATTTTTAATCCAAAAATACTAAATTTTAGCTTACAATCTAGCTAGGTTGGCACCCAATGACTCATCTTTGAGGATGTCGCAAGTTCGATTCTCTCATTGAAAGCTTCGAGCGACACCTGAGACCCTATGCTAACATGTCTAAGTCCCATCGGTCAACTGGACATGTTATGCACATTAGGGGCCGAATTTACCTAAAGATTGTAGCAATGAATGGGTGCAATTCTAGTACAAAATTAATAGGCCTAGTTAATGGATGTGACATCCTCATTCTTAAAACTAGTCGTATCACGCGTGCTCAATGACTTTTTATTAATAGAATTTTCGGTATAGTTGATTTAAATATAGAAAACTAAATAATATAATAAAATTGAAAAAGAAAAATAACTAAACTAAAAAGGACAAAGGAAAAAAAAAAAAGAAAGGAAGGGAAAGCGTTAGAAGAAAAAAAGTGAGGGAATAGAGAGAAAAGTAAGATGGTTAGAGAAAAATACTTGGTAGTCGAATATTAATTGATAAAAAAGTAAATGCTATTCAATCTAATCCCTTTCTAACAGCAAGATAATTTTTAATATTACATAAACAACCAAAGCTACGTGGAGTGATCCAAGAATGAAAAGCCTATTGTTTCATCCTTGAGAATTTTAATCATCTAAAAGAAGAAAAGAAGATAAAAACGATAAAGATGCAAAGAAAATAGAGGTGTTTCTGATTACTATCGTTCACATTTGCGGTGCTTGAACCTCATCTGATCAAGTAATAATCTCGCTAATTAATGAACAAAAATGATTTTTGAGAGTATTAAGTATTTTAGCGTTAAAAGGTTTGTGTTTTTTTTTTTTTTTTTTTTTTTTTGTAATGCCAACAGTTTGGATAACAAAGAATTAGATTTTATTAATTAATGAAATAATGGACGCATTAATAGCTTAAATAAAAATTAATTTGACTACTTGTAAGTTATTTAAGGAGCGGATGGCTGTTTAACACGTATTATTTTGATGAATTTAACAAAATTCCGGATTGGGGGCCTGTGCAACTACTTTAGGGAACAAGCATGAAGATACGTAATAAATGAGATAATTGATATTAATTACATCTTGGATTTGGGTATCATAAAAGTAGTGAACGAAAATGGAACGCCATCATTCACGATAATAACTTGATACTACGAAAATTATAAATTTTATTTGTATAAATTAAAAAATATTAGATAACTATAGAACTTATTAATTTTCAAGTAATTTTACATTACCAAGGGATCTTATTAGCGAGTTTTATTTTAAAAAAATTGAACCATTATAACCTCTCTTTTTTCACTTATTAAGTAGGGATCGTGAAATTACATGAAAACTGATGGTTTAATGGATTATAGCATGCAGTTTTAATCTACATGGTTGCCCAATCATAACTTTTCTAGACAAAAATGAAAAAACAACTTTTTTCTATAATTAGGAAATAAACAAGCATCAATTGCTCCTTTACCAAAAAAAAGTAAGCATTGTTTGCTTACCTTAATAAAAGAACTTTCATAATTTTATACTCCGGAACGTATAGAACTCCGTTTCGTACATGCAATCTATTAAAAAATGCTATATTTTAAAGTTTGATGTGGTTTTAGAAGGTGATATTTTTAAAAATATCACACCCAAAGTCTCACGTCCCTGAAAAATGAGGGCTTAACGTTCACAAATGGAAAGGTGAGAAGGTGACATTTTAAGTAGGTTGGAAAACTACAACTCTTTCTCTCTTTTTTTTTAGAGTGATATTAATGAGAAATTATGGTCACACGGAAAGCATATTTCTTTTAATGTACGAGCTTTGGAAAATTTGATATTTTTAAACTCTTTCTTTTTCTTCAGGTTTTCCTTCTCTATGGCGATTCGTAATTTAAGTTTATAATCTCTCAGCTGCATGTGTATTCACCAATGAAAGATTATGCCGATTTTCATCAGATTTTAAAAACTCAAAATCTATTAACATTATCATTGAAAATTCAAGACATCGAGTCCTTGAAAATCTGTACCGAAATTTCAATGTTATGGATGAATAGTTATACCTGTTTAAATATCAGGAAAATTGAATGTGTATGCTTGTTTCGTACATTATTTTCATTTGAAAGTTAAAAAGTACATCTGAATTGTCCCAAAATTTGATATAGAGAGAGGGGGGAGAGAGAGAGAGAGGGACTTTTACAAGTAATGAGTAAAACTATATGTATATCTTTGATACGTCTTTCACATCGAAAGTAATTTCGTGATAAAATATATATGGTCCTGTATTATTATTTGATCAAAATATCAATAAAAAAATCACACACATTTTACCATGTCACTATTTTAGTGTGAAAAGTGTATAAATGATGTAAAAGTGAAATTTTCTTATAAATAATACTACGCCTACATTCTTTATATCAAGAGGAGTCGGCATGAGAAAATTTATATAATTTTTTATTATTATTTGACTGAACTATTTCTTTAAAAAACACTCCATAAATTTTACCATATCAATGTAAATTGCGCATAAAGAGTACACGCATAGGATTACTCTATCCTTATCCGCCAAACCCAACCAATTGTACTACGCTGAATGTGCTCCTGCCAAACTCGTCCCTTTCCTTCTCCCCTGTTATCATTCAGTAGTGGTCACGCCCTCCCCTCACCCCCATCAATCACTCTGTGCAGCAACCTGCCAAGCGTCGTCGTTTTACCGTGTCCAGACGAGTAAAACAAAGCCCCAATCATGTCACCAAGTCCTCCGCCAGTCCCTTCCCTTTCACACAAACGGGAAAGATTCGTGCAAAGACCATTTTGTCCCCCACGCGCTGGTTTGACTTTATGAAGAAATGGGTTGGAACAATACCATTCACACGCAATCATGGTGACCTACAAACGCTTGCCGACCGAGGCCATTATTGGATCGGGATTTGGAGGATGCATTAAAGCCAATAAATATAGAAATTGACAAAATGATTATGAGGAGCCACAAAAATAATAATCATCATCATCATAATAATAATAATTAATCTCTGCCTGGTCACTTTCTAACAAGTTTCAATCACCCTACTGATTACTCCACCCATCCCTAATGGATCTATTTTGTGATTTGAAATTGATATTTCTAAGTACATGATAGGGATTATATTCAACTTTTGTTATATTTTGCGGTTAAGTTTAAGGTTTATAAGTAGTTGCACGGTAATACAGTTTACATATTTTGACGTACCAAATAATTTTTTATCAATATTATTCTAGCTCCTGTGTCTGTTAGGATTTATATAAAGGTGTTACTAAACTTTAAATTAGTACTTCATTGATCTATTTTACCCCCTATAAAAAAATTCTTCGATAAAATAGAAATAATTTAAGAAAAAAACCAATGAGTATTATTTGTAAATATTAGAGCTTGCAAAATTATTCTTTGAACTTATTATTATAATTCAAAGTTTAAACAATCTCAATTCTTTCCATCGGTATCTATTCTAACTTCATGTTTTCATACTTAATTATATTAAAATTTAAAATTATTTCAATTAATAATTTTTTGATTGTACTTTTCCGGAGACAAATAAACAAGATAATTTTATAGAATTAATGAATATGATATTTAAATGGATAGAATGTGAGGAAAAATAAAGCATAGAGTTATTTAACATTAAATTAAAGTTTGGTGACCATTTTGAAATGAACCTTAAAATTTATTGACTACCATGTGAGAGTTGAAGAAGAGGAGATCAGCTCCAAAATTGCCAATCACTCAAGTCATATCAACATAGTTCGTGGTTATACGGATTGTGTTAACGAAAGTCATAAGACTAAAATAAATCTTAAAATTTAATAATTCAATTACAATAAATAAAATTTAACGATCATTTTAAAGTCGAGCCAGCTAAAAATTGAGTGACTACCAATAAAAATTATCCAAGTATAAAATTAGAGGGAAGGTTAAGAATTCTAATCATGGGTGCGTGGCGCGGGGGGCCTTGCAAGGACTATTATCATTTTATTATTATTTATTAAATTCATTGATTCTAGCCCATACCGATCAAAATGTTAATTCCCAGAAATAAGTGATACACAGTAACGTTTCATTATATTGACATTTATTTTATTTATTTTTTGTTCTGGGAAACAAACATATAAATTAGTTTAAAATGGAATGAGGAGTGTTATTAGGAGAAATAGGGTGGCGTGGGGGACACGCAGCAGAGAGGAAGGGGACAGAGGAAAACAAGGCGGAGAGGCAGGAGGGGACAATAAAGCCGCTTTTAAACTCGACTTGTCGGCTGGTGATTACGACGTCTAACCACCTTCTTCACTCCCCAAGCGCTCCTCAATTTCACCCAACATCTGAGATTGCTTTGGGAGCAATATAATTTAAGTACATCCTCTAATCGTCAATTAACATAATAATGAGCCTCATAATGATATGTGCTTCTTACTTAATGATCTCTATTAATCTACAATGTTAGGATTTGTTTCGCCGAGTTTCCTTCTAAAGGTCATTTTAGAGGTTTAAGGAACAAAGAAAAAATGAAGAAAATGCAAACCCTCAATATATATATATATATATATATATATATATATATATATATATATATTCCACTTTTTAGAAATAGCTTTTAAATAAAAACAGAAAATTTGATTTTTAAGAAAGGAGTTTGTTTCTTTTCTATCCTATAAAATGTTTGATTTTTTTCCCCACTCTTTCCTCTTCTTCAAATATATGTAATTAAATACTAAAATTATTTTGAGACTAAAAAAGTATAAACAAGGGAAAAAGAGAGTTTAAAAAAAATATTTTAACCATGACCATGGAGTCCACAGTTAAACTTACGATTTCAATGTTAGAGTTTAAATTCAAGCATTGAAACAGCGAGTTTCAAAAAACAGTGTAGTAACGTGTATGTTAGTGCAATTAGGGAAAAAAATCAAACTCAAGATTTAAAATCTCAAATTTAAAAAATACTGAAAAAGTAAAATATATTTATCTATGAATTTTAACAACGGGACATTTTAATTCCGTATAGCGTTTACAGAAGTTACTCTTAAAATCCCATTGGTGTCACTGCTCATCTCCAAAAGGAGCGTGTGGCGCACATTCGAACGTCGTGAGTGGGCCAAGAATTTCGAATCAAATGGTAGGAGAGGGGGAGATTTGGGGGCATCATTAATTGCACCACCTGCGCACGCTTGGCGGTGAACATCAATCGCATTCCCCATGCATCCAAGCTCTTTCAACATCATCATCATCTTCATCATTCCCCACCCTCACGTTTCATTGGTCCACCTCATCCTTCACTATCATCGATGGGCCCCATCCTGTTCAGCTCCTTGATTTCCTCCTCTGTCATGGGCGGGACCTCTGGACTTTAAAAAATTACAAAAATATTGGGCCTGCGCGTCCTCTTGGAATAATGGAGCCCACTCATAGTTTGGGTCTGGGTATTCTGTTTGGGCTCACTCGCATCTTCATTCAAGCAAGGCCCATAGCATGCCACAGAGTGTATCCTGCCCTGGCCCGTTTAATCATTCAAGCAAAGCCCATAGGCAGAACATAGGGCTTGTAAGCCCAATGAAAAAGAAAAAGGCATCGTCCGAGTTTCGCATGGGGATCGTTTAACCTGATTTTTATGACGACGACGTAAAATCTCAAAGTGATAGGCAAATTTTCATTCAATGCGAATATATATATATATATATATATATATATATAGATTTCCTGCAAATATGCTTATACGAGGTCCAAAAATTGGGGGGATCTTGAAATGGTCCGAGAAAATCTATTGTTTAACTGGACATGCATGCAAAAATCATATTGACTTTGAGATGGTTCAGCTTTGAAGATGAAAGTGATGAGGGGCACCGAAGTTAGCTGCTTTGTGCAGTTTGACATTCGATATTGAAAGTGGGTTTGTTGAACCACTACGCATTTTGGGCAATTCAACCCAATTAACGATTTATTTAACTCCTTTACCTCAGCGCTGTTCACGTGAACAGTAACTTTAACGGATCAAAGACAATCCCCATGCGAAAACATGACTGCATGGGGTAATGGGCAAACACTCGAACCCAAACGCCAAATCCTCTCAACAATCCCGACTAAAAATTTAATACAGGATTGAACATACGAGATCTCTCTAGATTGTGATGCCTCAGCCTTGTGCGAACTCTCCATTTTATAGAGGAGCTTGAAGAGCTTACGTTGAAATTTTCAGCTGCAAATATGAGAAAAACGTGCGCGACTTGCACTGAAAGTCATGTTGAGAATGAAGAAAACGTGCACCTGCAATACGCACAGTTGCATGAGCCCTCATCGCGTCCATTGTGCGTCTAATGATCGCTTGCTTCAAATTCCATGGATGGCCTACCATGTTTCCCGTGGGGGAGTTTGAATGCTTCAAATGCATTCAAACATCGACGACAGTAGTAGAGTTAGTAGTCATCATCATAAGAGGGGGATGGTGATTAAACCACGCCAATATCTGGCCATTGCTTTCAGAGGGATTTGTTGGGAGTCGTGATCACCCCGGGTGCAATAATGAAGACACTGAAAGAATAAATTAATGGCCAACTCCATTTGATGAAAACCTTTAAATATATATATATACATTCTCCAATAATGTTATTCATTGCTTTTTTTTTTTCTTAAAGTAATATTTCTCCATCCAATCAAAGGGAGACTATGCCTTGGCCAAGGGCACAATGGGTGCATTTGGCTGCGAGGGGTTTTCTAGGTGTCTTACACGAACGTGGATTTCTCCTAGGAAAAATCTGGTACTAAGGAGAGGCATATTAATCCGGCATCTCATATCATGCTAGGTTTGTGGCATTAATCTTTTAATTTCATTGTTGTTCCTATGAGATAGTTATTAAGTAGTTTAGTTCATTTTAAAACATACGGTACTTATTAAATGCATATGACCATTGCGGGTAATTATTCAAAACATACTCCCCTCACAATCGGTTTGAATCACAGGTCTTAGCCAGTATAAGTCTGTGACTCTTGAGAATACATAGTCGTTTTCATTTCGCGAGTAAACAGTGGCATCTTTCCTTAAAATGGTTCTTTTGAGAAAATTCTTGGAACTTTTAGGCTAAAGTCATATTTCAATGCAAAATGTTGTTCTGACCCGGCAGCTTTTCCACACGATGGCGGAAAGGGCTAAACGATGATTGATTAAAAATCTAAGCAGCATAAAGTTGTCCGGTGAAAAGGGCACAATCCAACCCATTACTGTGCATGCAGCTCACGTGATCTAATAGGTAATTGGAATTGTTGATCACTATGGGGGGTGTTTATGGGCTTAGAGGCATATTAGTGCTTGTTGCAAAGATTCGAGTGGTGAATTTTTTGTTTAATTTCTCAATGCGCATGCTAATTGCATGTATAGATGATTCGTAATGGTGTCCAACTCGTCCAATTTTTAGGATTTTTATATTTCATTTTCTCTTTTTCATTTGAAACTAGAATTTTTTTTGAGAGATACTAATTTGACAGTATTGTTCATCTTTCATCAGAAGGAACTTTAGCTGTGAATAGAGGAGCAAGAGGAAACTTACTCCTCAGTAGCCCATATTGTTAGTTCTCTACCACTTATTGCGTATATGCTTGCTAAGCTCATTATGGGAATATTAAACGAAACAAAAGCAATGGCGACGACGTATAAGTCCGCATTCCAAATCACCTACCATGAAATAACCTTGGCTTGTGACATAATTTTGGCCAGCCTTGACTCGCTAGCGTCAGCTCAGTCGTCACCTACAATCACATGTGAACCGATAGGGGCTAGTGATCCTTCCAACAATCGAACCCTAGTGACTAAACCGGGGCCTTTCGTATTTTTCCAATGTAGTCTTTGGGGCCCGTGGGCCACAGCAGTGGGCCTAGGCCCAAAAAATCCGTGCCTGGGCTCGTCTTACGACTAGATTCCAATCTAAATATAGGGATAAGCAAAGGAATATTCTGAATCACTAATTTGAAGTTCACGAGAGGATGAACACTGATGAGTTCAGTGAACCCCAGCAAATAAATAGAAAATAGAAAACAAAAAATGTAGAAACAAACAAGGAAGCTTCACGGGTGTGCTTGCTGTTTCGCCCTTGGTTTCTTGTTGGCTTAGATATGGATGCTTTCAGTTTCCACTGATTGTTACATATGATGTTTAAATTTGTTTGTAGCAATATTTGACCCCATTATACAAATATTCCCACCTTTTCACTGTTCACAGACTTAACAATTCTGAGCTGGGGGAAAGGGGAAAATAACAGTAAAAACACAGGTCAGTAAATAATTACCGTTTTGGGTTACATATGACAGCAATTGTCCTGTGGCGGAAGCTTAGGATTACTCAAGTCACAATCAAATCGTGGGCGCTTGTGTGTGCTTGAATGCAATATACGGTGAGTACTCGTGCCTTTCCTAACAGCAATTACTTTTTAAAGAAATGGTAGCTCCTAAGATCCTATATGGTACATATGAGAAATATCGGAGTCAGCATCATTGTTTCTGTGGCTGGATGGCGTAGGGAGATATCTAAGCGTGATATTTCATCACTGGGGGCTTCTTGTAGTGTAGCATATATATATATATATATGAGAGAGATTTTGTGTATCAGTAGGTTGGGATTTTCTGAATCAGAAACCAATCAGAAGATTCCTACCACTTGAGAGAGAGGAGCCACCAGATGACCTCAGACTTTGCTAAGAATTCCATTAGGTATATAAGCCTGTTTCAGCGTGCTACAATGTTTCTCAACTTGTGACCTACGAACATATTGCAAGGGTTGCTCTTCGCTCATTATGAGATATTTGAAATAATGGTTGACCCCATCTTTATTATATTTCCTTTTCTCCAAGACATGATGCGAGTTTTCTCAGTTGAGATGGTCTATTATCTCTCTATATTTCTATGGAAATGAAAGTTTTTACACGGTCATCAGCTTTTGTCTTGCGTCGTGTTATTACTATTACTTCTGCAATGTTCGTATAAATCGTAAAGATTTTTATCCTTTATGATTTTGAATGCTCCTAACTCAATGATCACGACAAACTCTTCCTTCGAGGAGGTCTTTTGTTCAAATCTTGACAACAACGTGATCTTAATCCTCTTTTTCCCCTCCTACTCGATTTAATGAGTTACGTTGCTCTACAAAAAGACATGCTTCTCAATGTGTGCAGTGGACTGATAATATGTTTCAGTTTTCCCAAATTTTAGAATGATAAATTAGACAACCATTTCAATATTTTGAAGGAGAAACACCCAAGGATCTGGATCATATTATCTATAAAATGAGTAAAATGTTGAATTCAGATGAAGAAAACATAAAAGGACACATAAGTTCACGGGACACAGCCTTTGACCTACTGAGAATTTTACGTTAAAAGTGTACCCATAATACAACCGTGACTGATGTAAATGTAACAACTCTGTCGCCCTAAAAGTGAAAGGGAATTTCTTTTTACTGCTGGAAATCTTGCTTTCCAAAGCAATCATTACTTTCACTAAGTACTATTATGATAACCCGAGTGTTAGATTCGAGTATAGATTCGAATGGATATAAGTGGACCCTACAGAGCCATCAAACTACGAGCGCATGCGCCTTGTAGGGCCCACCGCACCCATCCCTTGTGTTTGTACTCGTCATTAGGAAGTTCCAACTATACTTATTACTAATGATCAAAAAAAATATAATTTGATCATGAGGTCGCGTTGGTTAGGGGCGTAAGTTTACTTCGTGTTTAAAGATTATTGGTGCATGAGACCCGTAGGTTCCACTCCAACCCACTCCTTGTGTTTGTACTCGACAGGCGTAAGTTTACTTCGTGTTTAAAGATTATTGGTGCATGAAACCCGTAGGTTCCACTCCAACCCACTCCTTGTGTTTGTACTCGACATTTATATTCTATCTGAGTAAAAAGCTCAACTCGTTCGTTGTTCCATCACCAATCGACGGAAAACTATGATTTGATCCCGATAAAGTTGCGTTGATTACGGGTATACGCTCTACTACGAATTTCCATGTTACCATTTTAGCTCCACGAAATGCATGGTTACTTTTCCACTAGATCCGATTATTATTTTTTTTATATTTTTTTTCCCGTCTTTCTATTAGGGTAAGCCATAAAAGGTAATTATAGAACAAAGAGGTAGACAAAAGGAATTCTTTTTAAAAGGGTATTGTGGTCAATAGGGAATTTTGTCCCACATGACCCATCAGAAATTCCAATCGCCTTTCGAGCTGTTGTGAAGACTTGCAAATGCATGTAAATAATAATGGACAAAAGCAACCTTTCATTCATTTGAAGCAAATATTACATAAATCGGCAGTGAGGCTATGGCTCTAATAATTGATGGGCTATAACAAGCCATTTATTTTTTACAAGAGAAAAGCAGAAAGAAGAAGGAAAATAATAATAATAAAACCACTGCAGTCTCCCATTTCTTTCGTTTCTACAGGCACCTCCCGCCATACCCTGCATTCCTAAATAACGCTTGCTTTATGTCTTCACAGCTTATTACTGTTCTTTGCTCCGAATCCTGGAAAAAAAAAAAAAATCAATTACCAAGGGGGGCAAAAAAAAAAAAAAAAAAGTTTGGAAGCATAACAAAATAAAATAAAAACAAAGAATCTGAAGATGGAGGCTCCAAACTCTCGATTTTTATGAAAACGATATCATTTTGTAAGCCTGTCATGTAAATAAATCGTACCTCTGAGCACGAAGCATGGAGCGCAAAATCGTTAAAGCAGCTTATGACACACTGCTCGATTTCAAGGCCTAATGCCTCGAGCGTCGTCATAGTAGACAGCAACAATCCAGGCTTCCCGGTGCAGCAAATCTCGATCCGGGTATCCGAGTTCCTCCTTTCCGCATCGAACTGCGGATAAAATTATGAAATGGGAAGAAGAACGAATTAATTTTATCTATCTTTTATGGATAGATTTTGTTGGGGGCCGGAAATAATCAGAGTAATGAAAAAAAATTGGGAAGAATTTGCATGCCTTGGGTGAGTTTCTGACTAGAATTTCATTGGGCTTTATGTCCTTGAATATACCCATCAAGTCCAGCTGCTTGGAGTCCACATCTGATTCTTCTTGCAGATTGTTGATTTTCTCTAGCAACTCCTTCATGTAATCTATGGTGTCCCCAAGGATAGATGTCCTGTCCATCTTTTAAATCAAATAATATTTGTCATTGATTTTCCCTCACATGCTTCCGTTTTACAGTAAAATACCAAAAAGCCAAAACCCCCGGAGATTAATCATTTTTCAAACCGCAAAACGAAGTTGATGAAAAAAAAAAAAAAACTGTAGAAAAGAAAGAGACAACCGCAAGCACGGTCCCTACAGAAGCACGGGTTAGGGTTATTACCTTACTTATTTTTGGAACGACGGATCGGAGCATCGAGAGCCGATCATTCAGCCGCTTCCTCCGCCGCCTCTCCGCCATAAGATTCTTCGACTGCTGCCCCTCCACCTTCTTCCCTCGGTTGCTCTTCCGATCGAGGCAGAACCCGATGTCGAAAACCGCGGTTTCGGATCCCTGACCCGGCTCCACTTTACATGCGTCCAACATCTCCAAGCCCCCCTCCGGTCCAGTCCCGGCTCGACCCCGCCCGAAATCGTCCTCCACCCCCTGCCCGGGGAACGGGGGCATATCGGTAACTTCCATCGCCGAGAAACCGTCCCCAAACGGGCAGCAGAGCTCACTGCTGGGGTACTCAAACAGGCCCTGCTCGAGAACCGGAGCAGAGAAGGACTCCAGGGAAGGAGAAGTAGAAATGAGGGAAGTGATCTCATTTGGGTATTCGTAGAAGTCCTCGAAACTGCTGGGATTGGGGCAGAATTCAGACATTCCTGTGGTGGGGATGGTTTCAACCCAGCTAGCATTGTCTCTTCTCAGGGAAAGTAACTCTTCAAAGAAGCCATGCTCACTGTTGAACTCCATATCTCTTCCTTTTCTGGATCTCTGCAGTCCCTCCCCCCCTCCCCACTCTCTCTCCAGCTCCTTTATAACACGACGAGGCTGCACCAAGTTGAACAATAAACAGCATCACTATATATTTTTTATGAACAGTAAAATATTATTATTATATTTCGCGCTTAGGGTGGAGCCGAGGAATTTAATTAGGAAAATGCGAGGTGCACGAACAAAAGATACATCCGCACCCATCACAATTAAGCGGTCATGCGTTTCGCGTATGTTATATGCTTATTCTGTGCACATAGCATTGCTCGTTTGAGTAATGGAAATATGTTCTCACACTTTTATGTCGTTAACTATAGGTACATATGCATACCATCCTAGAATATATGAGAATATAAAGTATATGATGTCTTGACGGAAGTTTTATATGCTTTGAAATCTTTCTGAAGAAGTGACATTAAAGTTCAAAGCCACGGTGCAAAAATTGCATAATAGAGAAGTCTAATGTATGCGTAGAAACATTTTAAAAACCAAAGGGGATCAAATTATTATACTTTTAGAGTCATGGCCTACCCTCACCTCCCCATCTATATAGGTAGGCACATATAAGAATAAAAAGTTCAATAATTGAAAATGTGTGCGTAGGAAAGGATGTATATGAATAATGGTGGGTTGATTGGAAGGCCAAAAGGAGGTTGTGGAATCTGCTTTTTCGCGCTCTCTGTGTTTCTTTCTCGATGATGATGGTATTCGTGTCTTTTTCACCGAAATCTATACATACAAAACCCTAAAAAGAAAAAACAAAAACAAAAAATAAAAGAACCTGATATTTAATAGAATAATTTTGCAATGAAACTGAGAGTTTTGACTCATTCTTCGGCTCTTCTGTCCGAACCGGAAAATGGAGTTGGTAGTAGAAGAAACCCCGTGGGTGTGTCTCCGGTTCTTTGTACACATGGTATAATCCCTGTTCTATTAAGTCTATTTTTTATTAGTGATATAAATGTGGACCACTTGTTTTTCTTTTTCTTTTCTCATTTCTTTTCTCTTTTCCCTGCGGTTAGGTTGCGCTTGTTTACGCTTATTTGGGTCTCATTTGAGTTCAGGCATAAGGCCATTCAGAAGTTCAGTTAACAGCACTGAATTAGTTCAAATTTGTTCTCACTGGATCGGTGAAATTCACCCTACTAATTCGGTCAGGGTCTCTTTCTAATATATGCCAACAAAATTACCCCCTTTCTATCCCATATGATATGGTTTTCGACGACAAAGGTTGATGATATTTGGTAGCTACGTTTATTCAGATGTCTCAACAATTTTACAGCTTTTAAAATTCAAATTCAAATTTTCTTATTACAGCCTAAATCAATCTCCAAAATTTAGATGAATTTTTCATATTTAAAATTTAATACTTAATTTTAATAAACACCGCGTGCTAGTATGAGATTTGTGACAAGAGCAACGTTATAGAGTTGGGTCACTTTTTTGCGAGATTACTTGAGCTTAATGCATTACGTGCAATATGGGGGTTGATGTGAATAATTTGTACCATTACAATATTCTGAGCATAGAAATTATTTTCCTCTTTTCTATCACTTTGGACTGTGACATCTTGAGTCAACATTGGTGCAGTAGACTCCGGGAGTATAAAATTTATTACTTTATATTTTTTTCCCCTAAGCACCTCCCATTAATTAATCAAATAATTTATTTTCTTGAAAGAAACTTCATTAAAAATGTTTCATTTTCAAGATTAAAGGGTAGGTATGTTCTTGATTTGTCCTCATCCTCACTCTCTCAAATATCCAAATATAGATATGGATCTTTTGGCCATTATTACTTGGCCGGCCACACACTCATATGTATACGTGCATAAAAATCCACAATCATATCATTTCTTGATTGGACCAATTTGGCCGATGTTATGTGGCCTTATTGGATTGAAGAATATATGGATACATACCATATAGTTTTCTAATAATTGTTTATCGTATATTTTCTGACATTTTTCTTGGCTGACGCGGTCGATGAATGTTGGCGTATTCCTTGTTTGGGGCTCTCTCTCGTTTACGTACTCCTCCTGTCATGCTCCATTTTCAATTGATGTGTTATATATGACTCAATACTCCACTAAATAATGTATAGTTTCTTTTTATTACATACATTTTATTATCCTCAGCACACATATTATATATATATATATATGTACATACATATTGAGATTTTTCTAAATGAAATTCGGAAAATCTCCTTAATGATCAATTTACCCTATAACAGATTAGATTGCGGAATTTTTGTAAGGGCGGTGACATAGGATCACATATCCTATATAACTTTTGAGATGGGCTTTTCTATGAGATTTCTTTAAAGACCGAACATACATCTAAATTTTATAAATTGTAATATGATTTGATAATGTGTAAAGCTTTTGGAAAAAGACTCAAGATGATTTCTTTTTTTATTTTTCACCTTTTAAATGAGGATCCTATATATTATCAAATCACACTCCTTATATTTTATTCTTTTTTGATCTCTAAAATTAAAATCTATAGGTCTGAGATGCAGATTATGACATTGGAAAAATTCTACCGACAGTTATATTACAAGAATTCTATCGGATATTATCGAATATAATATAAATAGGCAATGTTGGGGTAATGTAATATATTCGGGAAAAGAAATTCAAAACGAAAAGAGAAAAAAAAAAAAAAAAAAAGGACAATTGAGGAAAAGGATAAACTAATTTGTCTTTATTTGTTTTAGCCCAAAAAATACATAAATTTTTTACTGACGAAATTTTAATATTAAGGTATTCTTTATTCATTTTCGCTCACTTTCCTTACATTTTCCTTTATGTCACATTGTTCATAATGTGATGTGGAAGCTTCAACTGTACATTTGTCGTTTACCTCACCAGGTTGCAAAATATAGGGGCTCGCTCAACCCTATTACATTGCCCTTGCTCAAATTTTTTTTTTTTTTTTGGGTCAGCGGTCGAAATTTAATATTAGCATTAGGGAAAGATAGGGTTACAAAAAGAAGTATAAATTGGGTAACCCTTAACTATATTTCTCCCACCGACCTCACACTGTGTGCTATGATTGTTGAGAATATTATTTCACATTCGATTAATAAATGCTAATCGATTTTAGAACAAGTATGATTCAGATGTTGCTATATACGATTCAGTTCAGCGAATATAAATCATCCACAGGTTTGTTGTGAATAACACCATGAAAGGCGGGTTAAGAATATTGTCTCACATGAAGAAACGGAAGCATATCAATTCAATTAATAAGATCTTGTAACCGTGCCACCCAGCCTCAACTAATTTTAAATGGAAATCTTTAGATTTTAACACGAACTTTCTGGCAGCCAGCTGCTTATTAAAATTCAACTAGAATTTTAAAAAATTCTAACCCCCTTGTGCAATTTGTGTTTTATTGGCCAACACCTGGCATTTTGTGTTCACACAAGGATTATCTATTGTCCTTTAAGATATTATCTATTGTTAATAGAAGGCCTAGAGCCTTTTGGTGCGATTGCAAGCCTACTTATAATCAACTAACATATCATCATCTTCTTCTTCTTCCTCTAAATAAGGTAGAATTTTAATTGTTAAGGTCGTTGTCTATAAGAATTACTTTAGGGAAGGTTATTTTCACGCCAGACTAATGTAAGCGTATGGAAACTAAAAAATTAACTTTGTAATTTTATCTTAAGATATATACTTTCAGTTGAAATTTTAATTCCCTATATTAATTTTAGTAGTAAAATGACCTTTATTTATTTATTTATTAATGACCATTTTTTTCTTTACCAATGATGAGCACTTTTTTTCCCCCCTCAATCTAGTAAATGCTTATAAGCATGTTGTGTGAGAACACATTAATAACTTTTTATTAAACAAACCCTTGCTACTTACAAGTCCTTTTATGATTTGGCTAGCTAGACTAAGTCCCCCTTTTTTTAACTTTTTTTTTTTTTATAAATAACTTAAACCCTGTAATGCTCATAAGTTATTATTTTTTTTAAGCACCGGAATGGGCTCTAACAGCTGCTTTTTTAGGCATAAGATAAAGTGAAAATGTGTTTAATTAAGAACGAAACGTACCAAAAGCTGTAAGCTATGGAGATTGGTGATGGAAGAGGCACATGCTATGAACTGCGAAACGACAACGATTTGTTCGTTTCTTTACTAAAACAAGGACGAGGCCTCAACTGCGTAGAGAGTAGTGTTAGTTAAGGGCATCCATGAGGGATTTCTCTAATACTTTTATGAATACTCCACATGCTATATCCCAAATTACGAAGAAAAAAAGGGACCTATACTTATATTATCACACCATAAAAAATATATATAGATGGCCCGGGAATAAATACGTGGCTTTAATTACACCATCCCATGTATTGCATGATAAAAATGGTAGCTGACAAGTTTTAAATCATGTGACTATAGGTTAACAAGAAAAAAGGAAGGGACTCTTGTCTGGCGTTCGTCCATCTACCTTAGATTTCAGTGATGATTCTAATTTCTCTTCACGAGCAATAAGTTCAGGTATGTAAAAGGTATGCATAAAAAATGTACATAAAAGATACACAATTGTGAGTCCCATTATACTGACGTGTAGGACTCACAAGCTTAACTTTTTTACATACCTTTTTTTTTTTTTTTACTGTATTGTTATTTAATTAAAATATTCATAAAAAAGGACTACACAAATTTTGTCACGTCACTCTTTTGGTGTGAAGGGTGCGTCGAGAAAGTGTGAATGAAATTTCCCTTAATCCATTGCATAACCTAGAGAGATCCATGAAAAAAAGAGAGAGAGATTTTATCAACTATAAATTTCTTTGTTCTAAATTTGGGCAATAACAAATTCCCGCAGTGCTCAAATTGTTTCGTGAGGTAAATATTGCATCAACAAGCTGCTGTAATAGTGCAGGGTTTGCAACTGCCAACTATAGTCTCTCATTTAAGAACAAGTCAACAACTATGGAATTGATACATTATATAGAAAATCAAAATTCGTGGATATTATTACACGCGCAGTATACCAAAAAAAAAAAAAGTTTCTGTGATTTATCCAACCTTTTCTAATCTCATTCTCGATATTTGATTTAACAGTGTTGGAACGGGTTGCGTACTTCCAAATCTTATTTTACGATTAGAAGTTCGGATAGATCTAGAACCGCAGTTGGTGAGGATTTGATAGCAATAAGAAAGTCTCGTCTTAAGGCAACATTTTCCATCACCCAAGATGGAACGACTCGAAGAAGGAAAAGGAGGCGCTATGCAAGTGCCATGCCCTTGAATGTTCTGTCTACGTATATATTTTAAGGGAAGAAGGGGACAAATGAAAAGGAGGCGGCTTATAACATGCTCAGTGATGAAACGTATGCGTCCGTCAATGGGTCTACAATCGCTTTCCTAGCCAGCTAAAAGCCAATCAAGGCTGCTCAGTAGAAATTTGGGGAAGATTTTGCGGGAATCATCTTGGAGTGAATTGGTTAAGTCTACACTGTGCTTTTAAAGCAACGTGCATGTGTTGATGAGTTGATGCGGTTGACTTCTATTTATATTTTTTTTAATAGTTTAGAGGAATGCTAATATGTCCTACATAATTTTTTTCTAGCAAGCTCGAATGCTTGAGAAGAGGAGGAATCCTCTTACCCTTTTGCTTGTTTTGGTATGAAATATCAATATAGAGAGCTTCATAGATTTGCTGATTATCCAAAAATTTTCACTTCCATCCTGTGGATGTGAAAGAATTGTTTTGAATGCTCGATAGCTTCCCTTTTGCGTACTCAATATGATCTATTTCCCTTAGTTTTGTTTACCCTTCAACGTCATCCTAGGTCCGTAAAAACAAAGGAGACATATAATGCTACGGAGACATTTGGATGGTGAGAATGAAAAAAAAAAAATAAAATTGTATTTTCACTTCATTCTCATTCACATATTTGATTTGCTCAACGGTTGAATCAATTGAGCAATGCCTTCAAATACTTTTATAAATATAAAATAAATAAATAAATTATATAAACATTGGGTCAAGGCATTTATGATACCACATGATATCACGAGAGAGTCATGTTGTGCTGTGACGTCATGTTGGAACTAGAGATGGAAAGACGATTCCTAAGTATTACGAGTGAAATAATCATTCCTTTATATACGTGAACAACCATTCCCATGGAAGCTTGAGTGCATAAGCAAATAAGGGAATGGCTGTTACCATTCCTTCAATCAAATGAAATGCTAGGGTTTTGTTTCGTATTCGAGATGAAGGATAATATTTTCAACTTGCTCCCTTACTTGTAGAGTTATTATTTGGGTCTTGCACAGGAGCAATTTATATCGGTCGACATGGAGCATGTGACTCCAGAAATCTTATTAACTAAGATGCTAGCGTTTGTTGACGTGGGATGATATATTCTCAATACTCTTTCTGCCCACGCAAACTCTAACAGTAATCATGCTTAATATATTTTGCAAATCCCATTTACTTGAATTCAACTATTACCATATGAATTAGCATTCAAATTGTCAATTTACTGTATTATTGCGCTAAGTTAAGCTGTCACTCTCCGAATGCATAGATAACAACTGTACGTGCAATTTGAATGAGAAGTCAAATCGGCTAAAAAATAATGAAAAATGAAGAGTAACATGTTTAAAGCAGTCATGTGAAACAAAAAGGCGAGTGCATGGAAAATACTACATGAACCTCCAAAATCTCATGATTAAGTTAAGCTTTTTCATTATTATTTTGTTTGGGAAAAAAAGGGTTAAGCCCTTTTGTAATATTATTTAATGCATAGGTTTCATTTTACGAATCTTCAGTTTTTATTTAACTGATATTAAGTAATTAGTGAAATTAGCTCCGAAACTTGCTGCTCAAAACTATTAGTATGCTATTATTTTTCTTCTTCTTCTTCATTTTTTTTTTTTTTTGCCAGGCAAAAAAACAAATATGCTATTAGAACAAGAACTGTGAAAATATGTGGAATTTGTGAAGTCGCTAATCAAATTGAATGATGCTACAAATATAAGCCGATTAATAATGTTACTCATGCATTATGTTCCAAACCACAAAATAAATAAGTGGTGGGAAACATACTACATAGAATCAAAAATAAAATGATCGACTGTTCCATTCCAGAGATCGGGATAAGGAGATGAACACCAAAATAGTATAGATTTATGATTTTTCTTCTTTCTCTTCTATACTTCTCCCTCGCTTCTCCACAGGGGGAGAGGGAGAAGGATGAGCTGGGAGAGAAGATGAGAGAGATGGAAAGAAACAATGTAAAAGAAAAAACAAACATGAAAAATAAACTGCATATGATCACGTAATGCAGAAAAAACAAACATGAAAAATGAACTGCATATGATCACGTCATGCAGCGCTACGCAAGCGTGGCTGTGAATAGGTGTTTCAAAGTGAGGTTGCATGTCATTTTAAGGGTGAAGGGAAAGTCATTTCTACGTGTAAAGTAATGACCATTCTCGATTAGATTAACGTATTTGTTTCCAACGCATACCGAACACGGCACTAGTCATTCCATGGAATAAGTCATTCCATTTCTATATTGATTCCTGCAAACCAAATAGGCTACTAGTGTTCAAAGGATGATCAAATTAAATTTTAATGGACCGCTAGTGGGGTCTCCACAAAAAGCTGCGAGTTCCCGCGGGGCTGATTCTAATGGCTGGCAATTGGGGTTGGCTTGTCCATATATGATCCACCAAAAGACCAAATCCAGAAAACTATACACTTGAGGGCTACACTTTACCCAACTCCCCCTTCCTTCCAAATCTTATATTTTTTCATATTCCTTCCTTGGCATTGACATTAGTCCCCTTTAACTTTCCTAATGATGGATCTAAGTATAGTTAAAGAATTGGACAGCTAGCTGACTCATAACAAAGAAAGAGGCTCAATTAAATGCACACAATTTAGCTTTCCTCAAGGTCGTATTCACCGATTTAAAAGCTCTTGTACTTATTTGCCATGCAACGTATATGAGTGGAGATTACCGCCCATTGTCTAATCTTGTCGTACCCACTCTCAGGGACGAAGTCAGGGATCATCCTTAAGCTGCGGGAAAGTGATAGTAAGGTTTTTTTTTTTTTTTTTTTGGTTTTTTTTCTCCCTTAGTTGGGGAAAGATAAGTTTTTATTAATGGGGAATACGATTAAGAACAGTAGAACTGGGAGCCCTTGAAACCCTAAGATGCTCGTAAGCAACAAACAAAAAGAACCCTAAAAAAGAAGAAAGGACAAACAATACAAGAAAGAGAGCCAACGAAAGCATAATAGAGATAGAACAAAGCAAGGAAATAGATGACGCGTGGACTAAACCTGGAGAAACTAAGCGTTAGCACCAAAATACTCGAGCTAAGAAAATCTGCCAGCCAACTAATCACAAGAAAGAGAGGCAAAGGGAAGAGACCAGAGTTATCCTGATTCACTCTAGTGCAGGGCTACATCTAGCAGAGATAAATACTCACAAATATTATTATTAAGGTTTCGCACAAAAATCATCTTATATTGGAAAAAGGGAAAAAACAGCTTATATACCCATAAATTAGGGCATCACAAATATTACCCCTTTCGGCCACCATACGAAAATCCCTAAAAATATTTCCGTAACGCACATGTGTCGAATTAGAAACCGATCCCAACAGAGCTAAGAGCAACAAAAGGCAAAGCTAACTTGAGTAAGCTTAATTTCGAATTAGAAAATTGGAGTGTTTGAAATTATAAATAGAGTCAAAGCAAGTCACTAGCGGAGCTTGACTTCTATAAGTTGTGTTCTAGAAAATCTAAGACGTGAGATGGCCTGCCATAACTAGGGTGTGCATCCGCCCCCGCTCACTCCCAACTTGTTTGTTGTATTCTTGATGCTAGTTGTTAAGTTCGGTGCATGCATTCATTAATTCTCTTACAATCATTATTAGAAGGATTAAAGCCAATTTTATGTCATTCTCATGGGTAAACTATAGCCACGAAAATTTGTGTGCACTGTTTCTTTCATTTCCTTTTCACTATATCATTATTGCACGGTTCACGTAAACACAGTACAGGCCTTAATAGTAAAGACTGTTGGGCGCGTGATCACCGACATGAACTCCTTTTTAAGACGAAAGTGCCAGGATTAATTGGTAATTGACCATCTCTATACTCTCTCTCTCTTTGTAGAGAGAGAGAGAGAGAGAGCAGTGGCTAGATATCAAAGGCAGCCCGTGAAAGAAAGGAAGGGAAGACTTATAACACAGTAGGTAGTTGCTTTTTTTTTTTCTTTTTTTTTTTTGAAAGAGGTGCAATGACTCGGCAGTGACACTTTAAGACAATAAGATGGTTGTTCAAAAGAGAAAATCCTTTAGACAATGTCATTATTCATAATTAAGCATAGATACACCTCGAAGTGATGTTATTATTTTGATAAATAATTTTTTTAAAATAAACATATTTTCTAATTAAAACGGCATCGTTTATCATCGCACCTTTTCATACTTGAGAATAATGGAGACAAGTAATCAAACAAAAACAAGAAGAAAGGGAGAGAATAATGGGGACAAGTCCTCCTTCAAAATCATTTAACAAGAACATCATAGGTTTGGGACGCTCGCCGCTAGATCCGATGGGGATCCATAAAAGATATACTGAAAATAAAAACAAGAAAAAAGAAAGACAAAAAAGAAGAAAATGGACTAATGAGGAGACGCGATGAGTAGGAGGATCACAGGCGAGCGGAGGGAGTGGGGACATAAAACCCGCGGCGATCTTCGCCCCAACACCCCGACAAGTAGGGGACTTCCTCTCTCTCTCTCGTGTGTGGTTTGGTCAGTAGACTCTTTGTCTCTCTCTCACAAGAAATATATTACAAGGAAAATCAAAAAAAATAAAAAGATGGTTTTTATTTTATTTTGCTTCCGCCCACAATATGTGAGCCTAAGGTTTTGGGGGATCTCCCTACGAAACCACTCGTTTTGTGTTGTTTCTAGTTTCCTGCGGGCTATGAATCAAAGGCACGTAATAGCGACGCGGGAGGCTCTGTCTGTGTCTCTGTGGTATTCTGATTTTGTTTTGTTCGTTAGTCGCATCAAAGGGGTGTGTGGCTTCTTTTTTTTTTTTTTTTTTTTTTTTTTTTTATATATATAAAATAAAAATGGCCCACAAAAAATAATACTTGCTTCTTCTTTTGTTCCTCTTCTTTTTCTTTTGTTCTGTTCGAGACTAGGACGTGTTCCACGCTTTTTCAGAGTTACGCCGATGGAGCCTGCGCTTCGCAAAAGTGGCTCACTCGCCTCATTAACCTTTTGTTGCATAGTGTATATTTTTCCCGTGCAAAATAATATCACTTGTTTGTTTGGTTTACGAAATGAAATGAAATAAATATTTTATAAAAATATAACCAAAACTATATAACGAATAAATGAGGAATACCTCTTTTCCAAATCCATAAGTAAAATAAATAAATAATAGTTATAGCATCATTATTGGTCATCGATAATAATTATTCGTCGTTAGAAATTTCACTTATATTCCATAGAGATTTTATTCCTTACGTATTATGTTCCTATAGAATACATATTCCGCAAAACAAATGATTCAATAAAGTGAAAAAAAAAGATGGCTAGATAAACAGATTTAAAACCATTTTACTCTTTAAATTAGATTTTAGATATCCTCAGAGTATATGAAACCTAGAATGCCAACTTATTTTTAATACGTACAATTGGAATTTACGGTTCATGTTGGGTACACAGGAGATAAGCAACAAGTGGTAGAGGTCGTATTTGTAGTGTCACCACCACCACCCCCTTCTCCCGTATGCATCTTGTCCTCTTCTCTTTGTTTTGTATTCAGTATTCTCGTCCCATTTGAATTCATCACCTTTACTTTCGGCTTTCTGAGTCATTAGAATTCGGAAAAAGGTCAAAATTTAGCACGATGAGGAAGTTTTCACCTTTATCATCAGACTTGGGAAGCAAAACATACTAGATATGGCGTGAATACGTATATGCGTGTGTATGTATATATATAAAGTCATTAATGTGTTCTAACATTAAAAATAAATAAGAATGCAACACTTACAAAATCAAGCAAAGAAAAACGTGTACGGAGAAACAACACAAAGAACACCAAACAAAGGGAAAAGGGCATCAAACCATCAAGAGCCACCGATTGCCCACATACGGTGCAAGTGTGTCAATTAGTACAAGGTGCAAGCGTAACAATTAGTACACGGTTCACTGTATCAATTAGTACAAGGTGCAAGTGTAGCAATCACCAATTAATCAAAAGAAAAGCATCGCATAATGTACTATGACAGGACAGTATGTGAGATATGAACCGTTACTGGTTTCACTGTATTCTCGTTTCACCATTACTAGTGAGTTCTAATGAATTTTTATTAAGTCAACAACTTAGAATTTTCGTTCCAACTCCAGTAGGGTTATGTTTGAACTACCTCCTGATAGGAAGGAGGAGCCAAGCGGCTAACATGGAGAGTAGAAGGATCAGCACAGCAGCTATGACGTTATAATCAGCCGACTTGACAAATGCGGAGTTACTTCCCGATTCTGTTCTGTTTGTTCTGCTCAGATTTGAGGAGGGGCTATTGGAAGTGGGCTGTTTACTAGGTGGGACTGCAACATCCCAGAAAGTTTTGACTGCCAGAGTAGGAGCTTCGGTTTCCGGTTGCAAGATTCTGGAAGTGTCGGCTGGAACTTCAATGGACATCAGTTCCACACAATGTTCTTTCAGAGCCTATAGATGAAAACAAAGTCAGCATAATAATTGACATTTTCCTTTAAGGATTATATCTTTGTATTGTAGTTTTAACCAAAGACGGGAAAAAGCATCTAGAGTCCGTTTGACTATGGAAAATTAGTTTTCCATTTCTACAACTATATTAGAAAACACTTGAAACATATTTCCGATGTTTTCTAAACCTAAGAACATTTAGAAAATAATATTTTCCAATAATTTGAAATCAACTAGAACATGATATGCTTTCACTTTTGAACATGGAAATCATCTTCTGCACCTAAACAGGGCACTGATTTTTTCAGAATGAACTGTGTTTGGGCTGTTTTACTATGAATGTCCTTTTCAAAAACAAACACCCAAATAAGAATACATATATTGTAGGTGTAAATTACGTTATTATTTTTAACAGGCCAGTATTTATACTTCTGAACAATAGTTTTAAGTATGCTACAAGTTTTAGACATCATCACTAGTCACCATCACCCACATTAGCCAATTGCAACTATCTATATCTACTTTAAAAGAATGCATGTGCGTTCAGAAGAACAGAAGGAAGGAAAAACAACCTAGGCACACATCAAAGACACAATATACAAACCTCAAGGGACTCCGACGGTTGTAGGTAGTCACAGATATATGTGCCCGCCAACCAAGGAACAAACACCCTTCGAGGAAATGAAATGCTACACGGTTTTCTGTCACAAAAGTATAAATAACATATTTAGTTATTTTTGTTTTTGCTAAGCAATAGATTTAGTCAAGATATTTGCAGAATAATGTTACAACCATTAGAAAGGAAATATCTCAAAAATCAAATAGCATGGCTCTACTCATGTACGAGCAAATGTAAAAATTGTCACGCAACTGACAAAGAGCCAGTTAACCAGACGATGCAGGCTAAAAAGAAGCAAAAATGGAGGAAAAATGAATAGTATGCATGAACTTGTACAAGAATACGCCCTCTGATGCCACTCTACCTCTAAAACCAAGCCCAGAACAACACAGCAAGCAATGACAAATAGAGCAGGTAAAACAACAGGCCGTCTCAGAAGAATGCAGAACTTGAAACAGAACTATTCATTTTCAGGCTGTGATTAAAATATTCACAAACCGTGGATTGCGAATGGAACAAGAATCAGTCAAACATATCTACAAGTGGGACTAATAAGCCATGTCAAAAGGCATTGGCATCCATACGCCAGCAAGCGCTGCTATAAACAGAGGGCGTAAGCATTCCCAGCACTGGTAGTGTCATCTGATACCATATCCTACTCGCAGCTCTGACATCTCAACCATCAGACAACCTTAGGAGATGATCATACAAAGAAGCAGAAGCAGGCGAAGAGGAAAATAGCTTTAGTACTAAAATCATAGAAAGTACTTAAGACTCTTGGAACTGAAAACACTTTCTCAATAGAGAAAGCTTTAAACACACATGCATTATATTTAGATAACGAAAATCATCAAATTCTTCAAAATCCATAATCAACGGCAAGGCCTTAAAAAAGGGTGGTTCGATGGCAACTCCTGTCCTTGCAAAGTGTAAGGGAAAGGAAGAGGTTGCAAGTTCAAAACCTGTTGGGTGCGCATATACTTATCAATCAAAAAAACATCAAGTTCTTGATCTCTACCATCACTGAATTTTAGTACTTCTGTTACGTTCTCTCGGGTGCCTGGGGAGGAGTTGCTCCTTAGCAGAACTTGTAGAATTTTGAGCTTAGGAATACCAAAGGGGGACACAAGTGAAATGAGAAAGCTGAGGTTTATAATGGCTGAGAGTAATTGCTTCCTCTGAAAAACAGGGCAGAGCTCAGGGTACAAGGGGCTTTGTGATGGTTGAGGAAGGGTCCTTTATCATGTGCAGCCCTCCCCCATGCTTTTTTTTTTTTTTTTGCAAAGAGTTTGTTTCCACAATGCGAAGACATGAGTTTCAGGGTTTGGAACCAGCCTCAAAAAATGGAATTCCCACTTCAATGGACAGGTAAAGCTCATAGCGCTAACCTCTTGTATTGAGATTATTTTACTTCCATTGAGCAAGGAGTTTCAATACAAAAGGTTAGCGCTAGAAATCAAGTGTTTCAACCCCACAACCACACCAAGGGGGGGAAAGGAAATCCTCTTGGGTCAAGATTAACAGATCAATCATAAAGGACCGGCCAAACTTAATAGACCATACAAAGCAATGAATTGACAGAACATTAAACTAAGGGTGTTATTATTGTCTAATTCAAAATATAAATAAACAGCTCACACACCTCAATGACTGCAGAACAAGTTGGGATATAGGCTTCTCAGCTGATATCTCATTGCTTGCGGGACCCATATTTCCATCTGCCTCATCACAGAAGATATCTAATCTAGTTTGCAAGCTCTTGATAATATCTTCCTAAACACAAACAAGCAGTCTATGATTGTAGTACACATGAACGCAAACATCGCCTTGGCACGAGAGTAAAACTTGCAAAGACTATGCAAATCATTTAACAGAAAATGAATTTATATTTATGAGGCAGTTCAAAATAAATACTAGGCAAGCTCAACTAACCCAACATTTATCAAAGTGAAACAGTAAAGTGGAGCACATTATGCCCAGCAAAATGTAGGATTTTAAAATTTTCGTGATTAAATTCATAAAATATGTAAAATTTTTGGAAAATAAAAATATGTAAATTTAATACAACCAAAAATGAATATCTCCTTTTTGGTCCATGTCCAGAAGATGTGACCAAGCTTTATGCTAGACATTGACCTACCAGAATGTGATTTGAATTATGCAACAGAAACAAAACAAACTAAAATTGAAATATAGTCGGATTTTCAGCAGTTTAGCTTCATAAGTTGGTCTTCCATACATAACAGCTCACAATACATTGGGTGTCAATGAAATATCATAATCTTTCTAAGTTTCTTTGAATTCAAAATGCCCAAATGTTCAGGAAGTGACTCGACACCTCATTTGCCTCTAGGTTCTCCAAACTATGTACCTTATTTTTAATTAAGTCATAAATAAATATCAACTCCATAACCCTTTTTAGTTTCATTTCCCCTAATACAAATTCAATACTTTCATGTACTGCTGTAAACAAAATCCAATGCCAATTTTAACCCCCATTTTTCCCTTAAGAAGTACTCAACTTTTTTACTGCCAAAGTCACTTATATGCTCCCCTAACTAAATCACGAGACAAGCTCCAATATGCAGCTAATCCAATTAAATATGCCTTAATCTTGGATGATAAAGATCAGGGAGAATGAAAATATTGTGGCCGTAAAATGTGAAGCAAAAATAAATTTATCTCACAAAAAAGGCAGCACCAAAAGAAGCAGTTCGTCAATACCTTTATATCAGCTATAGCTCGTGACATCATCTCTTTTGAATTTACAAATGCAAATGAACACAAAGACCCACTAACAAGAAGAACGCCAACAACTTCTTTTTGGCTGCATGCTTCAAAAAATAAGTAGATGTATGTAAGAATATCTGATAGCAGTTGGAGCATAACAGAAAACAGTCCAGTTAAAAGAATTCAACACACCTCCATCTGCAATACCGCTCATAAATGGTAAAAGCAATTCAACTTCATGCAAGCCATCAGAAACACATGGTTCATCCTCAATTACCTATATCATAGGGAAGATAGAAAAAGCTGGAGAGCCATTATAATAAGTCGATATAGAAGCTAGACTAAAAGGATCATCTTAGGATCAGAAATTAGAAACCACATGTCACTCTAATGTTCTGGATAAGTCAATAATGAAGAAAAGATCAAATCCAAAGATTCCAAGTTCTTCACTTTCTTATTTAGTCAAGAATGAAATCTAGTGCCCAAAATTTTAAACTCCATTCTGTGCTCATAATCATTTGAGGATGTGAAGCACTTAGTTTGAAAACTTAATAGGGTTCAATCGAAATCAGTTGACAGAAACCGACTTGGTTTAATTTGGAATGTAAGTCACTCAAAACAATTTTGTTTGTAATAAGCTGTTAAATATATCATATTTTGAAGGAAAAAAAAGGTATTTATTATTCCAAAGAGAGAGAAATTGACTAAAACAATACTGATATAGCCTGGATTTATTCAAAGCAAAAACTATAATCAACTATTAGTCTAACATAAACCAATTCTTATTTTTAAGCTTGAAAAGTGGGAACTTGAAAAACCCTCAGAAATAAATATATCCATCTTCCAGGGGTGCCCCAAAGTGTAAACCATGAAGCAAGGATATGGGTATGGAGGCACGGATACATACATCGGGTTACATTGACACCACATTACTAGAAAAAGAGGAATATGAATATGGCCTTGAAAGAATTATTTAAACAATACATAAAAATACTGACAAACAATAAGTGTAAGATTGCTACTTACCAAATTCCCATCAATCACAGCCTTTGCACAAGCTAGCTCTTTCGCATGAAGGGAGATTCCATAGCAAAGAAAATCTATCAATGTCTTGCGATCTGATGTTACCTCACAAAATATGGGCAATCTGGAATTATGCCAAAAGAGCCTTTTATATTGGTTGTGCTGACTACGAAAATATTAAAATAAATTCCAAATAACTAACTAAATAGTTTACCAGGTCAAATTACTTGATTTCACCAAGCCTAGTTACTTGGAAAGAAATTTACGATTAAAAAAAAAAAAAAAAAGGACCAAGGTTAGAGTTCTCAAGTCTACTTAACCATATTATTGAAGATAATGGCCTTTTCAGATTTTAGAGTCTCTCAAATCTGAGCAGGTCTGCAGTGTTTTACCCATTCAACTTAAAATACTAAAATGAATCACAAAAGGTTGACCTAAACACTTCCCAAAGCAAGAAAAAAGAGAACACGTAAACCGCATGCAAGGAACAAAATGATACACCCACATATATGCAGCCTCGGGGACAGGTTCATTGTAATACCCCTAAATTTCAATTTAATTTTAAATTAGAGATATGGTAAATTAGGATTGAAAATGAATAGTTTGGTGCGGCATTTGATTTGGATGAAAGATTAGAATAATAAAATAATATAATATATTTACTATCTTAACATAATATATTAAATGATAAATCTTATGTATATAATGTTCTGGCAAACATGCAAGTGGGGTGGGGGGAATAGAAAGCTTAGTCACTAAGCTTAAGTCGGCGTGAGTGAGTTTATAATATATATATATATACGCATGTATGTATGTATTATATTACGCTAAGCGAAGAGAAGTTACAGTAGGCAAAAAAAAAAGAACTAAAGAGGACAAGAGGCGTGAGGAAGGCTGCAGCATGCATAGGGGGAAAAAGAAGAAAGAGAAGAGAGGGAAAAGAAAAGAAAAAGAAAACGTCCTGAGGAACAGAAGAAGAAGAAAAATAGTTTGTCTATAGCTACACGTTTATGTAATTAACGATCGTAAATCCAATTCGAGGTAATGGAGTATTACCCTTCCACCTGATGATCATTCAGTCAAACTGAATAATTATTTTCGCCTATCAATTATTTTATCTCATGTCAATTCGATCTTTTGGCATGTGCAATTATTTAATTAATTAGACCCAAGACTATTCCAAATTATTTCCATATTTATCTTAAAGTATTGTCAAATTGAATTTTATAATCCTTGTGTTTTTAGTGTTTGAGCCACGTCATGAAGCGATTATTGGAGACTGTGTGACCCTGAACAAATATGGGTTTATACCCTTGGGGACTGTGTGACCCCAGGCATATGGTGTATGTCAAATGGGGACTATGTAACCAAAACCACATGATATGTGCCAACGAGGATTGTGTGAACTCGGAGGAGTGGATTGGTCGTGCCTGAATTCGTTTTTGTTGTTGTTTGGAATAATAATAATCGTGCAAGTTGATTGGTTGCACATGAATTCATTTGACCATTTATTGTTGGTGATACTCTTTTACTAAGCATTGTTCACTCACCCTTTCATTTCAAGTGATGACATGTGGACAGTTGCGGATTATGAGAAGATCCGATGACGTGTAAAAGAGTTGATTTTATTGTATAATTTTGTGCGTATTTGGGGAGTATCTAATGACGTTGAATCTTTCTGTAAAAACTTTTGTAGCCAGACCTTGGGCTAGTCAATGTATATATTAAGTGTTTTCGAGTTTTAGGTTCGCAATTCCTAATGCCCCAAGGCTCGGCTAGGTCCGAGGAGCGGGGGCATTACATTCGTAGTCTTTGTTGATATCAGCTGAGGCTAGGCCATTAGGACTCCTGAGTTAAAAGATTTAAAAAGATTTCTTTTTTTTGATAAACAAGGAATAATATTACTAAAGAGGGAGAAAACAAAATAGAGGATAAGAGGTCCTCAAAAGCAGGAAAGTACAAAAACCAAAAAGCCAAACAAGAAACATACAAACAAAACCCTGTTACGTGGCCTAAAATCTTAAGACCAAGTTCCCAATACTTAGGCCGCTAAAGAGCAAGTATACAGAACATTTCACACTCACTTATCTGGGAAGAAGTGTCACAACCTGCACCATTAAATTCTTACAAGTTCACAGGAAATTCAATAAGCTATGCACGTTTCTCAAGATGCTAAACCCACAATGTTGCTGCCAGCATCCTTAGTTTTACACTTCAATGCGGAACTAAGTGCAATAGGACATGGGATACACAATAGTCATGGCCAATTTATGTGGCATTAGGTTTCGGAGAGTAAGGTTATCACCAACCCCAGCCTCACACAGACAAGAAGACAAGAGATTGCATGCAATCAAACAAGACTTTTACACTCCATTTAGGACCAAATCATGATAGAGTTCAGTTTATTTCAGTAAAGTAAGTATCATTTGATTTAAAATTTATATCAGCTGTAACAGTGTGAAGTTAAAAACAAATCAATTTCATTTGAATGCACTAGTAAATTGTCCATAATTATATGCAGTAAGGACATTTTTGTGTATAAAATAATTAAGAAGTCAATTCTGACCGAAAGCCGAGCATACTTTAAAACAAAGAACTCCTACCAATTCTTCTTGAAAATCAAATCAATTCTTATATATTTGGCTCTAAAAACTAGAACTGAAAACAAATCTAAATTCAAATGAAGGAGCTGCTTATCAAAGCACAGGAATTTCTCACTCAACTACTAGTGAACATCAGTGCAGATGAATAAGCAGCAACACATAAATAAAGATTTCCAGAAGTAGCAATCCATACCAATTTTACCTTAGATCAAAATTATACATGCATCTAAAGGTCCGAAAAGATGATAAAACCCTTCCCATTTTAAAATCGCAAGGCTTTAGACTGCTTGAAGTAATATTTGAAGTCAAGTTGCAGTTTCGGCATGTCCACCTAAAAAAACTCAACCAATCAAAATGGATGCTTATAAAAGGAAAACATTTATACAGAGCACGATTGCGACAAGGTCAAAATTTTCAAAAAAAGGGGAAACCTCCTCGGACTATAACTAATGTGAATTATCAGTCCCTCATCCAAATTAGTCCCCAGAGAGCAAGCTGCTTCGGCAACTCCCTTTACAGTCTGCAAATAAGAATAAGAATAACAAATAATAAGTTAAATAGAACTTCTAAGTACAGTATCGACTCACTATTTGACTACAATAACAGAGTCTTGTAGTCAGATTAGGAGAAAAGGTAATGATTGTTAGTTGTAGGCAAAGAATTTTATGTGGAAAGGAAAAAGGGGTAAGTATTCATGTACAGGAGTATTATGAGAATTGGGAGAAGGGGGAGGAGGAGGAAGAGGACAGGTAAAATAACACAGCCATATGACCAGGTTAGAAGAAAAAGCAATGATTGCTAGTTGTAGGAAAATATTTTCATGTGGAAACGCAAAGGGTAGGAGTATACTCGTGTATAGAAGTGTTGAGACCTGGGAGGAGAAGGAGGTGGAGGAGGAAGAGGATGAGAATTGTTCATAGCTTAAACAATACTGCATATTTTAAATAAATAAATAAATAATTCATGTATAGATCTATTGTGGTACATGAGAAAAGGCAAAAAAACAAAAAAAACAAAAACAAAAACAAAAACAAAAAAAAAAAAAAAAAAAAAAAAAACACGATGCTGAAAGTACGACAAGTTTTCAAGTTTATGTATCTTCAACAATAATCCCATATTAAATTAAAAAATGTACACATGCTGCTGCATATTTATCATTATATTCAGGTCACTGGTTATTTTTCCTTAGCTTTTTCGGGGGACAAGAGCAGAGGCTTAAACAGAAAATGCAGAGAGGAGTTTAAAAAACACAGGATAAGCTACATCAAAGATAAGACAAGGAAGAGAATTCGTTCAGTGTAAGCAAGCACGCAAGGTCGGGCTTAGCATGTCCAGTTCGTAATTATAGCAACTCTTCAAAGAATTTTTTCCCAACTTGCTAATCATGACAGCCAATCAATCAACTTGTAACACAACAACACAAGTAAAATCTTTGAACATAAGGCAAGGTTACGGAGGGTTAGCAGGCAAGAACTCTACTTGCAACTGAAGATTACCAATAGGTGGAGAAGAGAAAATGAAGGCCAATATGGCCACATCAAGAGCAAACTCCTCAATATTTTTTTATAAACTATAACATGGACAAATTCCCAATTAGCAAACACATAACGTGCACTGGAAATGAAGCTTAGATTTATTCCACTACCAAAAGTACAGCACAGGAGATTGATGTGCCAACATTGTAAGTAAATTCCTCAATTCCTATAAGCAACAGGAGGATGCTGTTTCAGCCTTACAGAACTGTAATTGATAAGTGCAAAATTCAACCAAAACAGAATTATAAAATACCTGGCAGAGTGCTAAGGTTGAGTTTTTAAATGAGTTATCACTGACCCAAACATACAAACCAACTACCTTCATGCCACCCACTAGCATTCTTGAAACCTGAAAGCACAACTAACCATTTAAATGGAACACCATATCTATACTGTCAAGTTGACACTATAAGTAGAATGCAAGTGACCATACAACAAAATATAATGAAACAACAATGACAAAAACAAAGAATTAATCCCAAGAGGTCGGCATCAACTATATCAAACCAAAACAATAAGCTTCAGCAGACCATGGACATGAATCCTCCCACAGTGTTCATTCCAATCCAAGCCTAGGTACTCATCCACCTCCTCATATGAATGGAATCATTTAAGAATTATGGGAATCGTTCCATAATTGAGATTTTATGAGATCTTATTTGTAATTTGTAATTTTGATTCTTTTTTTTTTTTTTTCTTAAAGATTGGTAAACACACACCACATCCCCAACCTTGTAACAACAAGGTTTTAAACCCTCAACCTTGCCCAGCTCAAAGATTTATCTTTCCAATTTTGATTATTAAGTTTAATTAGCAATCATTAGGATTTTATTTGTTTTTATAATAAGGTCTAGGTGCCTGTCGAAGGGCATATTGCTTAGGGTTTTAGTCAGACTTGAATATTAAATATCGAGAATAATAATACTTTTTTCTTTGATTTTCCTGTTCTCCCTTATTTTTCCATTATCTTCCATTTATTTCCTTTTGTTCTCTTTTTCAGTTACACATCTCCTCCCTACCACTTGATTTCTTTCTTATAACTTGCAACCAAGTCTTACGTAATCTACCCCAAACTACTTTGATTTCACCAAAATTATCACCTCATTCTCTCTGACACACTAATTGGTCATGTTTGGACATGCCCAACCAAACAAACTTAGCCAGCATTCTTTCATCTTGGCATCAATCGAAGCTATCCGTAACTCTGCACGAATATCTTCATTTATAATCTTCTCCTTTTTAGCCTCATTGCACATCTATCTTAGAATGTGTATGTCTATTGTGTCCATGTTGCCTCCTAATTTCCCAACACTCGGTGTCATGTAATAGAATAGACCTTATAGATGCCTGATAATGCTTTCCTTTCCACCTCAAAGGCATGTTATGATCACATTGAACTCCCACTACACTACTTCATTTCAAACGAACCCGCCCGAATCTTATGATTTAGATCCCTTCTATCTTGGCACTGAATGAGCAACCCAAGACTAAAAGAAAAAGTGAGCACTCTTCGGTATCGATTGTCTAACTCCACTATATGATGATCTACTTCTCTACCCTCACTAAACTTGCACTCCCTAATATGTACATTCATTAGGTGACCTCATTTTGGTATGTTTAGTGAGCTCGTCCATCATTCCTGCAAACAAGAAAGAGCTGAATTTTGATCTTTGATGCAACCAAATGGTGATAGGAAAACTGTATATATATAACATGAAGCGAATAACATTAAAATTGCATTTTGATAAGACAGACAACCAAAATGGTCTGCATTGTTTTCCTAAGGAGAGAAAACGAACCAAACATGGTACAATTGTGTACAACCCATATATAAGCCAAACAAAATAAACCAGTTAAACAGGCATAATTTTTAAAAAATGGAAAATAATAGATGGTGTTTCAAATTTTTAACCAAATCAGATAAGTTAGATACTTCAAAGGCCATATTGCAAACCCACGTTTGTCTTGTGAAATTAACATCCAAACTTTGTCTTGTGAAATTATATCCAAACCTAAACTAGGCCACGTTTGTTGTGCTTGATTAGAGGATATGATGGGATAAAATCCATCTTGTGCTATGTTTAGTGGTGTACATAGGTGGGATTATTAATCCTATGGAAGGTACAAGATGGTTAAATGACTTTATTACCCCTTTTTAATGTCAGAACTAATGATGAAAAGACTGAGTACTAAAAACACACATTAACCTTTTTTTTTCCCTTCGGAAATTGTTATATTATAAATTATTCTAATAATGTGACATGCAAAAGTAAACAATAACTAACATTATGCTTCAAAAAATAACGGTCCATTTTGAAAAGTAAACATCGATGACCTTCTATTCCATCCAAATCCGTGCCCGTCCATAGGATAAAATTCCAGTCCTCTTGTACCAAAAAGCCAGTTCCACCAGATTAAAAATCCCATCCTATCCTCTGATCCGGCATGTAAATTCTTCTTTTTGTTTTACACTCTAAGCGTCCAATCCCAGAAGCAACTCCAAATCAAAACGTGCAATACAAAGAGAAACACATTAGGAGTCAATATACCTGACGAGCGTGTTCGGTAACCCAGTCCTGGTCGATGACCAAAGACGAAGACTCGGCCTGAGATTTACCCTTGGATCCTCCTTTCTTCTTGTCGTCTCGAGAGGCATCGACAAGCGAAGAAGCGGGCTCCTCGGCATCGTTGTTAGGCGTGGGAACCAAATTGAACACGAAACCTCTGTCAAGAGCGGAACTAAGTTTCCCGATCACAAGGCCTACCTGTGAAAACAGAATCCCGAACAATTTCAAGAAACCTTAGAAATGGACACATCGATAGAGAGAGAGGGGGGGTTAGGGACCGAGGAGACCTCGGAGGGGGATCCGGATTGGCTGAGGCGATCCTCGAACGATTTCAGTTGGGCTTCCTCTCCGACTACAGATTTCACCATTTTCTCTCTTTCGACTTTCTGTGCTTTCTTCCGGTGGTAATGTTAGTCCCGTTGAAACGAAAGGGATGGAACCCTTTTGCGTCCTCCTACACGCTTTACCCGGAAAATACTTAACGTTTTGTGCACAAATCATCATCCAAACAAGGCAGGCGAGGATTAAAATTTTAAGTTGATATAGATAAAATAATTATTAACTTAATATAATTAGTACCTTACTTAGCAGTGAAAGGACAGGGAATCAAGTATTGGTAAAAATATCAAAATATCTCTCGAGGTCCTTCCACTTCAATTGTAAACAATTTGATTCTGAAACTTTTATTTTATACTCAATCAGCTTTACTTTTAAGTAGAAAGGGAGTTAGGGCAAGGAGAATGAGGTTTGAGCGGAAAGAAAAGAGGGGAAATAGGGTGGAAAAGAAAAAGAGGGTTATGTGGACTCAAAGTTACATACGTGATTCTCCACGCAAGCACACTACTGGGATGCCATGTTAGCAATCAGTGAAATCTCTTAACATTCGTTTTCGATTGAGTAGAAAAATAAAGTTCGATTACCAAATTACTGACAATTAAAGTTGAATGACCAAATTGAAAACGAAGTGAACATTTGAGGGGCACTTTGGTGTTTTTGCATACTATATTTTATGAATCCTATTTAGTATTTGGTGTCCGTTGAAATAAGATTAAATAATATTTTTTTCTATAGTTTTCGGAAAAAAAAAATAAAAATAAATATATTTAAAAATATGAAAAATATTGGATAAATATTTCCAATGGTCCAAAAGAAAAATACCGATTTCAAAATATCCAATGATTGGGAAAAAATAAAAATTATTTTTTAAGAAAATATTTTAAAATAATTATATGAAAAAAATTGAAGAAAAAATCCGCTTATATCTATAATATTCAACACTGATCGAATAGGTTAAAATTCTTATTAAAATCTATAAAAAGTGAAAATATTATTAATTTTGAACAAGTAAATATGTTCTATTTCAAGTAAATCTATTTATTTTCTCACGTTGTATTCAAACATATCTAATCATGAAAATAGAAAAATAAATGAGCAAATAAATCTTTAAAAAAAATTAGGTAGAAGAGACGATCAAAAGAAACAAGTATGAAAAGAAAGGAAAAAGAAAGAGGAAGAACAAATAGGAAAAGGTTGAGAATGTATGACATTAAATGAGAGTAGAGAGTAAATGAATTTTGCCCATAGCAAGGAAAGAGGGGAAAACAGGAATAAATCCTGGTTTTTGGGGGTGATGCGGTTTCTCTATCTCTCCCTCTTATTCTCCTTTTTTTTTTTTTTCTACATGAGTTTGGTGTATCTCCCTTTACCTTGAATTTATTTATCAGGACTTATACATAAAATAAAATAATCAGGCTATAAAGAGATAAGGAAGCCCAACTTATGATGAGAAAAAAATTTAATTAAAAAAATAGATGTAAGTGTTTTTTTAAAAAAAATTATAGCGAGTGTTAGTATCAATTTAAAATTAGGTTAAACTTAGATTTTAACTTTTATATAAAAAATTCAATTGAAAGAAATTTGTTTGTCTTACCTGTTTTCCATTTAACGAAGACCCGAGATGCGTTAAAAATTATTTCTAATTTTTTTTAAAAAAATTATGAAACCTATGTTAACAATATTAATTAATAAATGAAAAAAAAAAAAGAAAAATATGAGTCCAAACTCATGCACTCACCTCAAAAAAAAAAAAAAAATCTACACAGAGAAAAGGGAGGTTATTCCATCAAACTAAAAAAAGGGTCCTATCGCATCTTTTTTTATTAAATTAAGTAAGGACTTTATATTGCAAATTGGGTCTTCTTCGAAAAGCATAACTGGGTTTTTTTTGAAACTTTTACACGACTTATTTCATACCATAAATGATGAGGGCTAAATATAAACTCACGCCCAAATCATAAAAAAAAAAAGTTTATAATTGAGTTAGGATAAGGTATAAATTTGTGTTTTTTCATGTAATTTGGATGTAAATGTATAAAAAAAAGTCCATAAAATGGGTGAAATGGAGAAGTTAAATCGGTAAGTGAACGTATTTGGCTAGGATATTATTGGAATAACAAGGTTAACAATAAAAAGAGGACAACTGCTCCATGATATTACTGTTCCCACTTTCACTTTTGCTAAGTAACTCACAAAATAAAGAGATTTTTGAAATTAATGATAAATTTTGATATGTAATATATAATTGGAAAAATTAATATGTAGCAACTATATAGGCTATTCAATAGGTCGGGTCTAGATCCAGACCTAACTCGTCTTAGACCCATTTAATTGGGTTAGGTCCATAACCAGACTCATTTATAGAATGTGTAAGGGTCAGATCTGGTGAAACCCATACTTGACCCTAGACTCGTTTAGATAAAAAAAACATATATAGTACAATCATCACTTTCTTTTGTTTCTCTGAAAAAAATGTATAATAACTACTTTTGTACTTGAGCAAAATGAGTTATTTGGTTTATTTATGCTTGGTGAAATCATACCCATTTAGACTCACTCTTTAAATGTATCGGGTCTAGACCCAAAAAATTGATGAGTCTAGAATAGGCCTAGGTAAATCGGACCTAAATTTGACCAATTACAATCCTATAACTATATATAAATTAGGTGTAACTGTACTTGTAATATTTTTTAAAAATATAATATTCAAAATTTAAAATGATGTCATTTTAAATTTTATTTTTATTCTTTGAGTTGCAGCTAACAAAAGTTAAGACCATCATTTTAAGCATTGGATACGGATTAAAATAAATTTTTATAATAAATTTTTTTTTTGTAGACACCGTTATAATAAAATATCAACATCAAGAATTCAAAAAAAAAATTAACCCCGGACAGAATGTCAGTGTGACACTCAACTATTAAAGAAAAATTAAATTAAATCCGAACCATGTGCTAAGCTCCGGAAAACTCCTAAGGGGGGATGTTTCTGGAAACGGATGCGCCGTCATCGGACGAGACGTCATCCGAGAATTTCATAACATTTTCTTGAACAATATTTATTAATATGTATATTGTTATGAAATTAAAGGATATTCTGATTCAATAATCATATATTTTTATTAAAAATTTATTAATATTTTTAAACATTATAGTTATTTACTTATATTTATTATATAATTATTCTTATTTTTATTCAAATATTATAGTTATTATATAATAATTCTTATTTTTTTAAACATCAGGTGTAATAAATTTTAATGGCAAAAAATCCAAAAATTTAATTATTAAATATTTGAATAATTTAAATTTATTATCTATGCACTTTTTTAAATATTGCAATTGATAAAAAAAAGCCGTTTTTCAAAACGCCGAAATTACATTTTCCCTCCTAGGCTGCTTGAAATTACTGAAACCGCCACCAAAAGTCCAAACGGAACGGGCTTTTCTCGGGCATTGTGGGCCCCACACACGTCTCCATCATCATCCTTCGCCCCCACCAAACTACGTGGGCCCCACAACCCCTCTCTATAACCCACCTCTCGAGAGCCCGCAACTCATCGTCTTCTTCCCCCTGTTTCTTTCTTCGCCCATTTTGTTTAACTTGATTCTCATCAGGTGGCTTGACCTCCCCTCCAATGGCGGGACGGACGGAATCATCCAAACCCTAGATTCTCTGATTCTTCCGTACCCACGAAATCCAGCATGGAGAACAACTACTCCTTCTCTTCGTACCCGGATTCCCATGATTCATCCCCTCGCTCCCGCGAAATCGATTGCGAGAACCCTTCCTGGGACGAGCTTCCGTCTAACTACAAGGTCAAGCTCATGTGCAGCTATGGCGGAAAGATCCAGCCCAGGGCTCATGACAACCTGCTCGCCTACGTCGGCGGCGAGACCAAGATCCTCGCCGTCGATCGCGGCATCAGATTCTCTGATTTCATGTCCAAGCTCTCCTCGCTCTGTGGCTCCGATGTCTGCTTCAAGTACCAGCTCCCTGGAGAGGATCTCGACGCCTTGATCTCCGTCACCAACGACGAGGATCTCGAGCACATGATGCTCGAGTATGACCGCCTCTATCGGGCCTCCGCGAAGCCTGCGAGGCTCAGGCTCTTCCTCTTTCCGGTAGACCCTTCGGCGCCTGCTCCGGCGGCCGGTTTTGGGACCGCCGATCCTAAATCGGAGCGGCAATGGTTCGTCGACGCGCTCAACTCCGTGCAGATCCAAAACCTAGAAGCTTCTTCCCCTCCTGCATCGGCGGTTGCGGTGGGGGGGAATCCGGATTTCCTGTTTGGGTTCGATAAAGGGATCCCTCCCAATCCAACGACGAAACTGCACGATCCATCGCCGCCGACGGTTCCCGATGCTTTCCCGAAGGATATTCATGTGGGTTTAGATCCTAGGCCAGAGGATCGGCACGTGATCGGGGATCCATCCGACATTCAGAGGCAGATCCAGGAACTGCAGAGACTACAGATCGCTAGCCAAGAACAACAAGCCATGTTCCAGAGAAAAAGCGAAGAGAGCAATCTCAGAGCTTATCCGGGAGACTGCTACAGTCAGAAGCTCCCGGAAACCGTTTCGCCGGCGCCGCCTCCTGTGCCGGCGACACTCCCAGCTGGAGCATACTGGCAAGAAAGACACTTGCCTCCCGGCGGCGGCTACGGATCAGATCAACCGTTGTACATCATTCCGACGCCGGGAGGATACCAGGCGGCGGCGGTGGGACCGGTGACCGGTCATGCCGGTCAGGCGTACTACGGGGTGCCGCGAATGGGGCCGGTGGTTTACCGGGAACAGCCGGTGTACAATTCGGTGTCGGCGGCGCCACGTCATCATCATCTGCAGCAGCAACAGCAGCCAACAATGGCGGGTTACGGTGAGAGTATGGGGAGTGTAAGGTCATCGGGAGTTGGGGCGACGACCGTGGTCGAATCGGGGTACACGCAGGTCCCGTACGACGGCGTTGCTGGAAGACAGGTGTACTATACTGCGGCAACGGGAGGTGGTGTGCCGCCGTATCAGGCCGTGTCGGCCGTGGCGACGGCCGCTATGGATGGTAGACAGGGTGGCGTGGTGGTGAGTCAAGAGGGTAAGGTTATGGCGAAGGCTCCTCCACAAGCTTCTTCGGTGTGAATTTTCTGTTTTGGTTTCTTTCTCTCTGTTTCTTTTTTCTTTTTTTTTTTTCTTTTGACCAAGCCTTAAGTTTTCTGGAAAATAAAGTGCGATTTAAATAGAGGTTATGGGATTACATGGGAGGATAATGGTGAATTGTGATTGGGGAAAGGAGTCTGTGGTGCGGACAGGTTGTGAACATCAGATTATCATATAAATATATATGTCATAATGCTGTATGAGTTGTAAAAATGATGGTCTTTTGGCGTAACGTGCTGTTTGTTGTATATGTGTTGTGTCAAGCAATTCGCGTTTGATCATCTTCCCGTATACGTTATTTTTTCTTCTTATCCAGTTTGCCTTTGGCTTGGCTTTATGTTGCAAGCATATTTAATCTAATTATATATATATATATATATAAAGTTGTGTGCAGGGAAAATGAATATTCACAGGTTAATACATGAATAATATTATTTATATATTTTTTAAATAATTTTTATAAATAATTATGGTATAGAATATACGTGATTTTATATTATTATTTAATTAAAAAATTAGTTAAAATATATGTAATTTTATATTATTATTTGATTAAAATATTAGTTAAAAATGAGGACATATTTTTTTGTTATGATTCTGATGCATGTCATTAAATTAATAATTATTCTATTACTTAGTCATAATCACTAATAAATAGTTTTTAAATAAAATATCAATGAGAAATTTAAAGCACACATACTTGGACAATCCATAAATCTATTAACTTTAAACTATAATTTATATTTCTATTAAATTATACGTATGAAATTTTGTCACTTTAATAATATATGTTGAATTTATAATTATTAGTAATTAAATGATTTGTTCATGAGATGAGATTTGAATCTAATTTTATTCGGAAAATGAATAAATGTGTGATCTTTCGGATAATCCATGAATCTATTCCAAATAAATACACAAATTTTCCCCTTTTACTACGTCTCATTTTCTTTTACAAATATTTTTTCGTTGTTTAATACAGTATATAACAGAGCATGGGGTTAATAATTGCGAATTGAAATGCTTAGCTTTAAAGCTAAATCAAGGAGAAATCATAAAAGTTTATGGACTAAAATGCAATAGTTAAAACATTAGAAAGAGCACAAAGACTTCACTAAAATTTAAAGAAGAGTCGGCTAAACCCCAAAGTTTCTTATTCATGTGTCATGTTTATACATATCGTCAAATCTAATCTCATATATGTAGATACATAGGCCAGGGGCATCTACAGGCTAACACATTAGCAAAAATATGTTTATAAAAGAAGGCTGACACATTAGTTTAAATGCGTCTCCTTCTATTTCTAAAAAGTATAATTCCAACACATATCATTAAGTTAAGAATCACATTTAAACTCGTTCTCAGTGATGTTTTTCTCTTTATAATACTTAGTTGCCATCACCGATAAATAGTTTTTAAAGGACATATGACATGAGATATAATCTAATTATACACGATTAGATTTATTTTTCTATTTTTTAATTTAAGACCTCAATTAAATATTTTTAGATATTGTTTAGATTCCCAAATTTTGTTCTAAAATCTAAAGAACACATTGAGTGACATGTGTCGCATACTTATTTTTGTGAGTATTTTTACCTAGTTGATAAATTATTTACACATCAATTTGAATTAGCGAACTTTATTTAATCTCTTTCTCTTCATTACTTAATTTTCTTTTAACACTTATTTGTGCGAAATTTATATTTTTAACTATAATAATACGCACAGTATGTCACGTACTCATTTTTGTGAGTATTTTTACCTACTAATAAATTATTTACACATTAATTTGAATTAATAAACTTTATTTAAACCCTTTGTTTTCAATACTTAATTTTCTTCTAATACTTATCCGTACAAAATTTATAAATTCTAAACTATAATTATATTTCTATTAAGTTATGTGTACGAAATTTTATTACTTTGATAATACATTTTAAATTTATAATTATCGATAGTTAAAATGGTTTATGCATTACATGCGATTCGAATCCAATTCCAAAAAATGATCGTGTTTAAGCTCCTCATAACATGCGTATAAGTGCGAGTATTGAGACTGAGTATTCAGATTGCAACTCCATAACGTCTCTATTTTCGAGCTGGGATTTCTTAGAACTATTTTTTGGAAAAGAAGTTGAGCAACCTTATATTTTGAAAATTCAACTCATAAATATTGTTTGAAAATGGATGCTAAGACTTATTATTCCGATGTCCGCCATTCAGCACACACGATAAGTCGAATCTCAGTGGGCCTATACTCTATACCAATGGAGCTTTTGTGGTAGAAAATGTACACACGCATATATTTACGTAATATAATATAATCAACTATTCGCAGTAGAGACCGGAGTCGGCAGCGCGCAACCTTATCATAGTGGGTTGGCGTACACATCAGAGGATATCATTGGATTGCACAATTTGTCTTTGTCTTGTACAGGAATAGACTGCACAGAGGGATACGAACCAAGAGAGAAAATGTTAAAATATGATTCACTTTATCTGGTCATCGTTTACGAATTCATGTTGCTGAAGCATGTGTTGTATAATTAAAGTACATGTACAGATATGTAATAGAAGCTACTAAATCTGAAAAATCTATGATCGTGTTTGGTTGTAATATTGTTATAAGGTCTTAACGAGCTGTATTTTTAATAGTATAATTTAGTTAATCAACACTTCTATATCTTATCTTATTTTACTACTATAAAGCTCCTATAGGGGATCGACAAGTGCCGATCCAATTAATTAGACTAACTGTCCTTTCATTTTCTCAAATTGCCCATTTTCAAATTTTAAATTCCTAATTTGTTTATAATTTTCCTAAATTATCCTTGTACAAGTTTATAATAAAAATACCCTTGGAAGTAGAAAAGCTACCAAAAAGTTCCTAAATACTTAAAAAGTAAAAAAGACCAAAATGAACATGGTACTCTTGAGAGCTCAAAATATCTCTTCCAGCTAACTTCCACTTCAAAATGGCCGAAAAATCCATGAAACATTTAGATTGAAAAATAATCCAAATGACCCTAGTACTATAGGTGGCGTGAAAGTACCCATAAAGTTTCAAAAATTTTAAACTATTAAAAATATACTAAAATGACTGTAAATATTATTAGAAATATAGAATGTATAAAAATGCACTAAGGGCCATGGAGAGTTCTGGCTAAGATCGAGTGGTTTCATCGCTTGGGTGAAAAGTTATCATTTCCTCTATGTCTATTCCTTTTTCCAGGTATTTGCAAGTCCATACACTACTTACGCGGAGGGTGTTGATCACTTCGATATTGCAAGTGACGGAGAATAAAGTGGTGGCTTTCTTGGACACTACATGCTGTGCCCCAGTTATCATAGTGAATTTGTTTAGGACTCGATTTTTCGGGAATGAATAGATTTATTTATTTTTTAATCCCACTAGATGTTGTTATTTTTCATTAATCAAACCTTAAAACTTTAAAATATCCTTATTTTCTTTTAAACATTTAAACATCTCTTTAAAATCAACTGGAATTAAAATTGTAAATCAAATATTTTATAGTTATAGAAGTTATTCTCTCAAGTGTCACCTCTACTTTTCTCTTTACTTCTTTCACTTTTATTATTTTTAAATACATATTCAATATATATATATATTTTAATTTTGTATTTGATCTACTATATTTATATTTATATAAAAATTATATTAGTATAAAAATCTTTGAACACGTGTTTTACGCATCCGATGTAATTAGTAGAATGGAAATGCAATGCCTTGAAGGGACCGATTCATTGAATGAAAGAGGATAATAGCCGCCGCTTGGTAGCTTAACGAATCGGGGAATAAAATCCACCGTATTTCCATGTGAATCTGAGTGGATGCAAAATTCAAACCCACGTGTTTCTAATTCTCACAGCCCCTAACTTTCATACTCCTACTTTTCTTAAGGGGTAAATATATAGTCCACCGGCCGGAGCCAAAAGTCACCAGAACAGATAAATACTACAGCATTTTCTATTAAGTGTGCAACTTCACTGTGTTTCTATAAACCTTTTATAAATAAATCACTGTCCTGAATATTTCTAATGCATTTAGAAGCACAACAATTATTTATAACTTTGACTTTTCAGAACAAAGTGAATCACTTGAGCTTCCTTTAGTAGACTGTATAGAGAGCATTTTTTAGTCAAAAAAATATATTTTTTGAGAAATTTAAATTAAGTAGTATTTTTAAAGTATTATTATTTTTTATTTTATCAAAAGTACTTTTTGTGTAGGCTAATCAAACCGATCCTGACTAATCAATGCTTATAAAAAGTCGTTTTATTCTTACCCTGGAGTTGTCCTTCTCCTGCCTTCTTTTCTTAGAAGCATTCATATTAAGTTTCACTAAGGAAAAGATTGAAAAAGCATTCATAGTTGGGTAGATTGACCAAGTAAATTACATAAATCTCCATTACAAAGTGCAGAACCCTGTCTATTTCCTTCCGTCGCTTGCTTTCTTCCCTTGCCCTTGAAGGGAACGGTGGTGAATCGGATTAAAGTAATAACTTTAGATCCAGTCCATAAAATTGGATTATTTTAATACATATTTATTTTAAAATAATAATTATTTTATAATTTTTTTTTTGATTAAAATGACATAGTTTTAGATCTGCTAATAGATTCCCTTTTAAAAGTTTAATTAGTTTCAAATTTAAGAAAACATTCTAAAAGGCTCCTGTGGTTTGAGTCAACGGAATTGAATGATGAATAGATCTGCTCCACCTAACGAAATTGAATGATGAATAAATAGCAGTACAAGAGGTGTGATAAATAAAATTTAAACCATAAAAGGTCACTTAAAAAATTAGTCAAACTATAGGGGATCTTTTACAATTTTTTCCCAAAATTTATTTACATGTTTGGATGCCTTTATTTCCCCAAGCTATCCTCTTCACTAAACTTTCGAAATTTATTTTATATGACTTTGTTTTAAGTTCACAATGAATTAAAAATACATGTCTTTATGGGAAATAAATTGTGGGACCAAAGTTGTTTGCGAACGGTCAATGCGAAATATACACTATTTATATATGTAATTCCTGTAATGTGAGTAATAAATATAAGTAATAAATGCATTTGTTCTTTGGGGTTGGTTTAACCGATCGAGTCCCTCTGCAGTTTAGAGTTAGAAATGCACTGTAAAATTTGATGGTTGATCACTAAATTGTACAAAGAAATATTCTAATCTTTTATTCAAGTATTTCCTTCAAAAGACATGTGGATATTCCTATTGAATAATCAATCTTTTTGAATAAATTTCAGCCCAAAGGAATCATTTGAAACTTAATTTTATTATGCATTACTAAACCGATCCATTTATTTTTTTCTTACTCTTTTTCATAAATATGATTGAACCTTTAAAAAATTTCTAAAATTATATAGTTTTAAGACTTATATGAGATCCACTTCGTATGTGTTATTTGCATCAAATAAAACTAAAAAACAAAATATCATTATAGTGCTCCTTAATTCAATTATTTTCCTAGTCTTCCTTTAAATAATTATGCTCCAATGTATAAGTAATAAATATAGAAATACAGTTTATTCAGGCATTATAATAATATTATAATCAAATATTTAAATTCAATAACTTTAATTACATATTGTTGACCCAAGGCTCCGTGGATTTGATTTTGATGATGCCAAACTTGTTATACTAACGTATTTCCACGAAGTTTATTCTCAGGATATATTACAATGGAATATTGTGGAAAACTTGAAGATCAAAATATTGAGGAAGATCAATATTTGTGGAAGATTTGAAGATCAATATTTGTGGAAGATTTGAAGATCAAGATTTGTGGAAGATTCTATAGGATATTATTGTAAGTCTATTTCTCAAAATATTGGATAGATCTTCATGTTACTCAAAATCAAATATCTTTTATTCTCTGCAACGTTTTGATTTTTCAAAATTCGAAAAACTTTCTTTAAGTGTTTATTCTTGAAAAACAGATTTGGAAAGTTTTAGAAAGAATATTTTTTGGAATATAGCCTTGAGCGAATTTGAATTTGAATGACTTCCTTGATTCATAGATTTGATTGAAATATTTTACACGGATTTTATCTTGGAAGATTTCATTCAAACGGTTATATTTTTCTCTATATAAGAGACAGCAGCACAGTGTTTGAAATACATAGAACATCCGTTAGAACTGTTTTACTCTCTGCAAGTGTTCAAACACTCTTTTCATGTTCAAACATCTACTCACTTTTGAAAAGAGTTCTGCTTGGTGCTGCATTTGATCTCCTGCTGAATTTGATTTCATAAAGGGCTGTAAGTCTTATTTTTTTGCAGGAATTGGTGTGTGATTTGAATTTCTAAAATCTGATTTTCACACCTGACTTTTTCAGAAACGTTTGAACTGTCTAAATTTTTCTGTTTTCTGAAAAGTCATTTTAAAGTTGTTTGAAAAGGATTTTTGAGCAACTTGAATATTCTGTTATCATTTGCTGATACTATCCAATACTCTGAGAAGTGGACAGTAGTTCCATTTGTATTTGGGTAGGTTCAAACACAGCTTGACAAATTGGTCAAGGCTGGTGTTTAGGAGGCTGTTTGTTCACTTTCTGGCCTTATAAGTAGAAAGGTTTGAGGCTTGTTTTTCACTTTCTTGCCTTAGAAGAAGAAAGGGTTGTCTATAAGGGTTATTTGTTCCTGAACCCGTAAAAGGAACTTGTTTATAGTGTGATCCCAGGGCAACAGTGGGCTGTGCTTGGCAGAGTAGACGTAGCTTCAAGTTGAAGTGAACCACTATAAATCCTGTGTTCCTTATTCTTTCTGTTTTGTTTGAATTGTCTGTTATTTCCTGTTTCAATTCTATTACTGGTATCAAGGTGTTCAAACGGAGTAGTTCAAACGAGGGTGTTTAAACCTGTGTTCAAACCCCTGCTCAAACTTCTGTTTAAACCAGTGTTTGAACTAACTAACTGTTTGAACTGTACTGTCTATATTCAAATTATTATTCCGCATCTAACCTTGGGGTGATTGCAGAAGTTTTTTTTTTATAAAAACATCCTATTCACCCCCCCTCTAGGCTGCTCAACAAGTGGTATCAGAGCCAAGTCTCTTTCAACAAGGACTTAACAATCCGAAGAGTAAAGATCAGATGGCAGCCATGAACAACTACACTGAAGGGCAATCTGCAACTCGTCCACCATTCTTTGATGGTGCTGACTATGCATTCTGGAAGAATAGAATTGAATATTTCCTACTTTCCATTGATATGGAATTATGGGAAATCATCCAGAAAGGTTACACAGAACCTACAATCAAAGACACAAATGAAGCTGCAGGTGAGCAGAAGGAAGTTCTAAAGCCTAAGAGTACTTGGACTCAAGCTGAAAAGGACAACTTCACACTGAATACAAAAGCTATCAACTTACTGTTCTGTGGACTTGGACGAAATGAGTACAACAGGGTAAGTCAATTTCGAACAGCAAGAGAAATCTGGAGAATGCTTGAGGTAACTCATGAAGGTACAAACCAGGTAAAGCAAAATAAGATTAACTACCTTATTCAGGACTATGAACTGTTTAAAATGAAAAGCGATGAAACAATCACTCAAATGTTTACACGCTTTACTACTATTTGTAATGAGCTAAATGGTCTTGGAAGGAGTTTTTCTATTAGTGAACAGGTACGGAAGATTGTGAGATCATTGCCCAAAGAGTGGGAATCAAAGATTGTAGTAATCCAGGAAGCAAACAATCTTGATACCTTGCCACTGGAAGAGTTGATTGGAAAGTTGATGGCATATGAACAATCAAGCAAACGGGCTGAGAGTGAGTCATCTGACAGAAGGAAACAGATTGCACTAAAAATGTCAACTGAAACTGACAGTGAAGGAGATGATGAAGATGATGAGATATCATTCTTCACAAAGTTCAGAAAAGCGTACAGAAAAGCCAAGGAAGGAAATAGAAAGAAGTTCAGCAAGACAAAAGAACCAATCGTATGCTATGAATGTGATGAGCCCGGCCACATCAAACCCGACTGTCCAAAGTTGAACAAAGAAAAGAAGAGTTCAAAACATCAAAAGTTTGAAAGGAACTCAAGATCAGACAAGAAGCCAGAAAAGTACAAGAAGTTTGACAACTACAAGAAGAAAAAGGCTATGGTGGCTACATGGTCAGATTCAAGTGACTCATAATCTGAAAGCTCAGACAGAGATGAAACAGCAGCTCTATGTCTAACTGCACAGGATGAAGATGAGGTAAATGACTCTCCTACTGTAGAAGAAGTATTAGAAGCTTTTAATGAACTATATGATAAGCATGAATCTACTATAGAAAGCTATACTAGATATAAAGAAAAGCATTCCAACTGCATATCATCTGATCAATATCATAAGATAAAAACTGAACATGCACATTGCATCTCTCATGATACTTATGCAGAATTATTGAATGAAAATAAGAAACTAAAAGCAAAAGTTGCTGATCTGGAAAATGTTGTGTTTAAGTTCACCAGAGGTAGAGAAAATTTTGATGCCATGATGGGAAAACAAAGATGTGTTTATGATAGAAAAGGAATTGGATATGAACCTAAAAAGTATGAGAAGGCATATAAAAAAGTTTAGTGCTACTGCTTGGAATTATAATACTCCTTTTATGAAATGCACTTACTGTGGCCGTAGAGGACACCAAGAAAGGTTTTGCAGGTTCAAACCCCAAGGTTGGACAGTGAATCAGAGGAAACACAATGCTAGAGGTCCCAAAGTAAAATGGGCACCTAAGGGCACTGCCACAAATGATTGCACAAATAAACAGACTTTCTCAACTGGAAACTCAAAAGGACCCGAAATGAAATGGGTACCTAAGGCGACGTTTGTTTGCAACAGGGTCATGTTCAAACCAGCAATGAATGGTTCCTCGACAGTGGATGCTCACGGCACATGACTGGGAATCGCAATAAGTTCTCCAACTTAAAGCTATTTGATGGAGGTAATGTCAAGTTTGGAGACAAGTCAAAAGGAAAGAACTTGTCCGAGGTCTTCCCAAACTTAGTTGGAAAGATGAAGGAAAATGTGAAGCATGTGCAAATGGGAAACAAACCAGAAGTTCATTCAAGAGCAAGAAGCATGTTTTAACATCAAGACCTTTGGAAATGCTGCACATGGACTTATTCGGTCCAAACAGAACTGAAAGTTTGGGTGGTAAACTTTATGCTTATGTAATAGTAGATGATTATACTAGATTTACATGGGTATTGTTTCTTAGACATAAAAATGATGCATTCATTGAGTTTGAGAAACTTGCTTTAAAATTACAAAATGAAAAAGGCATGAGCATTGCATGCATCCGTAGTGATCATGGTAGAGAATTTGACTTTGAAGGTTTTGAGAAATTTTGTGATCTGCATGGTATATATCATGATTTTTCTGCTCCTCGTACGCCTCAACAAAATGGTGTGGCTGAACGTAAAAATAGAACTCTAATAGATCTTGCACGTACCATGTTAAATGAACATAATACTGCTAAACATTTCTGGGCAGAAGCTGTTAGTACTGCATGTTACATTTCGAATAGAATTTTGCTTAGATCTATTTTGCATAAAACCCCATATGAATTGTGGAAAGGTTATAAGCCTAAGGTGGGTTACTTTAAGGTATTTGGCAGTACTTGCTTTATTTTGAATACAAAGGAGAATCGAGGTAAGTTTGACAAGAAGACTGACAAAAGTATATTTCTTGGTTATTCATCTCGTAGCAAAGCATATAGGGTGTTTAATTCTAATTCTAGAACTGTAGAAGAAAGTATTAATGTTACGTTTGATGAATCTTCTATACTAACAAATATTGCTGAGAATGAAAATCCAGAACAGGTATTCCAAATCTCAAGAGAACCATCAGAGAAGGTTCAAACAGAGGATCAAACAGGAGTTCAAACAGAGGATCGAACAAATGTTCAAACAGAGGATCAAACAGATGTTCAAACAGAGGATCGAACAGGAGTTCAAACAGCGGTTCAAACACAAGTTCGAACAGATGATCAAACAAATGTTCGAACAGGACTTCAGGATGTTCAAACTGCTGAGGAAGTAGAACCAAAGAGAAAGTCTACATACACTAGAGTTCGTGACTCAAAGTACTTGAATAATGATAATGTCATTGGGAATCCAACTCAACGAACGACAAGGTCGGTAAGTAAAGATACAGGTATGTTTGCTTTTGTTTCTACTATTGAGCCTAAGGGAGTATCCCTTGCAATTCAAGATGAATTTTGGCTTTTGGCTATGCAAGAGGAATTGAATCAATTCGAAAAGCAACAAGGTATGGACCTTAGTTGAAAGACCTAAGAATAAATCAGTGGTAGGTACAAAATGGGTATTTAGAAATAAAATGAACGAGGATGGCTTAGTTGTTCGCAACAAAGCTAGACTTGTTGCCCAAGGCTTTTCCCAAATTGAGGGAATTGATTTTGATGAAACCTATGCACCGATAGCTCGTTTAGAATCCATTAGAATTTTATTATCTTATGCTTGTTATAAAGATTTCAAGTTATTTCAAATGGATATCAAAAGTGCCTTTCTGAATGGTGAAATCAATGAAGAGGTGTATGTTGAACAACCACCAGGGTTTGAACATGAGGAATATCCAAATCATGTGTTCAAACTATCTAAAGCACTTTATGGATTAAAACAAGCTCCAAGGGCTTGGTATGAGAAGTTGAGTGGTTTTCTACTAAACAGTGGATTCAAGAAAGGTAAGGTTGATATTACACTATTCACAAAGTTCAAAGGTAATGATATCTTACTTGTTCAAATTTATGTTGATGATATAATTTTTGGATCTACTAATCATGTTTTATGTCAAGAATTTGCTGAAAGCATGAGCAGTAAGTTTGAAATGAGCATGATGGGAGAATTAAATTTCTTTCTTGGACTTCAAGTAAAGCAAACGGATCAAGGGATCTTCATTAGTCAAACAAAATATACCAAAGATATACTCAAGAGGTTTGACATGAAAGACTGCAAAGACATATCTACTCCAATAAGTACCAGCTTAAAGATTGATCAAGATATTGAAGGTACCAATGTTGACACAAAGATGTATAGAGGTATGATTGGATCTCTTTTATATCTTACTGCATCTAGACCAGACATTATGTTTGCTGTGTGTCTCTGTGCCCGCTTTCAAGCTAATCCTAAGCAATCACATGTTCAAGCAGTGAAGAGAATTCTCAGGTATTTGAAAGGTACTTCTGATTTTGGTCTTTGGTATCCAAAATGTTCAAATCTAGAATTAACATGTTTCTGTGATACTGATTTTGCTGGATATAGAGTAGACCGTAAAAGCACTAGTGGCACTTGTCAATTTCTTGGTCATTCACTTGTTAGTTGGTCAAGTGAAAAGCAAAGTAATGTTTCTATATCTACTGCTGAAGCTGAATATGTAGCAGCCAGTCTTGCATGTTCTCAAGTGCTTTATATGAAACAATCATTGTTGGATTATGATTTGAATTTGCATGATGTGCCTATTATGTGTGACAATATGAGTGCTATTAGTTTAAGTAAGAATCCTATTTTACACTCACGCACAAAGCACATTGATATTAGACATCATTTTTTGAGAGATCATCAAAACAAAGGGGATATTTCATTGCAATTTGTAAATTCTGAAAGTCAGCTTGCTGATATTTTTACAAAACCCCTAGCAGAAAATAGGTTTTGCAAAATAAGACGTGAATTGGGTATTTGTTCTATTTCTGATATTCTGTAAATTTTATTATTATGGAAGTTTTCTTTTATCACATATTCTCTCAAAGTCTTTCACATCATCATTTAAGGAAATAAGAATATTTCTTATTTCCTGCGCCAAAAACCCATTATACTAAAGGGTCAGAGACGGTTCAGTGCCTTACCGCTTCAAATCGAAACCCTAATCTCTCTGCACCAGAGCCCCGCAGCCGCTCCAGAGAACTCTATCCGTCTATGAGATTGAAGAAGGCCGCGCAAAGGAAAACAGTACAATCACCCATGGCTTCTTCAAAAGGCAAGTTGAAGGCTGTGTCTTCGGAGTCTGATGAACTATTCACGGGGTCTGCTAGAAAAGTCTCATATTGTAAGTTTTTCACTCCTGAAACCCTAGAGTTATATCAAAACAATGATCTGTTGTTAGAGTTTGCTTACCAGAACTGGATACCTTTACTAGTTCATCCCACTACCATCTATCCTGATTTAGTGAATGAGTTCTACAAGAACATGACGGATAAGGTACCCCGTCAGAGTTTCTCCACTACTGTTCGTGGAGTTAAGATTAAACTGGATGTTGCTAAGGTTTGCCAGGTTCTTGGAATTCTTAATGAGGGTATGTTAATTGACAGTGTGTTTGCTCCATGTAGAAAAGAATTTCCTCTTTCTAACCAGGAAGAAGCTGTTTTTGGTCATTCTCTAGAGAAAAAGACTACTTATGTGTTCAGCTCGTTGTCCCATAAGATAAGAGTAGGAGCATACATTCTTAAACATACTCTAAATCAGAAAAACCTGAGAGGTGAAACTGGAACCAAAATGGACATATTTCTTCTGGCATGTCTAATTAAGGGAATGCGACCAAATATGGGAAGTTATTTGGTCAGCAAGATGTTGGACTGCAATAGGCCAAAGCAAGGTCTTGCTTTTGGAGCCTATATCACTGATTTTCTGGTTGATGCCTTTGTCCCTTTAAAAGGGGAATCAAAATCTCGGGCAGACATATTTGATGAATCAGATCTTCAGCATCTGTTCCCTGAATTTAGACCTCCTGCTCCTGCTCCTGAAAAATCCATTCGTCGCATATATGCTGAGATTAAAGGACTGGTAGCCAGTGAATCTGAGGAGGAAGAAGAAGAAACAGCAGCAACAGCAGAAGAAGAAGAAGAAGAAGAAGAACAAGAAGAAGAAGAACCAGAAGAAGAAGAACCAGAAGAAGAGGAAGCAGAAGAAGAAGAGGAAGGAATGACAGAGGGAGTAACAGGTACAGTAGTTCAGAGTGCTACAACTTCTAGTGCCAAAGCTGTGGTAGAGGAAGCTGAGAAAGATCAACCTTCTCTTATCAGGAAGAGAAAATTTATTCTCTCCGATGATGTTTTGCCCCATAAGTCTGTGGACAGGAGACCTCAATCTCAGGTCGTACAAGGATATTCTCCAGCATCCACTCCAGCTACTACTCCGGTCACTTCAGGTACTGCACATTCACAGGGGGAGCCTGTACTTCAGGGGGAGCTTACACCTCAGGGGGAGAATACTCTACACCCTTCTGCACCATCTCTTTCTCCAACCCCAAGCAAGACTGTCACCAGAAACACTCTCGTCTCCTCTATCAACAACTTGGAGCTAGTTCTTCAGCATATCTTAACCAAGATGCAGGCTGTAGAATCATCAGTCACTCAGTTGGAAGGGCGTATGTCTCAGCTGGAGAAAAGCTTCATGGAGGTTAAGAAAGACGTTAAGGACTCCACTGCTACTATGAAGGAATTTTTGGAAGACTAGGTCTTTTCCCATCCTTTTTGCTGATGTCAAAAGGGGGAGAATTCGAACGTCTTGACAGTTCTGGCAGTGACCTTTGGTTATGGAGGTTTTGGTTGGATGGTGACAGTGATAAGTTTTTGAGAGAACACACACACACTCTAGCTCTATCTTATCTGCTTTGTGACGTTTAAACATTTACTATGTTTTGTTTGTTTTTCTATTGCTCTGATTTTTTATTGCTCTGATTGTTTATTGCTCTGAAATTAATATTTCTTTACTTTATGCTATAATGTGTTATCTGTGTGCTATGATATGTGGTTTAAACTGCTAACTGTTTGGTGTTTGAACTATGTTCAAACCATGTTTAAACTATTTGTTGTTTGAACTATGTTCAAACGGTTTGTTGTTTGAACTATGTTCAAACGCTGTTCAAACAGTATTTATGATTAGCTCTGTTTTATTTAGCTCTGTTTAAACTATTTACTTTCTGTGTTTGCCATCATCAAAAAGGGGGAGATTGTTGACCCAAGGCTCCGTGGATTTGATTTTGATGATGCCAAACTTGTTATACTAACATATTTCCACGAAGTTTATTCTCAGGATATATTACAATGGAATATTGTGGAAAATTTGAAGATCAAAATATTGAGGAAGATCAATATTTGTGGAAGATTTGAAGATCAATATTTGTGGAAGATTTGAAGATCAAGATTTGTGGAAGATTCTATAGGATACTATTGTAAGTCTATTTCTCAAAATATTGGATAGATCTTCATGTTACTCAAAATCAAATATTTTTTATTCTCTGCAACGTTTTGATTTTTCAAAATTCGAAAAACTTTCTTTAAGTGTTTATTCTTGAAAAACAGATTTGGAAAGTTTTAGAAAGAATATTTTCTGGAATATAGCCTTGAGCGAATTTGAATTTGAATGACTTCCTTGATTCATAGATTTGATTGAAATATTTTACACGGATTTTATCTTGGAAGATTTCATTCAAACGGTTATATTTTTCTCTATATAAGAGACAGCAGCACAGTGTTTGAAATACATAGAACATCCGTTAGAACTGTTTTACTCTCTGCAAGTGTTCAAACACTCTTTTCATGTTCAAACATCTACTCACTTTTGAAAAGAGTTCTGCTTGGTGCTGCATTTGATCTCCTTGCTGAATTTGATTTCATAAAGGGCTGTAAGTCTTATTTTTTTGCAGGAATTGGTGTGTGATTTGAATTTCTAAAATCTGATTTTCACACCTGACTTTTTCAGAAACGTTTGAACTGTCTAAATTTTTCTGTTTTCTGAAAAGTCATTTTAAAGTTGTTTGAAAAGGATTTTTGAGCAACTTGAATATTCTGTTATCATTTGCTGATACTATCCAATACTCTGAGAAGTGGACAGTAGTTCCATTTGTATTTGGGTAGGTTCAAACACAGCTTGACAAATTGGTCAAGGCTGGTGTTTAGGAGGCTGTTTGTTCACTTTCTGGCCTTATAAGTAGAAAGGTTTGAGGCTTGTTTTTCACTTTCTTGCCTTAGAAGAAGAAAGGGTTGTCTGTAAGGGTTATTTGTTCCTGAACCCGTAAAAGGAACTTGTTTATAGTGTGATCCCAGGGCAGCAGTGGGCTGTGCTTGGCAGAGTAGGACGTAGCTTCAAGTTGAAGTGAACCACTATAAATCCTGTGTTCCTTATTCTTTCTGTTCTGTTTGAATTGTCTGTTATTTCCTGTTTCAATTCTATTACTGGTATCAAGGTGTTCAAACGGAGTAGTTCAAACGAGGGTGTTTAAACCTGTGTTCAAACCCCTGCTCAAACTTCTGTTTAAACCAGTGTTTGAACTAACTAACTGTTTGAACTGTACTGTCTATATTCAAATTATTATTCCGCATCTAACCTTGGGGTGATTGCAGAAGTTTTTTTTTTATAAAAGCATCCTATTCACCCCCTCTAGACTGCTCAACACATATCTTAACCATTATTTAAAATTTAAAATAATATTCAATGTTCTGATCTAATCACTCAATTTTACCTTAAATGAGCGTGTAATTCGCATCGAATAAAACTAAGAATAAAGTTGGAAACGAGGATTTGATTGAGGGTCCTAATCATGAGCCCTTCCCCACCACTCACTACCTTAATAAAATTCAAAATGATCAAAATTGACGGAGCAAGCGAGCGAACGCTATCCCTTAAACGGTCCACCCATCAACAACTGCCGTCTCTCATCTCACCAAAACCCAAAAAGACGCCAAAGGCCCTCCCGCTCCTAATCCCCCACTCCAATTCAGTCCCTCCATTTCACCACCAACTAGTGTGAACTTCCCTCTTTCCGCCATCAAGCAAGCAAACAAACAAAAACCCTAGAAAAAGATTCTTTCTTTCTTAGCCAAACCGAGCCCATCCCAATTCCACTTTCCTTTGTTTTCCCCCATTTTCCATTTTTTTTTCTCCTTTACTTTCCTGTGACTCCGATTGAGAAGACGTCTCCATCGTCTCCGGAAAGTGGAACCGTGGGCTTGCTTTGCATAGGGTTGGGTCTCTCTGATAGCTGTATTTTCGAATTTTCTATTGTTGCTTTCTGTGGTGAACGACAACTTGTTGGAATAACAATTATTTTTTTATATATGTGAAAGGCGAAAAGCTTCTCCTTAGCGCTTGACTTGATTTGGGTTGGCTCGTTAGAGAGGGGAAGAGGGGGGGGGAGGGAGGTTGGGCTGTGGGATGAGAGAGAGAGAGAAAGGAAGAGATGGTGGTGAGGAAAGTTGGCAAGTACGAAGTGGGGAGGACGATCGGCGAAGGTACTTTCGCCAAGGTGAAGTTCGCACAGAATACCGAGACTGGTGAAAGTGTCGCCATGAAAGTGCTCGATCGCAGCACCATCATCAAGCACAAGATGGCCGACCAGGTTCTGTTCTCTCTCATTCTCTTTGGGCTTCGTTTTTCATCCCTAAGATTTGTTGGTGAACAGATTGAGTGGCACATACCCTTACTTCTCTGGCATTAAGCTTATGTTGATGTATATTTTCCCAACCTCTGAGACCCTAATGGCAATTCCTTCCTGTTCATTCTTATTACTTGCAGTAGATTTCCCCATTACAGTTGGCCTCCTTCCTGACGTACTGGGTTTAAGTCATCTACTTAAGCTTTAGCACCTGTAACCGTAGCATTACAGCAAGGACTGGTGGGGATTAGTGGTACATTTGATTCTTAGGAAGAATGCCAAAGAGAGTACTGGATTGAGAGGTGGTGTGGCTGATGATGGTTTTATGTAGCTGAACCTTTTGAATTGATTTAAGTTGTTTGTGAACTTCAGTTTTAACTAGGCGGAGTCTTTTACTAGGCTCAGTTTCCTCCACTGATGCAGTTTCTCAGGATCATTTTGTTTCTAAGGAAATATATAATTTTAGGTGTTTGAAATATTAACAGCATATATTTTTAGTCATAATCAATCTCTAGTCTAAATCAAGTCCTGTCTTCTGCCTAATGAGTGGTAGGGAGGTGGATGCGAGCATAGGCTTGAACAGGCATGAGTGGCATCACAGGATTCGTGTCGACGTCCCGATGTAACTTCTTATTATGGTTCTATATAGCCGACCCTAATTTCATGGGCTTAAGAATTAGTTTTTCATTGTTGTCATTGTCATCCTCATTATCGGATTGTGATAATAATAAAATTTTAATGTCTGCATGCCCATGTCTGCCCTTAGAATTTCTTGTTTCTAAAATTTCTATGCACTTGAGTTTTTAATTTGCCTATATCTTGCCCTTAGATTGTAAAACATAGTTGTAAAGGTGTCCAGGTGTGTAAAAAATGGCGAAGTCAGCACTCGTCTTACTTTGTGTAGAAAGGTGCTCGCCTTGCTTTGCGCAGAAAGGCGCTCACCTTGCTTGGTGGGGGGATGCCTAGGCATCGCCTTGGACTCTTACGAGTGAGTTGTGGCCAAGGCGAACACATTGGTCATTTTTTTAAAAAGGAGACAATCAAAAATACATTGTTTTGCTTGTGTTTTTCTAAAAGCAAAGTGACGTCATTTTGCTCCACAAAGCTATGGGGTTAAAAAAAAAAAAGAACACCCTATTCCCTTCCTCCTCCAAGTCCCCGACGCCATCCCTTCGACGACCGGCAATCCTGATCCCAATCAGCGATCAGTGACCCAATGCAACCCCAACGGTGACCCCAATATGAATCCGCGATTCCTAATCCCAATCGTTGACTCCATTCAGCCCTAATCTGTGCCCTTAGCAACGATCGGTAGCACCCAATCGGCGACCTGACTTCTTAGATAGACGGTGACAACCGATGTATTGATTTCTTCTTTCTTTTTCATTGTTTTCCTCCCATTTTTCTCTGATTCTTTTTCATTATGTGGTGTGGATATCATACCCTAGTAGCTAAATGACATCTTGATATGCTTGATATGACGATTTTTTTATACATCAATTACATGATGCAATCTTGTACACTTAAAACATTGGTTTTGAAACTTAAAATTATATATGTATATATATTATGTCTCCTATAGGCGCTTTGGGCGCCTTATGAATGCTTAAGCGTCCGCCTGGACATTCAGGCTCCCGTGTAACACCTTACCTCACCTTGGCGCCTTGACAACTGTGTTGTTAAACATGGATTTGATCTTCACCAGCTTCATCCGTTGGGTAGATCATAATTTTTTCAATACCTTGTCCCATAGTTTATCCTTTCTAGTTTGTCTAGGACATTCCCTTCCCATTCTTATTTATTTCAATTTCGAGGGGGGGGGGGGGGGGGCTTTGTGTGCTCATTCACATTGAGGAGTTTCTTACTTTTTTTGTCAACAAATTTTAGCCTTTTGGTTTGGGTGAGATTAGGACATCTAGTGTAGGCCAATGAAGACTTGGATGCAAGTTTTAAGAAGAGATGACTGGTGGTTGTATTCACTGGCTTGGATTGCTTTAGATGAGGATGGGTATGGTAAGGTGATTCACATCAACGATTGGGTCTGGCTTTTTGTTTTGATTCCATGTATCCAACCTAAACCCTTGGCATTGATGCATTTTAGTTTGTCGTCATTGTATTTATTGGCTTGTTTATTCTTTGCATCGATGCTTTTTAGCTTGTTGTTGCTGTATTCAGTGGCTCGTTTGTGTCTAATTTTCAGATTAAAAGAGAGATATCTATAATGAAGCTCGTTCGACATCCATATGTCGTTCGTCTGCATGAGGTATTTTTTATAGGATATAATTTTTGAGGTCAATTCTTTATTAAAAATGAGTCTATGTTTAATCATCAGTAACTGTTGCTTTCTTATGATAGGTTCTTGCTAGCCGTACAAAGATATATATAATCTTGGAGTTCATTACAGGTGGTGAATTGTTTGATAAAATTGTGAGTCTCTGACTTGAGATCTGGTGGCTGAGATAGACCAGCTCTTAGTAGTCTAGGCATGATTAACTATGCAGTTATGATATGAAGCATGTTAATGCAGGTTCACCATGGCCGACTGAGTGAAAATGAATCTCGGAGGTATTTCCAACAGCTCATTGATGGTGTGGATTATTGCCACAGTCAGGGAGTCTACCACAGAGATCTGAAGGTATTTATTGGTCAGAATGTGGAAGCTATGTTGCACTCTATCTTTATTGACATCTTACACTTAAATTTCTTACGTGTGCAGCCGGAAAATCTTCTACTAGATTCTCAAGGGAATCTTAAAATTTCAGATTTTGGGTTGAGTGCGTTGCCAGATCAAGTAAGATTCTCTATTTTACTGTTTAATACACAAGTGCATACATGTTTTTAGGTTGTTGATATGAAACATACAAAGGCATATCAAAACACATGGACCAGAAAGGGACTTAAAAAGAAAAGCTTGGAGCTTAAACTCAGTTGTGTGTATATAACTGATGGTGAAGTTAAGAGAAATGGTAACAAAAATGCTTTGGTCTGCTTGTGTGCAGGGAACTAGTCTTCTTCGGACAACGTGTGGAACCCCTAATTATGTAGCCCCTGAGGTAATTATGAGGATGGCCTTTTAATGTGGATAGTAATACTCCGCAATGTGGTTAATAATCTTTTTCTGTGGATTTTTACTTATCTGCTTTAGGTGCTTGGTCACAAGGGTTATGATGGTGCTGTAGCAGATGTTTGGTCCTGTGGGGTAATCCTATATGTTCTCCTGGCAGGATATCTTCCATTTGATGAGCTTGATCTCACAACACTATACAGCAAGGCATGTGCACTTATATTTTTCTATATATATAATGATCCTTTTTCTCCTATGTTGGCCCTCAGTTTTGGTGAGATAGCACTGAGACTCGTCATCTAGTTTTGGTCATAATATTGTTGTCACTGTTAGCACAGAACCAGTCCTTCAGTGTTCTTGATAACTGTTGTTTTCTGCTACATGTGTCAGTTTTGGACTAAACTTATAATATCGAACATGGTATTTGTGCAGCTATTATTACAGTTCCGCACATGTTGCATCTCATAATAAATAGTTCTTTACAAGTTTGCGTATCTTTTTTTTTTCTCTTTGGTTATTTGCTTTTTCTTAAGGATTCGATGTTTTATTCTTTAAGTTATTATTCTTCTTATTCATTTCCTTTTTGTAGTATATTGCAGTTCATATAACCTGAATATTTGTACATGTATCTGCAGATTGACAGAGCAGAGTTTTCATGTCCCTCTTGGTTCCCTGTAGGAGCTAAATCTTTGATCTACAGAATTTTAGACCCAAATCCTGAAACCGTAAGTGTCTTGATATTGAAGGAGTTGCATATTACTGGTTTTATTGTGCCATTTCGCTATCCTGACTTGATATGCTATACTTGCAAGGAGTGAAATGTTTGTGCAGCTGTTAGTATAATATTCTAATACCTAGATATGAATAATTTCAAAGAATTGGAAATCATGGGAATGCTGAACAGGATTACGATCAAATCACTTCTGTAAAGCATTAACCTGGTTCATGTCTTTACTAAGATCTTTGTGTCTGTGCATGGGTGCATGTTTGCAGCGCATAAAGATAGAGCAAATTAGGGGCGATGAATGGTTTATGAAGGGCTATGTTCCAGTCAGACTTCTCGAGTATGAAGATGTTAACCTGGATGATGTAAATGCTGTTTTTGATGATCCTGAGGTTGGTAAGGCCTTCAAATACTATGTCAATGAGTAATTTAATATTACGACATGAATTTTCTTTGTTGTGGAGGATCAACAGCTAAATTTTTGGTGTTCCATCTACTCTATTGAGCTTAATATACCCAATTTAAAACTATGAATAATTTTTATTTGGATTTATGTTAAGCTATTTGAAGTTTATGCATGTGGCAATGAAAGTATAAATTGGTTTGAGTTAGCCAAAGAAGACACGTTCTTTAAGCCATTCATAAGTATAGCACCCTAAACCACGGCCACATCATAGGGCAAATCCTCACACAAATGGGCTAACCAAGAGGGTATTCTTGGAATCATAGGCTTGAACTTATATATCACATTTGCAATTCTCACGCTTTCTGATGTGGGATTGGTGTATCACAATCTCCCCCATCACGGCATATCATAGTCAGGTTTGTCACAAACATGACTCCAGGCGATGTGGGTTCAATAGGTGGCTCATAAGGATTCTAGAGGAGTCTCCCACCCTTCTTGGTGTAGCACTTTGCGTATAAAACTTAGTTTCGTACAACACTTTATTCTACATTTCTGACTGGTGTAGGCTTTGATACTATCCTATAACACACAGAACCATGGCTCTACCACAGGACAAATCCTCACTCAAATGAGCTGGCCAAGAAGGTACTCCTAAGATTATAGGCTTGAACTTGTATATCACATCCGCAATCCCCACACTTTTTGATCTGAGAGTAGGGTATCACAATAAGTCATTTACTAGTTGAATGATTGAACTCTCTTCCTCGTTCTCTCTTGTTTGTTGCCTCTATTTTTTGATCGTTGGTAATTAGACTTTTTATCTGAGAATTGATATTCTCTCATAGGGAAATTTGGTCTGTATAACTGTATGTCCAAATTCAGTGCTCTGTCTATTTTGTTTAGTAGTTTTTCTATATTCTCAGTAGCACTGTCTGCTATAGGAACAGCACATTCACGAGTACTCTGGAAATGAGGAGATGAGCCCTTTGACTCTCAATGCTTTTGATCTGATTGTTCTTTCTCAAGGCTTAAACCTTTCAGCTCTATTTGACCGTGGGCAGGTAGGATAAATTATTAAGTCATTAATTTATTATATATAAGTTAATATCTTTGATTAATGTGTTCTCCTCTCAAACAGGACTCTGTGAAACATCAAACCCGATTTGTTTCACAGAAACCAGCTAGAGTTGTTTTATCGAGTATGGAAGTTGTTGCACAGTCCATGGGTTTCAAGACTCATATTCGTAATTATAAGGTGACCACTTTATTTTTACATCTCTTTTTGCCTACTTCTGCCAGTATCTTCTTCCGTGCTCTATGACATTCAACTATCACTGGCACATAATTTAGTTGCTAATTATGTTAATTATTAATAGTAGTTTCCTGATTAATTACACCACCATTTTATTTTATTCCAGATGAGGGTAGAAGGTCTTTCAGCAAATAAAACTGCACATTTCTCAGTTATTCTGGAAGTAAGTTTATAATGCTCTTTATTTACTCTGCGTTCAACTGTTTTTTCAAATTGCAGTCTACTAATCGACCTTATGTTGTTATTATTTCTATTAGAGTTCTTATGCTAAGAATGTGATCCGTATGTGACAGATTTTTGAAGTTGCTCCTACATTTTTCATGGTAGAAATTCAAAGAGCAGCTGGAGATGCTGGCGAATACCTTAAGGTCAGTTAGCTCGAATGTGTTGTCTTTCCAGTCATGCAAGTGATGAAGTACGGGCCAAATAATTTCATCTTAGATTGTCCAGTAAGCGTCTAATATTTTATTCTGGGCTTGACTTAGGTAATAATCGGTTGGGGTGTTATTAAGGGATATGTAACCCTGTTTAGTCACAAAAAACTAGTTGTCCCTTTTTAACGCATGGTTTTGAGTTTTAAGTTTCAAGTACATCAATGAAATTTGAGGAATTGACCATTTGGCTTGCAAAAAATATCTTCCAGAAAATGTTTTCCAAATTTTGCAGTGTTTTGTGCACCACGGAAAATGTGGTCAATGGAAAGCATTTTCCTTTGTTGAGAACATATGCTTACTTTCCTGAAAAAATTACTTGTGCTCTTGTTGCAGACCGGAAGTCATTTTCTGGAAACAAAAGGGACTATTTTCAGTAGAAATGCTTTCTTTGTCCCGGCATGGATAGAACTGTACTTAAAAATAACACTTGAAAGGTTCTCTAGGTTTTCCAGGATGTCCATTTAGGTAACAAGATTCCAATTACATGAAATGGGAAATGTTCTCCATAACCAAATGCACCTCTAAGGTTTATCGTTGCTTTTGTTCTGATTCTTATTGTTTCTGTGGTTCAGTTTTGCAAGAATTTCTGTGGCAAGCTTGAAGATATCATTTGGAAGCCACCTATAGAATCAAGCAAATCAAGGATAAGCATGACAAAGAGCAGAAAACGATTTTATTCCTTGTAACATTTTGTGGTTCCACACGGGGTAGCTTCCATTAGAGCTTCACTTTCCCAACCCCTCCATTTTCTGTCGATAGAGAAAATTCCCAGTTTTGTATGTTTATAGTATCTGTGACTACGTCGCAACTGGTTTTCTTCTGTCCGCGAATGACATAGTAATACAAAGGATACAAGCGGATAACCTTGCTGAGGTTTGATCTATTTTTTCTTTTTTCCTTTTCTGGTTGAAGATACGAGCACCACATGCATTTCCGTATGTGGAATACCATTACTGCATGTTCGGCCTGTGGGATCCTAAAGTATTCCATGAAATCTGCAGTGAGAGTGGGATTTCTACAGTTGCTTACTCTCTTAGATGTTCTGGTGGAGACTTAGAAAAAATTTGGTTGTTGGTATATTTCTAGCTTTTAGCATGTTGCAACAGGATCAAATGCATTTCCTTTAGACATCTGGAAGTGTGTTCTGATGGGAATGACAATTCCATTTCATTTTATTGTACCAGACACAGCCTACTCGTTAGGAAAACAAACTAATAGAACAAACATTATTGAACCTACTGCTCACTCACTTGGTTAGCCATGTGTGCCCCAATGGTTCACAACTGCTAACCTCAACTAAATTATGCAGGAAGGGACTTCCATTCATGCTGAGATTGTAGGCATCGGACATAAAAAGAAACAAAAACGCTAAAATAGATGGTGCAACAACAGGAAACGCGTTATAATTACATGTTGCAAATTAATAGCTTAAGGGGTCTGAAGAATCAGATATGCTTGCCCACTATTATTTGCTAAGAGCTCAAAGAAGGCTACCATAATCCCCACACGAACAGCATCCATCCCTGAATTTGTGAAGTCGCTTGCTATCTCGGACGATGACTACCCTATTAGTTATCAACGACACAAACCTAATGAAACTATGACAATGCCTGCACATTCCCGTACTCTTAATAACCCGTATTACTGCACAGTTCGGCATGTTTAACAACCCAAATGCCATGGCCAACTTTTCACTGTGACATACGGGCGAGATGAATGCCTTTTTCTCTTCCTCGTCAGTTACCTCTAAGCTTTCTTGCAATTCATATCCAAGATTCTTTGATTTGTTCAGAAAATCCCCTAAAAGTTCATACATCCTTTCGCTTTGAGGATGGGAATTATCATCAGGTTTAAATGAATAAACCTTGTCTTTAAAGCTAATCCAGCTATAATCCCTTAATTTTCCTACTTTTTCTTCTTTCATCACTTTTCGCACCTTTGAGACATCCTTCCATCGCTCAGCCAAGAGGTACATACTCAATAACAACACGTACGTTTCAGTACGCTTAGGCTTGAGACAGAGTAATTGTTCAGCAGCACTAAACCCTAAGTCTAATCTCCCATGACTCCGACAGCCAGCAATCAAGATTGACCATATGAATTCATTGGGCTCAATATCCATGTTTTCAACAAAATCAAACGCTTCATCCAGCTTACCCATTCTCACATACATATCTATGATGCATGCAAAGTGGTCCATCACAGGTTTAATTTTATACTCAGTTTTCATCATCTCGAAATAATGCATGGCCTCATCAACCATTCCAGCCTGGCTACAAGCGGAAAGAACACCCACAAAAGTTATCTTGTTGGGTCTAACTCCAGCTAGCCTCATTTCATCGAACAGCTTCAGTGCTTGCTGAGATAGGCCATGTTTGGCAAATCCAGTAATCATCGATGTCCAGGAAACCAGAGTTCTTGTAGGCATTTCCATAAAAGCTTTGCTTGCCCCCTCGATACTCCCACATCTACTGTACATGTTAATGAGTGCAGTTGCCACAACAACATCCAATAAATCCCCGGTTTTAACAGTTTGAGCATGAACTTGTTCCCCTTGTTCTAAGGCTACCAAACTACTGCAAATAGCTAAAATACTTGAGAAGGTGAATGGGTCAGGTTTTACCCCAAACCCATTTAATTTCTGAAAAATCTTGAGGGCCTCATTTCCGGTACAGTGCATGGAAAGGTCATCCTGCGCAAGATTCATCAGCTGGGCATGACCTGCAATCAACGCATTCCAGGTAATTAAGCTGATGTTTTCCATTTGATCGAACAGTTTCCTTGCATCACTCAGCCATCCACACTTCAAGTACAGATACATGATAGAAGTTGTAATGGGTAGGTTTGATTGATAACCAAGTTTGATGCAAAGTGAGTGAACTTGCATTCCTATACCCATAGCCTGAATTATGCAACATGACCTCAGTACACTAATCAGGGTGTACTCATTTGGCTCAACGCCCACAGAAAGCATCTGTTTGAAAAAACTGAACCCCATTTCAGCTTGACCATAATTACTACAAGCAGATAAAACTGTGGTCCATGAAACCACGTTCTTTTCCCCAATTGCCTTGAAGGCTTTAACAACAGAATCCAAATTTCCACATTTGGAGTACAAGTTACAAAGGAAGTTGCCAATAATTGTCTCATATTCAACACAGTTTTTAATAGCCAAGGCGTGGATTTGTTTCCCCAACTCTGCATAGCACAGTGAAGAACATGCAGTCAAAACAGCCCCTACAGTGTAGTTTGATGGATAAACCCCAGCTCCCAACATTTCAAGGAAAACACGGATTGCAAGCTCTGGCTGCAGATTGTGAACGTAACCCGTCATCAAGGCTGTCCATGTAACAACATTTCTTTCAGGCAATTTGTCGAACACCTTCTGAGCACCTTCCATGACTCCGCATTTTCCATAAGCATTGATGAGAAATGTCATGAGGAATGAATCTCTACAGGCAGCAGTTTTAATAATGTGGGCATGAATTATTTGGGAATCTGCAGCTGAGTTCTTATCTTTGCATCCTTGCAATATGGGAACATAAAGGGATGGAACAATATTTATGCCTTCTCCTATCATATACAGAGCATTTTGGAACTCGTGACATAGTGGGTCTGAATTTCCCAGCAGTTTGGTACTTGGGAGACTTCTCTGGTAAGACACACTTGATGTCTGAGAAATCAAATTCAGCTCAGAATCAAGTCACTCGTATAGAACAAGTGAACAGTTCAATTACTAGATCAAATTATAAGGAGAATATTTTATTGCACTGGTCGGTTTAGCATTTGACGATGAGATTAAAAAAGAACTACTGCCAAATGCTAATTAACATTCCAATGGGATCTCGTTCTCTTAGCATGCTCGGCCAAATCAACAAAACAGAACACCATAATTTCGGGTTTCCAGACCCAGAAAGGAAAATCAGGAAATCAAAAGAGTTGAAGTACCTTTTCAGTTGAAAGAGAGGTGGAGGGATGCTTTCTGAAGTCGGATTCAAGCTTAATGGTGCCGGCGCCAACAACAACGGAAGGAAGAGACGCCATGAAAGGAAAGGGAACGGAGAGAGACGCCTAGTGGTAGAGAAGAAGTTCATTGCAGTAGGGTGTTGTTTTGTTATTATTCACAATTTTTTTTTTCCCAACACGTTTATCTGTTATTCTATCTATTTTGGATAGGAGGGGCTAAGGCATACACCATTCGGTTTCCCAGTCGAAAAGGTTACAGAATTTGAAAGATAAATTTCTTTTTCTTCCAAATAAATAAATAATAAATAGAAGTTTTACTTTGAGGCACTTTGAAGAATCAGGACATTCCATCTTGATTTACCCTGAGTTTAATTTATGACGACGCTTGTTTTAAAATTTATTCAATTCGAAGCGACTAAATGAGGATAATTTAAATGAGAAAAAAAATAGCTGCTCAATTAAGAATACCGCCTCAAAAATAATAAACCTATGCACCGAAAGAATTTTACAATAAAATTATAAAAAGTCAAAGTGATATAAATTTAATAAAAAATATTTTAATAAATAATAATTTGTAGTCTCACAAAATTTTAACACATTAACCTTTTATAATTTTGTTGTAAAATCTTTTATATACACACTATTATTCTCTAAAAAATTTATGTGTGGTGTGAGTTGACAATGCGCATCATCTTGTTACATACAGGGATGAACAGATTATATTGCTTTTAACCTAGTACCAAGTCCCATCTGAATGTTTCTGTTAGGCAAATTCTCCTAGGTCAAAATTTGTTTTTTCCATTATGAAAAATGATAGTCAAGCGCCCCCCGGGCGGGGGGGGGGGGGGGGGGGGGGGGGTGTGGGGGGTGGGGCCGGGGGTGGTGGGTTTGTCGTGGGGGGGGGAGGGTGGCGGGGAGGGATGACTTTGCACAAGGAAAACAGAAATTCCTCCATCGCAGGAACTCTCGACAATGCCTGAGATTTCATGGCGGTTTAATTTTCAGTTCTCGGTCCCTTACTAATTCTACTCTCATATTTAGCTCTATAAAGAAAGAATAAGAAGGAAAAAAAGAGGGGGAAAAAAAAAAAAAACAAACCTCACAAAAGCTCTCTCAAACTTCGACAAGTCTAATACACGTGATAGAGAGAATGAAGCTGTTGCAGCAGTAAGGCTGTCCTGTACTTTTGTATGACAACAGGAATAAGAAGGGAATTGGGAATAGGTATCAAACTCCATTCCACTGTTATTAAGTTCTCATAAACAGAAATATTAAGCGATGCGCAAGCATCGAGATCTCAGCACCAGAATAATCAACACAGAAGCATGAATTTTGTAAAAATGTTTCTCAACTATTTAATATGGTTGACAGAGCTAGAAATGGGAAAGAAAACATGTAAATATCAGTCATTCAATGGTAAGAAACGACATTATTGAATATATATATATACCTTGGCAGAGGTTTTGCTGAAATCAGACTTACAACCCACCTTAAACATCATCAGTGCCAATGATTTAAGCAACAAAGGTCTGAGGTCAACTCAACAAACAATACAAGCTCATATAGGTTTCAAATAATCGAATTCTGTGAATTTGGGTAACCAAGCTTGAATCTTCTTGGCTGCATCAAACAACAAAATTTAATAGCTTAACAGCGTTCCACAATGAAACTTCTCTTTTTGCTAGGCTATTCAACAATGAACTTGCTCATTTTATATCATGGTTCTAACCTTCAGATAATAGTTCATCATTATAAGAATAGAAAATTTTGATTCTAATGTTTTGGTAATTACCTAATTACCTTCCTTTTTTCTTTTTCTCTTTTTTTCCCGGCTGTGAGAGAACTTCCAGTTAGAAGCCAACTACTCATTGGACAAAACAGGTTTCAGCATACATAAATCTGATAAATAACACAAACCCGAATATATGATCATTGTTTGCAAGGAAAAGTGAAACACAAACGCATCTATTATTTGAAGAGGGGGTCTCAAATTCTTAAAATCCTAGACGACGATGATTGTTTACATCCACCGACTTAAGCATGGAATATCTTCAATTAAGATCTCATAATTAAAAGGGCCGATGGAGTAAATGACTCCATGAAAAGAAAGGATTATAGATACAGGGCTGAAGGCAGAGAAGAAGGGAGGAAGAAAACATAGCCGTGGCCGGGGCCATAAAGTTTCCTAGATATCTCCAAAGGGAGAATCAGACCCATGTAATTCTGTAACTCATAAAGTCGTGAAGATCACTGGAGCTTAAGCTCACATTGCCATTGATGGCTTTTCTGGGTGATTGTTGATGAACAAGTGGAGTAAACCTGTGTTTTTCTCTCTCTTTCTCTTTGCATGCAAATTGCTCCCTACAATGATCTCTCCTTTCACAAAATCATAGGGTTTTATTTATATAGGGAGAGAGGAGGATGTTTCGCACTCTCCCTAGGCCTTGGGCCCAGAATCTCCTCCTTTGAAAAGAAGGAAAAATAGGGAAACCCCTAAAGCGAGCCACGTGTCGTTAGGACAATGTGGTGGACCCAAACGCTCAATGAGATCCCCTTTCTACTAAGGAAAGCAAAGTAGGCTAAAAAGGGTGAGTCAAAGGCCCAAAGATGGACTCTAGGTCCAAGAAGGAGGGTACCCCCTTTAAGGGATTGAACCATGGGCTCAGAGATTAGGTCCCTTCAAGGGACTGTGCCATGGGCTTAGAAAAAAGTGGTCCAAGAGCCCAGATAAGAGGGTATCCCTTTAGGGATTGAGCCATATGCTCATAAATGAGATAGCTATTCGTTGACTTGGTCAACGAGAGTCCAAAGTGAGTCGTCTCAAAGATAAAAATATAGATTGGAAGATCAATATTCCCAATAGGGGATGAAAATCGATGCCAACAATAATCAAATAGAGTCAAAAATGAAACCAGCAGCATTGTAAGACTAAGGCCACACGAACTACCTCAAGCAAAAGTATTTTGACTTCAATGCCTGTGACAAGCAATATAAGTTTACAATGGGCAATGGAAGATAGCAAAAAACCTCGGTATATATTTCTTGCAATAAACAAGGCAAGAGCAGAAGATGGCATGCTCTCTGTGCTATATCTTGACCACCACCTGTTCTACAGAACTTCTCTTGACAACTCCTCGGGAGCACAGCTCATTCAACAACTCCAAAGCCTCTATGGCTAAACCCTCAGAAGCTATGCCTTCAACAAGAATGGTGTAAGTAGCTTCAGTGGGTTTACATCCCTTAGAGACCATATATGCCAAAAAATCAATAGCACGATCAGCCTGTTGAGCTTTACAAAGTCCCAACATAATAGAATTAAAAGTGATCGCATTGGGCCTCACACCCAATCCTTCAAGATCATGAAATAGCCTCACTGCTGCATCAACCTTGCCTTCTCTACTAAACCCTCCAACAAGTGAAGAGTAAGTAACTATATCAGGTCGGAGACCCTTCCTCTGCATCTCGTCCAACAATTTCATGGCATGTTCAGTTTTCCCCACCTTAGAGAGCCCATCAATCACTGTGTTATAAGTGATTAAAACAGGAGAACAACCTTTACTACTTAATTGATTAAGTATCTCAACGGCAACATCAACCTTCCCATCTTTGCATAAAGCTGTAAGAAGAGTATTATACGTCACAATATCAGGGTAACAACCCCTAGACACCATTATTTCTAGATACTCGATTGCTCTCTCCATCTTCTTCTCTTTGCAAAACCCATGAAGCAGAGGGTTGTAGCTTAGGGAATTGGGAGTACACCCATGCTTAGGCATCTTCTCCAAAATATCAATAGCTCGGCCCAAGAGGCCCTTCCTACATAAGAAATTAATCAATATATTGAAGGTAACAACACTTGGAGAACAGTCTTTTCGAAGCATGTCAGACAATAGTTTCTCAGCATCCATCCATCTTCCAGTACTACACAAACTGCGAAGAATGATATTGTGAGTAATAACATTAGGTTGGCATCCATAGGAGGGAAGGTTATTCAAAAATTTGATGGCCTCGTCCAACCTACCCTCTCTGCAGATCCCATTGATAAGGACATTGTAAGTAACTACATCAGGTTTACATCCTTTACTCCTCATCTCATCCAAGAGCTTCATTGCCTGGCCAACCCCACTTCCCTTACAGGTCGCTTCAATCAAAATAGTATATGTGATAACATCAGGACAACACTCCTTCTGCAGCTGCCAATCAAGTACTTGCATTGCTTGCTTTAATTTTCCGCTGTCACATAAAGTACGCAAGATGGTATTATAAGTGACAACATCTGGAGCAACACTCATTTGGTCTAAAACACGTATGGCATTGTCAATTTCGCCGGCTTTACAGTATCCACTGATCAACACGTTATATGTTATAACATCAAGAACAGCTCCGGACTGTTCGATTATCTCCAACACCCGACCCGCCTTTCTAGTCTTGCCAACTCGACAAAACCCACGAATCAGACTTGTGCATGCAATAATGTCAGGAATGTCACCATGAGAAACCATGCGCTCAAGAAACTTCAAACCTTTGTCTAAACCCCCATTTCTAACCAGTCGACGCAAATGATTATTACTATCATATTCATCAGCATTCTGGGAAGGTTGAACTAAGCCCGAGAAATCCTTTTCACCACCAAAAGACCCATCCAGAATCGAGAATTTACCATTAGAACTGTACGTTTCAACCTCTGAAACAACACATACTCGCTTCTGCCTAAGCTTTCGAAATCCCCACAGCTTTCTACAGTCATACCCATCAGCAGACGGTACAACAAAACGACCTGTGTACCCTACAAATACATTGAGTGAACTGAATGCGGACTTAAACCTAGCCGTAACCCTAGCTTCCGAACTATGATTTCTTGAGCTCGTTCTATGAACATGTTGAGACACGCAAAACCCTTCGCGGGTTAGATTTGGGGGCACTATCAAGTCCATAGCAATCCCTTAGTTGTGCTCAACTAGGTTTATATCAGTTTGACCAGGAAAAAACCAAACATGGTTCGCAGAGCACTGGAGGCCTTTCAAACAACAACAATCACAAAAGAACTGGTCATGGGTGAGGTTGTCACATAGTACAGTGGTTTCAACGCGTATTCAAGGTTAGAGAAATGAGTGAGGAGGAGGGGGGGGGGGGGGGTGGGGGAGGGAGAGGGAGCTTACTGGGGATGGTTTGTGCAGCGAAGAGGCACAGGGAGAGGAAAGAACACCGGCGCCGCCGTGTTTTTCTCTTATCCGAATTTTGCCTTTTCCCCTGCAGGATGAGCGATCCTAAGATGTAGTAGGGCATGGTATTGGGCCAGTAAACTATGGCCCATACTGAGCGTGGGCATGTGAACAAAGGCCTTCAGTAGTTGAAAGGCCTTGATCTAAATGTTGTAAGCATTTGGCGAATAAGCCCATTTGCTTGCCACCGTCTTCTAATAAAAAAATGGCTTAACTTTAGTTTAGCTGTTTCACTCTATGGCAGTACTCACATAGGAAAATAATAATAATAATAAAATATTATTATTTTGGGTCTTATACATTTTATGAATATAACAAATTATAGCTATACTTAACTTACATGCAGCTGTTGTATTTTAGTTTTTCCTAAAGAAAAATATTAAAACAAACTCACCAAAATTTCCAAACATCTCAACTAAAGGCGCAAACCACCTCTACAACATATAATCATAACAGTAAAACAAGACCTGCCAAAACATTTGATCATGACATTAAAATTAGACCTGCCAAATGAATACTTACATGTACGAGTCTTAATAGGTGTACTTGTTATAAAGAAGGCAAATTTACCAACTTTACCCCCCTCCCTCTCTGCGGAACCGTAATGGGGTAACGGGTACCCATTTTTCTCAAAATTAGATAAATTTCTGCTCATAAAAAAATTTGAATGACTAATTTGAAAGTTTAGGGACTAAACTAAAAATCTCTAAAAGTTAGGGACCAAATTAAAAATTTTTAAAAGTTTATGGAGCAAATTAAAAATTTCTGGGTGTCAAATTAATTTTTTTCAAAAGTTTTCAGAGCAAATTAAAATTTTATAGGTGCATGCTTTCGAGGATTTTGAGGACCAAACTGAAAATTACTTAAAGGTTAAGGATCAAATTTTACTTTCTATAACATTTAGGGTAAAAAATAAAAAATTTAGGAAAATGTTACATTTTAAATGAATACCCATAGGCGTCTATGAACATGGGTACGTTTGGGTGTACGAAGTGGGTAACAGATAAAATTATCCCCTCTATTCTTAACAAATAAAATAACCCTTTTATTCTTTTTATTGGATTTTTTTTCTCATTACTGATTTAAAATGCGGGTACTCATGATTTTTTTTTAGGTTTAAAATGAGCAACGGATAAAATTACCCCTCTATTCTTAACGGATAAAATGACCCTTTTATTCTTTTTATTGGATTTTTTTTCCTATTACTGATTTAAAATGTTGGTACTCATGATTTTTTTCAGGTCTAATTAAAACTCACCATAATTTCTTGAGACTAAGTTACCACAAAATAATGAGTTTGATGAATCCATTTTAAAAACATTCCCTACGGAATTCCTTGAAACTAATGTAATAATGTATAAAATTATGATCAATCAATTAGAATTATGACCAATCAATTATTGCAAAGTCTTATTTCTGGCTGAATAACGAGATTCTAACCAATTGGAAAACAACATCAAAGTCAATTTGTTAGTAAATTCTTTCTTTCCACCAGCTTCCACTATGCTATTTTCGTTTGAATGTTGGACCCCATCATTACAATCACTTTTTCAAGAAATAATTAATCGTTAACTAGAGTGGCCATATGGCTGACTTTTAATTGACCAAAGTTGCCGCACAAGCTGTTGCATTGCCACATCAGCATGTCGGGGGTAAAACTTCGCTTTGCACGTTGACGTTACCGGTAATGAGGACTTTTTTACAGCTTAAAGTTGATATTTGATTCTGTTGTCCTACTTCAAGGTAACTTCGTATCTATAGGGTTGAAAAACTTGGCGATTGATGATTCATTTTTACCAGGGCAGGGTAAGTTTTATTTTTGGGAGGACTTAAAAGATTCTGGTATAATTTGAATCATTTTTAGCTAAGATTCCATTCTTTTAAATTATTTAATTTGATCCCTATCAATTAGAGGAGGCAAGTCGGCTTAGTTATGAGTAACGGGAGGGTCAATGATAGGTCAAAATTATTTATGGGTTTAGGTTGGTAGGTCTATAATAAGTGAGTCGATCAAGTTGACAGGTTAGTGCCTCATAAACCATCAATGTTTGCTTTTACTCTCAACTAGAGGCCGCAACCTAAGTTCATGCCTACCTGGTCATAAGATAACCTGACTAGACCAAACCGCAATATAATTTTGGCTGGCTTTAGGCCCACCCGTAATCAACTCAATTCGTCTCATTATCATTTAGAATTAGATTTTTTTCTCGTGACTTCAAAAATATAGAGACTTTGCTAAATATATGAAAACAATAAAGGAAACAAAAGTTATATAAGTAAAGTAAATCTTTGACTCACTTATAATATAATCTAACCCAACCCTCTAATGACCCGTTTATGTAAATCAGTTTACATAAACCAAATTCAAAACTGAGAGAGGTCAGGAAACTCAAGTATTGTAGAGCCCACTAACTTTAGGGTTTTGAATGGGATGAATAGCATTTTCTTATTATAATACTTATGAATTCTGTATATTTCTTGTTCCAATTTTAAATTACATTTTTAATGTTTTCTATTATGTTTCGATCAATCTCTCTACCATACATATTTTTAGCATTTTTACTAATTACAGATGCGATGCGCGGGAGCATGCATTCTTTGTTACCAGTTGTAGAAAAGTAAAGAAAATTTTCGAAGAAAATGCTGGAAGCGATAGACACCGGCCACTCATGAGCCATTACTCACCTACTTTCTCATTATATTTAAAAAAATATTTATTTTATTTCATTTTATAAACTAAACGAATGATAAAATAATAATGGTAATTATCGTTATCCACCAATTATGAGTATAAGGTTCTTTTCTCTCATTTATTTTGGAGGGGAATTTATATATTCTAATGCTACTCATTTTTTAAAAAGTAAATCTTATCTAAATCGTACTGCTCATATATAAAAGTAGCTATATATGATAAATGAATTATATAAAATTTATTTTTATATATAAATAATAAAATTTAAATGAGATTAATTTTTAAAAAATGAGTACCATTACTCATTTGTAAAAGACTCTCAAAATTATGTAAAGGTGAAATGATGAGACCCAGCATTTCCCCTGAAATGATGAGACCCAGCATTTCCCCTTAAAATATCTTAGCTAGTGTAGGAAGAACATTCAAGAATACCTGCACACCGCATCCTTCTTTTTTTATTCCCATATGTTACACAAATCCACTCCAGACATTGACACGTGCCCCTGACACGTAGCTGACCTTTTCAAATATTATTGTCTTTCAAATCTGAATTTTTTAATAAGCCTTTTTTCTTTTTTAGCCCAATGCCTCGACTAAAATAAAGGAGGAATTACGTGGGTAAATTGAATGTTCTAGGAGGCTCCCGGCTTTACTAGCCGACACGCGTAAAGTTGTTAGACCTGATGATGTAAAGTTGGCTTGTACTCCAAAACGGCGCAGTTTTCACTCGGCTGAAGCCATCGGCTTAATCAGCGGTATAAAGCTTAGCGATTTACGGTAGGCGGGGGTGAAGTAAAGGCTCACGAGCCGGCTCAATTCTGCGGGTATTTTAAGCCGACCGAAACCCTAAAACTCGGAATTAGAAAACAAAACGAAACAAATGCAACTTGATTACGTGCATAGATCGCGTGGGGGCAATTCGTTAATCCCTATTTATTTTTTTAATACGTTATGCGTCTGATATTTTTCCCACCCCCCTCCCTCTCTTCTCTCTCTCTAGCTCGACGAACGCTCCAGGTGAAATCTTCTCGTCTCTTCCGGCATAGCAGATCTGTTAATTCCTCTACCACCGTCTCTGTTTCGTTCTTCCTCGATCGGTTCATCAGTCTTGGGCTTCATCTTCCTTCCTTGATTCGATCCGTTCGTCCTAGATGCAGTTTCCATGCGACATACACTATCGCCTCCACTACGTGTTCGTTTTCTTTCCTTGACGCTTCGTCTTTGATGCCGCAGACGCTATTGTTATTGTTTTCTTTTGTTTTGTGTACAAGTTGTGTGTTAATGATCTTTATTTGAAACGGACATCGATAAATCGTAGCGGAATAAATTTTAAAAGAAAAACAAAAGGAGAAGAGAAATGATAACAATAAGTAATGGTGGAGCAGAAGCTTCAAGTATTTTGGGTTTTTTTTTTTCCTTTTCGTTTTCTGTATGGCGGATCCATATCCATTATGACATAGTATAGCATGTCGTTAGTTTAATTTAATTTACCTTTTTTTTTTTTTTACAGAATTTTAGCAGCATTTGTATGATTCTCTTCCTCGTTGTTCAGATTGTTCTTTTTTGGACACGGACAGGTAGCACTTGATGGATGACTGAATATCAATAACTTTAACCTCGAGTGAGTATCTTTTTTCCTATTTTTGTTTCCATGCTCTTTGTGATTTTATTTCTTCATTTACAAGTTCAGGGTCTTTTTGATTGATTTGAAATGTATTTGGCACTTTCTAAATTAAAGTTCACCGCTTAACTGGTTTTGACTTGTTATATATGACTTTATAGGACTTCTTTTTTTTTTTTTTTTTCCTTTGCCTTTACCCTCTAAGTTGTGAAATGTGTATCACATGCACAGTTTTTTTTTCCTTCAATTCTTTGAGTTACATGAATTTTTTTCGATATGCTGATCAATTGACTAACAATTTTAATTTTAGCCTCCAAATCATTTGTGACCTGTATAGGAGTTGGTGAAGGAATTTAGTCAGTCGTGTGAGTTAGCATTTTAACCAGAAATCTTGTTAGTGCTGCAATTAAGAACAATGTTGTATGTGTTGCAACTAGCTTGTGTTACAAGCAGATACTAATGACCATATGATTACCTACAGTACCTTGGAAATTGTACTTCAGTTTCTTTCATCTGCTAGTCGGTTTCTCAGTGACAAGAAGTAGAGTATTTTTTTGATAAAGAAAGAGGTTTTATTCACATGACAAAGAAGTGTACAAAATGAAGGAGGTAGATGGCACCTTCTAAGACAAACAAAAGGGTACCACTAGATTATTTCAGCTGCAACACAACTGGATACAATATATTTAGAAGCTTCACATAATCTAACCACTGATTTGAAGTACACATCAATTCAGTGCATGTGATAAAATATATCATTTTTGAGAATTTGTCGCAATAATTGAATGGTGCTTTCATCATAACTTTTAACAATAACTATCAGTATCACTAATCTTTCCTACTTCCCTTTTTACTATAGTTGTGGATGCCCTTAGTTGATCATTAGAGCAGACGATAGAGGCATGGTACAAGGGAGGTGTGGATGGAGCATGGGGCGAAGATTGGAGGGGAGGACAATGTTGTTCCCTATTGCAGTTCTCTGATGATAATGTTCTTTTCCTTTTAAGTTATTCTTTTGGTCTACTGTTAGCTTTTCTCTTATCCCTGAGAGTACACAATTGACCAAGTAGATCCATTGCCCCAAGACAAAGGGTCATCCTTCACTAACTGCCTAGACCCACCACTCTTTTGGGGAATTTTGTGGACCAACGTAACAGGGAGTACACAAGTGACCAAAGTAATAATTTGATATTTGTGCTAGTTTACATTGAAGTCTTTTTTTTTTTTTTTCCATCACTTCACCACCTCCTCTCCGTGATCAAGCTATAATTCCTCCCTTTAGAGGAGATCCTCAAGTTTATAGGTTTTGGTTGTACCAGGGTGTTGAATAGAGTGAGCAATAATGACCTTTTTCTCAAGTGAGGAAGCCATGAAAGGCCTTTTCTGCCATTGTGTGTGTAAAGTGCTACGATGATTCAAAGATGACCCATATTTTTGTTTTGCAATGGTGTATTATTGTTTGCAAAGTCTAGGTTTCGTGGATGTTTCCTAATTGCGAGAGTGATCACATGAATGCTATTTTCAGTTTTGTGTAGAGAGGAAAGGAGGATTCTATTGGCCATTGCTGTTTTTTGATATGGTGGATTTGGTTTGAAGGAAATGCAAGGTTTTTCTGCAGAGAATAAGTTTGCAACGAGTTTGGAATCATACTATTTTTATTTCGGATCATTGTCCAGAGTATACCCATCCTCGTGTACTTTCCCCTCCTCTTTAATGGATTATGTGAATATGTAAAAAAAAAAAAAAAAAAAAAAATCATGTATGTACCCTCTTATTCAAGCATTGTCATGTCATCATCTTCCTCTGTCATATGGAGTTCTTGTGCCTCCTTTTTGGGTGTTTAGCAGGTTAGGCTGGTCAGTATTGTATTGTTTTCTTATGCAAGGGCCTTTCTTTTCATCGCTTTCCTCCTCATGCAGGAGCATTAGGCTACTTTTATGGTTTTCTCAAACTTAAACCTTAGTTTGATCATTCCAACATCAATTTGGCATGGTCTTTTAGCAATTTTCTATATTTCTGGTTGCCTGTGTGAGATGAAAGTCTTGTGCACAATTTTGAGTGAGAGAGAGAGAGAGGTGAGGAATCCTTTTTTCGACTCTCACGCTTTTCTTGTTCCTACATCATATATCCTTTGGGTTTTTCCTCCTTTTTTGGGTTTTTCAATTGTGCAATGACAATGCTAGGGTGGTTTTCTTCTTCTTCAATCGATGCTAGTATCACATATTGACCCCATGCAATTACGTTTTCAACTTTCTCCCCCTTTATCTTCATGGATTTCTTCTACCTCCTTTGTAGGTCTTATTTATGTTACATGCTAGGGTTGATTTGCAATTCAAATCATAAAAGAATAAATGTTGCTTAAATTTTTGCGTTAAGAGAAAAGTATCCTGCCTTAGTTTTTTCATCTTTTTGTTTATATAGCTTGGTAGCATTGGGTTTAAGATGTAGGGTAATGCCCAAACCAAAGCAATTCAATTCATGAGTTGCAAAACTCTAATATATATATATTTTAGCATTTTTGTAGGCTTAAACTACTTAAGAAACGAGTAAAATAACCCTAGGATTCTAAATAGACTCAAATTCTAGTTTCCTAAAATTAAACAATAATAGAAATGATGACCCTAGGATTCTAAATGGACTCAAATCCTAGTTTCCTAAAGTAAAATATATCACAATAATAGAGATGGCGACTAATAAAATATTTCTAAAATAATAAGAAGAAATACAAATAAAAATAAAAATAAAAATAAAAATTAAATTTAAAAAGGACTTCTAGTTCCGCATCATTATCCCCTTCTTAAGGAAAACCTCGTCCACGAGTAGAAACATGATGACATGTTTGCACAGAGAATGTTCCCCTCTTCATCCTCATCATCAGGGTACTCAACATCATGAACGTGTTGATCCTTGGAGCCTTCTCCCACGTAAGCTTCTTCATTTTTTACTTCTTCATGATCCATCAAAGAAACTCGAGGTTTCATAGGACAATTGCAGGAAATATGCCCCTTTTGGCCAGTGTTTTAAAAAGTGGTCTAGGCAGCCTCTTGGACCCCGTTTAGGTGCTAGGCAATCATAAAACGCCTAGATGACTACTAACATCTAGGCAGCAAGGAAACTGCCTTGCTTAGGGGGAAACTGCTTCCCTAAATAGTGAACGCCCTTGATCGGTCAAAGGTGCCACCGCTTAGGAGCATTCCTAGGTGGATATGACGCTTAAGCGTACTTTATTTTGTATTTTATTTTCTTTTACAACAATCACACGCGGCTATTATTTTTTTAAAAGTTAACATTACAATCATAAATCTATTGTTTTAATGAGGTATACTTGAAAGAATATTATTTATCTTAAGTTGTGAAGGAGTATTATTTACCTAATTTTTTTATTTTTTTATTATGTGATTTCAATAATATTTTATGAATTTATCTAAATAGTTATATTGAACTACTAATGTAAAAAAGAAAAAAATTACAAAGAACCCATCTAGGCTGTAGGTCAGGAGCCTAGGTCCTCCTAAGGCTTTTTAGAACACTTCTTTGGCCGTAGTTATAGCAATCAAGTGGAAATTTCTCAACTCTCTTTAAAGCCGAAGGATTAGTGGGAAGGGTTTGATGACGTGGTGGATCAAATGGAGAAGAGATCTTCTTGTTCCAATGTTCAGCTTTCCTCGCCGCATCTCTAATAAAGGAAGTAGCGTGGTTCGACCGAATTAAAGTCAAGTGACTTCAAGTCATGATAATAAACTTCTCCTCTATGAGATGTTTCATAAAGGTCTAATCGGTGACCAGGGCTTGGCGACAAAGACGATGTTGGTAGATTATACTATTCCATCATGTGCAAGCATAGCCCTTGAGATAGGCAATAGCGATGCTAACCTTATCATCAGGCTTAACTCCTCGATAGTCATAAATATTTTCAATTCGATTAAACCAACCAAAGAGGGAATCAAGGTCGCCCTCACCCGTGAACTTGGGCAAAGGAATCTTGATTGCATAGTTTGATTTCGAATTCGGTGACACAATGGGAAGTGGGGCACCTAGAATATGAACACTAGATGTAGCCACAACATTATCCTCGGCTAGTGTTTTCATTTTTCTATCGAGCTCGAATCTTTTAAAGAGCTCGTCAAACTTGTCATTGATTATAGCTTTCAACTCAGTTACCTTGGGCGTAAGATCACTCAGTTGTTCCTCGATACGATCCCTCAATTAATATAGTTCATCAACCATATGAACTACTTTTACAAATTGGTCTTTGGTTATCATTGACTTCCTTGTTTTTCACTTTTTCCCCCAGCAAGTAGATGTCACCAGGGACAGCAGCACAGAAAAGAGAAGGTGGCACTGTAGCTACTAAACTGAGATTCAGATTGACAATGAGAAAGGCTGAACCTACTGAGATTCATTGCACAATAAAAGTGTAGGTGAAACCTGCTAAATTAAGAGAGAGCTTTTTACTGGTCTGATATGATGCAATGCACATATTAATGAAGAAAATATAGTATCTTCATGTATAGGAAGGTAATTGGGATATGCTAAGCGATTGCTTCCCTTGCTGGACCACTGGGCGCGCATAACTAGTTTTTTGTTTTTTCTTTTTCTCCCTCTAATATAAGTTTGTTCTGTTTAGTTGGCGGTGGGAGTTCCATGCTGAGTTGAGACCAAGTATTCTGGTGCTTCAGATCCCTCGTTGGACTGCTTTTCCATTCTTAATTTTTTTTGGGATGGAAACTTGTGGCCCAAGTTGTTTTTGGCTCATGAGTGGCCTTAGTTGCGAGCTTGTGATTATCTAGAGCTAAGCTCAATTTCCAAGGGCTCAAGAGGGCGCACAACAGCCAAGTTACCCCTACTTGTGAGGTGGGTGGGGGGGAGGATATTGAGATCCCGCCAGCTGGTTGGAACATAATATTCTGGTGCTTTGAGAACCCTTTTGGGCTATTCCCCTGTTGTTAATTGGTTTTTGGGATCGAAACTTGATCGGTGGAAGGCATAAATTCAAAGGTTAACATTTTGTGTGCTTTGATTATTGGTATGGTTTGGAGTGCATTGTTTGCTCAATCGTTCCAACTTGAGTCGTTGCATAATTTTGTCCGTGTTACCACTGATCTAAGGCAATGTAGCTCCTATGACAATCTATGAGGCTTTGCAGAACACTGTCTAGTGAAATTGTTGGCTCACACTTCTCTGTCCTCCTTTAAGGTAGTACATGACTGCTTTGGAGTTGGCTTCAGATCCTAGGATGAAGTATTCTATGAAGCCGAGCTTTTAAAGGCATGAGAAGATCGTGAATGGAGTTGACTCTCTCGTGCTGGTAGGTGCATGCTATGTACTCTTCTATTAATAATCATTAGCTTTCTATTGCTTCAGAGCTCCTGAGTCCATAGCGAATTCCCTAAGATCCCTTTCTCTTTTCAACTTGCTCTAATGATTTTTTTATACAGGTTATGATATTCTTAATGTTTTGATCACAACCTTCCATATGAAATTTTTTAGTTTTGTACAGTGTTCCCCATAAATTGGTTTTCCGGTACCGGTTAAGAATGTAATTAATGTCTGACTCTATTCCCCCGGGCAAATACTTTAGTTTATTTCAATATGGGCCACTACTTACACGTTTTTTTTTTTTTTGTACAATAGCATTTTCTAATACTAATTTATTTTAGTTAGTGCGATAAAAACTCTTTTGAATACTTTTTTTTATGGCAAAAGCAAGGGGAAATAATTGGTCCTCTCCTGACTCTTGTAAAGTGGGAGCCTTGTGGCTTGTATACCGGGGTACGCCTTTTTTTTTGAGTGTTTAGTAGTACTGGAGATTGAATTCTCTTCATAAGATTCTCAGGATTGCAATGGCTGCACTGCCTAGTTGGGCTTGGGTGGCTGATGTCTTCTTTGCTGTACATTTCTGTTGAAGTTGTTGAAGGCCAAGAGGGTTTACTTCAGAAAATTCTTTGGTCTATGTTCTTTGTAAAAGAGTGGCCAATATTAGTGAGGGATACGAGTCAAGATTGAAGTAGACCTTTCTTTGTTGCTCTTTTAATTGTGTACATATAAGGGTCAGTCTATGCTAGTTTGCTGGCATTCTATATGTATGTCAATTATGATCCGAGCTTGAAAGAACATGTGTGTTCAATTGATTTATTTCCAAGAGAAATTTCAATGTAAAGGATGATAAGCTTCCCTTCTGATCCCGTTTTGCCTGTTCTTGGTTTTTGTAGAGTTTGAGTGGATGCTCTTCCCGCCAATATAAGTGGACCACCTGAAATGTGAGCACATATATATATATATATATGTGTGTGTGTGTGTGTGGGCGTGTGTGTGTGTGTACATAGTTTATATTTATCCTTTCTGATATTATTTCTTATTTCAGCAAAGATGATTGTAAAGGCTAACTATATTTGAAGTCAAGTATTGTTTAAGAAATTTATATTTTTGTTCCCCCTGTAGTTTGCAATATTTTCCTAGAGAGTTGATTTACATATATTTGGCTAGAGTAAGGTAAGCTATCTAAACATAGATTGATAAAGTGGTATATGATTTCTAAAATTCATTGAATAAACACTTACATGGCAGATTATTTATTTTAATCTGGTTCATACTCATGTCTTGTTGGAGAAACTAGTTATCCACAACTTATGTTTGTGTGTAAAAGGAAGCACGGATTTTCATTAAACTTCTTATTTAATTCATTCAATGGGGCATTATCATAGGAATCGAGATTTATTCTATGTCATGTTCTATTTCCAAAGCTAATACAAACTGTGCATGCATGCTTTATCTCTGATTCCAAGGCTTTATGGGTATTGAACTGCATTTTAATATTGCATCTCATCTTTGTTATATTTATTTCCCTGCAGATACTGATATACCATTCACAAGTTTGTGATGTTTCGTCTACATTTACTGATGAGAAGTATGTTTGTCTATAAATGGATGCCTCCGCTGACTGACTGCTTTTGGGCCTTTGGTTGCGTACCACATCATTTCCAGTCACAACATTCCTTTACCCTTGGATGCTTTGCAGGCGTTGGCCCCAATACATTTTGACCTGTGTATTCCTTACATTGCCATGCAGATGTTCGACGCAACAGACCTTATCCCTAGCAGACTGTCCGTGCATATTTCATTGAATATACCTGTAACAAATGAAATCAAAGAGGGATAAGAAGGTAGTTTCTACACTATATTCAAGTATTTTTATCTAGTTCAGTTAAAATTAAAATACAAGGTGCCTAATCTATCAACATTAAATGCTTGCCTTTCTTGAAGAATTTCTTTTCTCTTGATATTGACTGGCAATCGATAACATGGCAGTGCTTATTTATAATAAAATTATTTTTATTTGATTTGGCATTCTTATGCTCTTATATTCATGTTTACTTTTCTGGTTGTTGCATGGCCAAGATTCACAGTTATTTTGTTTGTATCTACAATAGTTTTACCTTTATTTGTTCCTGGAATTTTATGCTCGACAGTACAGGTTTCGCAACATTTTCTGCTTGAAAGCTAATTGCCATATTTTTATTTATTTATTTAAGCCACTTATCTAGAAATATATTACTTGGCAGAAGTGGCACATCCGTCTGAAATTAGATGACACCAGGCACTCCTAGTGCCTTATCTTTTATTAATTGCATGCAATCTTAAGTTCTTTACAGTGGTAGCAATTTATTTTTGAGATTACCATGTGCTAAGGTTGGGCAGTACTTGTCCAGACAAAGGCTTGGTTGCTGAAACATTTTTGGTTCAAATTCCATTCCATAGAATCATAATATGATAAGAATAGTAATAAGTCTTTACGGTAGGGGCATAGGATCATCATCCTTCAACAAGTAATCCATCTTCATTTCTACTGCAGTTGTAGCTGGGCTGCAGTTTTAAAGGAGAGAAGTTAGGTCAGTTTGCTTGTGTAGAACTGAATATACGCGTTGGAAGAAAAAATTACCCCAGTTTTGTAGTTCTTTATGGTGTCTTGTAGTTTGGTTCTTGGGGTTGGCAAAGCTGGAGATGGACTCTCGCTTGGGGTTCTCCAACTTCTGCATCGTTTGTGGGGGGATAATATATTGCTTCAGTCACATTCCTTGTTCCATAAACCTGGTATTTGAAACTTTTCTGCTTAAGAGTGCCTATGAAACCACTCACAATTTAATGTTGGTTCAACGATCAAGCAAATGGGTGTTTGTTTACTTCTGCAGCGGTATAAGGTAGAGTTGTCCAAACTGATACCACCTTATATAATTATATATTTTCTTGTTTAATAAGGTTTACCTTCTTATATAGATCCACATTTTCTTGCTGAATCTGGTTCCCCTGCATCAGAACCAGAGGATTTTAGCTGCTGCATGAAATGGAATTACTCTTAACAGTATTATTAGCCTTCATTTCATGGCTGACCTTTCGGCTTAGCTCTTGTATTTCATCAATTAGAATTTGGTCCTACAAAAGCAGGACAATGTTAAAAACCTTAAATAATTTGCCAGACTATAGAATGAGCGTAGAGTTAGCATTCTTAACCTTCTTCAAACGGATGCTTTGCAGACTCATTTCCAATTGGTTCTCCAAATTTTGTAAATCCTTAATGCTCAAACCAGAAAGCTGTTCACCCATCATTTGCCTGCAGGGGAGAATTGGAAAGGTTAGTCATAAATTACTTGTGCTACTTCATAGACTTGCTGATATTTGTTAGCAAGGAGCTCTATTTTATGAGATACCATCAATTATTTTTTCCGATGAGATACGATATTACTGTTAAAGACATTATGGTCATGGCTAATCAAGGGCTGTAATATACATGGAATACTTCTATATCTATCAAGGTAATGCCCAATTTTTGGTAACCTGGGAGAGTGAAGATGGTTGAGGACATCTTTCAGTACATCCTCAGCGTCCTTAGGTCATTCGTAGTACTAGTAAGGCGTAGCAAAAAGCTTCTATCACTGCTGAGAGACATCTTGATTTACAGATCAAGATAGAAAAAGTTTTTGAGAGTGAACAACCAAATAAGTCCAAGATTTTGCCTAAAAAGAAGCCGGTGGACATGATCTCCAAGTGCCAACAAGACCAATAATACAATGTGTACGAGAAGGGAAGATACTGAGCCACAAAATATCAAGAAGAATGGCAAACAAGTAAGATGATTGGTGCAGCCACTTGGCTCCACTTCCAAAACTGAAGCTTGAGGACGTCTGTCATATTGAAGTTCTTAAGACAAACAACATTCTCAACCATGCCTCCATCTCCTCTGGCCAAGATTTACATCTTTCCAGAAAATGAGAGGGGCTTATTTTAGTGATCGCCTTCTTTGATACAGGAGCAGCTTCATCCTTCATGAAGCCAGATATTCTTCCTCATTCTTATTAGACTCCTTGTGATAAGCTATTAAGAGCAGCCAGTGGTGAGATTTTTACTATCAACCTGATGGTAGGTGAATCCACATCCAGCTCTTCCCTGGTTATACCATCAACCAAGTCCTTGGCTCTGAGTTTCTGGTTTAAGATCTCCTTGTTGAATTTGATGTCCTTTACTCTCTCAAAGGGGTCACCTGATCTAAGGAGGGTCTCAACTAGGAACCCCTTGTTACCATGGATCAAGATCCAACATCTTTATCCAGTTGAAGTCCTTGATCCCATCAAAGAAAACATTGTCAGGGTCTCCTGCATGGAATCTCATCCAGAGTTCCTAAAGAAGTGCTCTTGACCTTTATGGGAAAAGTTGACTTTTTCGTATTTTTATCATTCAGAAAGAATGAAGATACCAATCCCACTTGAGACCATTGTAAGGGAATGAATCCAGATCATTATAAACTGGCGATTCAAAAGCTTGACCAACTTCAACCACAAGGACTTGCTGATCTCACCGAGTCTACGTGGACTTATGAAACTGTGTATGTCAACAAAAGAGCAGAGAAAGTAAGAAGTAGACTGCGGCTCATCATTAATTATCAACCTCTTAATCATTTCATGGCTGAAGATAAGTTCCCATTACCAAGAAGAGAAGTCCTATTCCATAAACTTCCCAAACACAGATCATCTCGAAATGTGATCGCAAAGCAGGTTTTGGCAATTGGGTATAAAGCCCAAAGACAGACCCAAGTTGGGATTTGCATCTCAAATAGACACTACCATTGCATTTGCAACCACCACGGAGGTTTTCATAAGAACAAGAAAAGAGATGAATACAAGAACATTGGCACATTAGGAGGAGCTATTACAAAGGTTGAGACCTACATCGAGATGTTCTGGGATACAACTGATGCCAAAACCATTTTATATATGGCAAGGCCACATGCAATTTCTTTAGGAAACTACACGCTTTTACAAAGCTTACAAAGGAGGACTTACCATATGTTGTAGAGAAGTAACATATTTTTAATAAAGCTTAAACAATGAAACTGCTTTGATATAGCAATTTTACGAGAGCTTTTTTATTAAAATTTACATAACACAACTTGCACACCACACAACCAGGTACTTCATTAAGTAAGATATCACCTTTATTCTGCACCCATAAACTGCACTGGGACACAACCAACTGAATGGGACCTAATGCAGATCAATATCATCTTCTTCTCGGTCAAAAGAGGAGGGATAGCTTGGATCATCTAATAGGTTCTTTTTCTTGATAATTATTTCCCACTGGTAGAAAGGAGGAGGAACCATATCATCTTTCCCTGGGACAAGAGAGGATAGACCACCTGGGCCATGTAAGCTAGCTGGTACTTGTGTTCGGACTCTGAAAAACTAGAGCTGGTCAAGGGGGGTATGGTCTTTTTGGGTATGTCTGATTGAGTTCTCTGTTAGTAAGCTGAGAGTTGCATAGATCACAGAAAGCTTGTATACAACCTTGGATTAAACTGGTGAAATCAGGAGGGTAAGCTTCTAGGTTGTGCCAATTTTTTGTATCGGGGTTGAACAAGGCTTGGGAACTATTATTGGATCTATATAGTTTTCTTGGCAGATAAGCACATACTATATTTGAGGAATGCCTTTGGATATTCTGGATTATAGTCATGCCAGAAGTTGAACTCATAATGTCGACGAATTGAAACCCCTTTCTTGAACTTATGACGAATTGAAACCTCGTTCATGAAGATAATGAGAATATATTCTTTTTCTCTTATGCCGAAGAAGCTATAAGCTTTTGGTTGAAGATCCTTTAACCAAAATTGGATGTCTCCAAAGTGTTTTAACCACTTAAGGACAGAGTACTTATTCCAAATTGAATTTAGGACCGTGCTCAATTGACAAACGACTGGATATTGAAGGAGAAACCTCGTGTTAAAAATGACTCCCAACGGCATGGAGATCAAGAATCCCCAATAATGTAGCCAACTGATTTTAAGAATTGTCATGAGAGGATATATTGGATGAAAAATGGGAGATTGGATATGGATACGGATCCATTCCCGAGGCAACATGTTGCAATGTAAATGCTCTGGAGAGGTAAGAAGAGGTCAACGGCTTGATTGGTGATTGTCCTTTCAAGAATTTCTTCTTGAGCATTCCACCGTAGATCAGCTAGTGTAATACTATAAATGATAGGGGGAAAAATAGTGGAAATGGTCTTTTGGGTTGTGAGGAGAGAAACCAATTCGGCCGTCTTAGAAGTTGAGCTTGTAGTAACATCTTTTGCTTGAATTTAAGTATGTTGAGAATTCTATGGTATCCATTTCGATGAGAAAGTGTTGCCTGATGAGGTGAAATTGGAACTTCTCCATTCTTCTCTTGGCAGCATTTCCTCGTATGTGCAGTTGTAGTGGAGTTCCCCATTATTGGACAATATATGAGCTTCATATGAGAATCGATGTCAAGAGAGAAGCAATAGATTAGGGCATTAGATAAGATTGACTTTAGATTTGCTTTAATTCGAACAGCATGACATTCCAATGGTATCTATTTTGGATGCAAAATCTCGTCTTGGTTTTTTCTTCACCTTTTTGGAATAGGATTGGTTAATGAGATAACTCCCCCCCCATAGTAGTCTAGATACTTTCTTTTCAAATAAGAGAGCCTGTGCAACACCCAAAAGTCGACGATTTTCCATTTAGAATGTCATTTTAGGCCATCTCACTCTGAAACAGGTGAATTGGAGAAGAAAATCACAGCGGGTATAGAAAATAATGAATAAGCTCATAATGATTTTTTATAGAACAGATCCATGTTCATGAACAATCAAGAAAAAAAGTGACAAAATTCAGGAAATCCAATATCATGGTAATTGGACAGGGGTTCTAACATTAGGATGGACTGAAAAGCAGGAGCACCTAACTTGTTTATGAATTTGAGGAGCATAAGACACGTGATGGTGTTTGGAAAACTAATAGGATTCACAATCTACTTTGGTAAGAGATATGACTAGGAAACAGCTTCTTGAAATTATATGAGTGATGCCCAAGGCGAGCATAGATGGCATGATGTGTAGGAGAGAACCCACTGCAAGCAACAGCAGAAAGAGCAAAGGGATGAATTTCATCTAGCCACATAGACTGTTAGAGACATGATCGCTACTAATCACCCTCCTCATCGTAAGATTATGAAAAAGACATTGATTGGGGAAAATGAGATACTACAGTTGAGATGTTGAGTAATCCCCCTAACATATAATTAATTGAAAGGGGAGGTAGGCATACATAAGATGGATGAGAGAGTAATCAAGGAATAAGTGTAATAGAATTGCTCCCCCTCAATATGGTAGAGGAACCACTAGCCCGGTAACACCCTATAAGATAGATTAGGGTTGGAAGGTAGATCGGATGCCTGTAGTTCCCCTCATATGGTTGGAAGCACCCAGATCTATCACTAATGCTTTAGAATGGGTTGCCATACACTTGGTCGGATTACCCGTATGCACAAACTTAGCAGTTAAGATGGCCGGGGAACCGACTGATGATAAAGAAGACAAGCCTACTCATTGGCTGGGATAGTTACTGCATCAGGGTTGCTAGTCTTGATAACATTAACATGGTATTAAGGCTCGAATTCTGTTTGGCTCGAGGCCCATTTAGGTTTGCCCCCATCATTGTTCAGTTGTGCACATGTAGAACCCAAGTTCAATCTGTTCGTGAGGAGGAGTGTTGAGAATTTTACATTGGTTAGGGACCTAGTGTTCTAGTTCTTGAAGTATCTGTTGAGCTACTTTTCATATTGCGAGTTGTTTGTTTTTGAGGTGGAACCTTAACTGAACACATACATCAACTAAAGAATATGATTATGTTCTATTATCTTATCTTTTGCCACATTGTGTAATGTTCAACTGCCTCTGTTTTTAAGTGACCCCCAAATCCCACATCAAAAGTATGAGAATTGTGGCGTTGCGTGTTATATAAGCTCAAGCTTATGGTGTCAAGAGTAACTTCTTGATCAATCCTTTTGGGGAATAAATTGCCTTATGGTGGGGCCATGGTTCGAGTACTGCATAATGGTATGAGACACTACACTAGCTGGGAATGTGAAGTAAAGTGTTAGGCAAAAGTGTTACATTGAGAAGGCAGGGAGCTACTAGGGGCCACCTCTGAAATTTGTATGAGCCATCTTTTGAATACATATTGTCTGATGCTATGTTTGCAATATGTTAGGACGTGGATGTTGTGTATTTAAGTTGGGGAAATTGTGAAACCCCAATACCATATCAAGTGTGATGATTGTGGAGATGGCATATAAATTCAAGCTTATGATCTCAAGAGTACTTTCTTGGTTAACCCTTTTGGCGGAGGAATTGCCTTGTACTCTCCTATTGTCTATATGGTTTGGCTTGATTATTCTAAAATTTGTGAGGTGCTTCTAAGAGTTGGTGATGTTGTCACTTGTTATTATGTGCCATCTTGATATTAGACAGTGAGTGGTTGTTGGCTTATGGACTTGTGTTCCTTCTTGGTTGATGGGGTTCTCTGTGTTTTTGCTCAAAAAACGAAAGGTGGAGAGCCTAAAAGAGCAACGCTTTGCCTAGGGTGCTTTGATATGCCATATGTCTATGGTGAGCGCCTAGTTATTAAGCATAGGCCTTTGTACCAAGCCCAGATGGTTAAGAAAAGCCCAAATAGTTTAAGATGGAAAAAAGGATAAAAAGTCTTTGTCTGAACTATCAAGCCCTATTTGATAAATTAAGTATCAAGTTTTGAATGCTGGATAGTCTAGAGGTGTAATAAGAAGTTCTGAATATGTAATATGAAGTGTGTTTGAATGCACGACTGAATGGACTTATGAAATAAGTGTATTTTCAATTTTATCCAATCATTATCTTTTAATTTTCTTTTCTTGTTAATACAATTCTTCCATTTATTTTCTATAATATTTCAAACACAAAATACTAATTAATCCTTAAATCAAAATCTCTTAATCACAATCTCAATTTAAAACCCCTAAATCTGAACCCTTGATCCCCAATTTTGCAAAAATTTGGACAAAAAAACGCTAAATCTGAACCTAAAGATTCCCAAATCTATAAACATTGAACCTAAAGAAATCCCCAAAATTATACCCAAAACCCTCAAATCTGAGAAAATAGAATAAGAAAAACACCATAATTTGAACCTTAAAACCAAAAAAGTTGAAAAAATGGGTCAAGAAAACCCTAAATCCTAAAAGCAAATCCCCAAAATTTGGAAAAATAGAATGAAAGAAATCATAGATTCGAACTCCAAAGCCCCCAAATCTAAAAAATGGAACAAGGAAATCCCCAAATTCTAACCCAAACCCCCTAAATCTCGGAAAAACAACCAAGAAGAATAAAGAACAAAAGAAGCCACGAATTCGAACCTCAAAACCCCCAAGTCATCAAAACTTGAACAAGGGAATGTGAGAGGTGAGAGGGAAAGTGATTGGTAGGAGTGGCGGAGGAGAGGGTTGCTGAGACAGTCATCTGAGAGAGAGAGAGAGAGGCGATGGAAAAGTGGGAGGGGCATGTCGTAATTTTTTGAAAAACCTTAGGGCTATTTTGTCCTTTGCCTCTGAATGGTGGGCTCTGAGCGAATTGGACTTCAAAATTTGTCCAATTTGCTCAGAGGCATTCAGAGCCCATTCATAGTGTGCGCCAAACACTCAGAATAGGTATACTTCTGAACGAACCGGAGAATGGGCTCATTAAGAGCTCATTCAGTGCAATCAAATGGGCCCTTAAACTCTCTATAGATATAGCATAGGCTCTCTCTCGCTTTCTGGTGGACGATGACTTCTCTTTGGACAACCACTGCCGATTGTATGTTCCCTCTTATAATTTTCTTTCTTTCTTTGAATGATAGATGTTCTTCCTCTTCTCTCATTTGCTTTTTTGTCATTTCCTCCTATTTCTTCTTTGGAACAAATTTCCCAGGAAAAAATAAAATTGATTCTCTAAAACAATGCCAAAGATAGAGAGAGAGGGGGTGAGAGGATGCTTACCTCTGCGCAAAAGTAGATGCTTGATGCTTACCTCTTTCCGGTTCTTTTTTTCTTGGCCAATCTCGGATAAGGTTCTCTTCTTATTGTTTAATTTTCAGACTGGGGTCTGATTTCTATGTTCAATTTATTATTTTGCCCATTTGTATGTATATGTCTAAATGCTTTTGTCACCTATGTGTTCACTCAGTGCCTTGACTTGCCTCGGCTCCTTGATGACTATAGTTATTAACAAGCACTATTGGCTTTTGATAAACATAGTGTGTAATATAGGGTTTACAATTTTAGTGATTTGATGCCTTGGTGCTAATTTCTATAGCCCATGGCAATAAAAACAGGTGGTCTTTTTGTTTCCAAAATGACCATGAGTCAAGTCTTAGCTGAGTGAAAAGGACCATGAGTTGTCTCAGCTGAGCGAAAAAGAGGGAAAAGTAATATGCAGTACAACCTCCCTCAACAAAACAAAACAAAAGAAACCCACCCCCCCAAAACAACCCCAAAACAGCATAGCAACTTACTATTTTGGTCATTCTCTTTGTGCATGAGTGTTGGTTTCTCAAGACTAATTACAATCTGTTCGATTAAATACCATGCATCAGTGTTCCATGTTATTAGAAACATATTTCATCAAGATGTTTATGCTCGGTAACCTAGTAGAAATGTCTTGAAAGAAACGTAAGAATTCACCAACAGGATCCTTATTATAATGTGTTCTCAGGCACTACATAGCATCTTGTGATTAAAAGCCTTGAAGATGTTGATATGAGAGATTATGATATGTATTGGTATGCATGCTTCCTGCACAGTAATTGATACATGATGGATGTATTTTGACAAATTGCTGCAGGAGATGGACTTATTTTCTATGCATGCTTTGTGGGTCAACAAATGTGATCAAATATCTGCTCATTAGAAGTGTTCTACATGTTCTTTTATGTTGAATAACATGTTCATTTAGTTATTTCAGTGCTTTGATTAATATGTTTTGTAATAATTCATGTTGGAGGAAAAGAAATATTACCGATGATTTTCTTGCAAATTTAGCAGTTGTTGCCTCAAGATTGCTGCCTCCCTTTGCCAAAACTAGAAAGAAAAGCACAAAACTTCATAATCAAATAGTTTTGGCTATCATGTTGGACAAACTGAAATAAATGCTACTTATATATATATATATATATATATATATATATATATATATATATATATATTTGAATGAAAATATGCTGACTTCTGAAATATTTATGCCAGGTATCTCTCAGGATGAAGCTTGCACAAGTGTTGGTGATCTAATGCTCAGAAATTTTACCAGTTTAGGTAAAAAAAAAAAACAGCAAAACTGAAGATCTTAACTTGATACCTATAATGTAGCATCTGCTTGTGCATGTTTGCATGGATGTGCTTGTGAATAATTAGTAGTCATGATTTACTACTTCACTGAATGTACAAGTTTAAAGTAGTTTACTGTAGATAAAAATAATAATTTATTTTATATTTTTGTTGTTTTTGAATTAATAGATGAATTACCTTATCTATATATTTGAAGACATAAGCTGGCTCTACTGCTGCTATTGGTATCAATTATACTCAATGATGCAGAATCTTAACTTCTGATACTATTAAAGATTGTGTTGTACAAGCTACTAGTGATTTTGGAGTGATTGCCCGAGTGTAGGATTAGTATGATTTGTGTGACTATTATGTAGGACAGGATGCCTTGGTAATTATTAAAAACCGAAAGACTAGCCAGATATTGTCAGTAAACATTTGACTTCGTAGCTTAATTGACTGAGCAACGGGATTACAGGGAATGAAATGCTTTGAAGCTCAAAAAGAGTTCTAATCTGACAAAAAATATAAAAATATAAAAAAATATACTTCAGCCTTTAAGAACAGTTAGATGTTGTAGAGAGTTCTTTCTTAGTCCAACTTAACAAGACTCTTTCAGCATACTCGATCAAAGCTCATGCGTAGCACAATTTTCAGTTGCTATTGGAACCTTTCATTTGGATGTCATGTCTTCAAGCTATGCTTAATTTCTAGTATGTTTCTATCATATTTTGAGGTCTACTTATGCAGTCGCATTTAAGGCAAACAGACAGTAATTTTTACTGCTGTGCAACTATCTATGTAGTAATGTTTTTACCAGATTTCAGGCCCTAAGGGTTTGTGAAGTATATAAGTATAGCCTGGAGATGTTAGAAATGCTGAAATTTTACTGTTCATGTACTTCATTAATGTAATCAGATACTATGTTTTTGATATCTTGCTTTGTGTCTTCAGAGTAGATCAGAGTTTACTTAGAGAGAATTGTCGGCCAATTTTTTTTCCCAAATCTTCTGCATGTACTACTTATTGGTGTAAAGATTTGTGGTCGGGATTCTTCCTTTTGATTAGTATACATGCGTGCGTCTGAAGACATACATGCATAAAGGCACACAAACAATAGATTCTGAAAAAGTACCTGTTGGCCACGATTTTGTGCTCAATGATTTTTATGGTGCATCTCAACTAATTGAGCTAAATTGATTTTGTAAATTTCGGTGCGACCAAGATATTGTTTTTGGAGATGCATGTGCTAATCAATGGATTTTATATAAGCTAATTTTCAAAATTTTCCAAATAGGAAAGAGAGATGCATGACGAGGATTCATATGATGTGGGTGCAGTTTAGCTAAAAATATTTGTAAAATGTTGTTTAGAAAAGTGAGAGGCCTCCAGTTTGATCCAACAGGGTTTAATCGGTTCTTGAGGCTATCCACTGTCAGTTGTTCAAGTGGCTAGAAGAGATTGCTTAGGTACAGAGGTATGTCCTAGGATTCCATTGCCTGTATGCTGATATCATTCCAGTCATGCAACTATACTTTTCAAAGCTAAGAAATGTGATCATACTTCTCAAAGATATGAACTGCAACGAAGGCTGGAAATTAATAAATTCTATAATGTTATTGCTATAAGAAAATTGTTTCAGCATGGCAGTACTCATTTATCAAAATTTGAAACGTAGACCATAAGAGTACCTTAACCTCAGTGATTTGGCAATCCATCTGTAGATGTTCCTCCTTTGATTTATTATAGCGGTCAATCACTGACCTCATGCTGGTGCAAGTCAACTAATACACGTCAGATATATATTTTTTCTGTGCATAAACACTGAAATAGTTAGTTTCTTGTCACACATTGCTGCAGAAGTTTATCCAAGTACTTGATTCAGTCATACATAGATTTTGGTGCCTCAATTTTAAATTTGCTTTGGGTATTGTAGGAGGTTGGTAAATAGCTATAAAGAACACTCCGTTGAGTTGTTTCATTTGCAAATTTCAATGTCTAATCAATTTCACATATAACTAGTTTCCTGCGCCCCTCTTAATTTCTGTTATGTCAAATCAAAAAGCACCTTGGGCTGAGTGTATGACAGTATAATATTTATTCATTAGGAAATTATTTACGATTGTGGATAGATTATTTTGAAAATAAATTGAGAATTAGATGAATTTGCCCATATGGGAATATTCTTGGTTATTAATAAGAATCCTATAATGTATAGCTTTACGTTTTACTAAGGCTATTTGGTTAGTAGTTACGTTTAAAAGAATGTCTTCCTTCTTGGTCATTTTATGTGTAGAAGTAGGTTTTGCCAAGACACTGACTTAACCAAATGTAACAGCAATTGTAACCAGTAGCAGCAATTTTAGTTGCAGTAACTACTGGGAGGATGACAGCAGAGATGGCAACTGATGAGTTCGTTGGTACGCTTTTGATTTCAAGGTCTTGACGAGGTAGATGAATAAAAAGGAAAACCAATAGAAGAAAGTTGTAGCATGTCAGTCTGCTGTAGTTTGGAGTGAGGCCATTCGACGGTTGATGAGCTTTATGAGAACTTGGTGGTGGTTATTTTCAGTGCGGTGATGGTGAACAAAGATTTGCTTGCACAAGTTGTGGACAGTGGTAAAGCAGCAGCTATGGAAATGTCTTTTTCTTGGGAATTGACTTTGGGACTGCATATGATTTTTATTTTTTCCCTTTTGACATGAGAGGAATGAAAAGGAAAGTACGCAGGATGGGCATGCTGTTGGTGAACGCTTTCATTTTAGTGGTGCGGCTGCCTAAGTTTTTTCCATGACAAACTACTAAAGGAGGCTAGTTGGAAGATTGTCGATAATGTAGATGCAATATGACCTCAAAAAGGGTGGTTGGAGTCGCATGATCCTAGGGTTGGTAATGTATCATTAGATAAGGAAACATGGTGGTGGGTAATTGTACTCATGGTGGTGGGTAATTCTACATGATTGATTAAATTGAAAATTGGCAATTGTACTTGGTGGCTGCATTGAAAATTGGTGGTGGTGATTTTACATGGTGGATTACATTGAAAATTGGCGGTGGGTAAAACTGTACATGGTGGGAGAGCAGAATGAAGAAAAAGTAGTTAAAATTATTATGTTGACACCAGTGGGGATTTAAAAGGCAAGGCATAAAGAATGAGGATGAAAGAGTTTTAGCAAAAGTTTCATGCTATGAAACTTCAAGAGAACAATCTGAGTAAATGGGAAGTTGATATTCTATAGTTCCTAGGCACTTGATGGAGCAATATAGGGTAAAGACGAGAGGCTTCCATGTGCTTACTAACTTTAACCTTATATCCCACTAACTCCTGTTGAATATGTCTTGTATTCATAATCAAAGGATGTGATTTAATGGAACTCCATACAATAATCTCCGGCTATTGATGGTCTTGCTGGGAGACGGGGGAGGAGACCCTAAAGTTAGGTTTCATGCACCTGTTGAAGTACATTTTCCAAATTTAGTCATTAGGTTTTCCTGAGATCCTTATTATACAAGTATATCGTGCTTGTGCGCTCAATATTGTGCTTCTACCCCCAATAAGGTAATAAGTGCACGTCTAGTATGTCAACTTTTCATCAACTACTTAAGGGGTATGGGGTGACGATGTTTATTCAAAGGATGGTTCTAGGGAAGATCAACAAGATTAGATGATAGGGCTAGATGCGGCGTGAGTTGTGGTATTCCTTAGGAAAATGAAAAGTTTTGAAAAGGCTATAACAATAACTCGAGCAAGGATTAATTGAGGAGTGAATGTCAGGCTATGCAGTATTAGGGAGGATAAGGAAGATTTAAGGGGTAGATATTCTTTTTTTGATGACCCGGGACTCCAGCTTTACTGCATTTTGGAGTATGTCAGCGGTATCAACCTATAGAGAACTCCTAGGAGTGGGGATTACCTTATACACCTAACCATATAGGCATCCAGGGGTGATAATTGGGTTTGTTTTATAAGCAAATGATGACTCAAACTTTGGTTAGAGAAAATTTTAGTAAGCAAACGATCTTAATATGTTGACGATTGAAGTAGCCAACTAACAAATTTGTACATGGAGAAAACGTGCCATTATGGAGAGTCTGAGCCAAGTGACAAGTAAGAGTTGAGGTTTGTATGGTTAAAGGAGTCGGACACATAAAATAGGGTAAAAAGTGTCTAAGAGAGAGGAAATGGGTCAAAATTTCCCCTATCAATTGGGCCCTTCCTCCATTCCCTCTAAACGGTTTCATGAGATCTCGTCAAGCAATCAATTATAAGAAAAGAGAAAAAAGAAAAAGAAAAGGAAAAGACGAGTTTATTCTAGTTCACCTTAGTATAGGGATATGTGCAGCAGAGAAAAATCTTCTCAATATTGTTATTAAGGTTTTGCCTAAGAATTACTCATGTTGGAACAAAGGGGGAAATCACATATTTATATCCAGGAATTAGGGTAAGTCTTTTTCATTACAACTGGGAAACCCTTTCCCAATATAATTAGGAAACTCTTTGTAACTACAATACGAAAACTCTCTCTGTAGTGCACAATTGTCGAAATAGGAACCAGCCTCAAAATTTCCCACTTAGTGAGTATTTCACACAAAAGAGCCATTTTGCTAGTACTAGTTCTCAAGTTGACCTTAGAATGACACCATTTAAACCTTGTCAAACTAACCGCCTTAATTAGAAAGCCGACACTGTTCACTTCCGTATTAACCTTCTTCAATAATATCACTTTCTCCACTTTCTCTTTGATGAAGTGATATTGTACAGAAATGTGCTTTGTTCGAGAATGAAAAGCTAGATTTTTCGCCAAGAAAATAGCCCCTTAGTTATCACACTTGACCTACATCAAATTTTGCTCGAATCCAAGCTCAATACACAACCTTTAAAGCCAAAGCGCTTATTTACTTGCATGAGTCAAAGCCATGTACTCTGCTTTAGTAAAAGACAAGGTAACTACACTTTGTCGTTTGTTTATGTAACTAACTGTTGCACTAAATAAGCTAAATACGTACCCACTGGTAAACCTTACTCCATCAAGGTCCCCACCCCAATCAATATCAATATATCTTACCATATCAAGTTTATTCTCTTCTTCTATGCCTTCATAACATATAGAAAAATATGATATTTTGCGAAGGTACCTAAAAATTCTCTTGACGTTAGTCCAATACTCTTTTTCGAGATTGGACGTATAGCAGCTTAATACTCTTATTGCTTGGGCAATATCTAGTCTTGTTCAAATCATGGCATACATTAAGTTCCCCATAACACTCGCATAAGGGACTTGCTTCATCTTAGCTTTTTCCTCTAATTTTGGACACTGTTTAACAGATAATTTAGTCCCCAAAGGCATGGGATTACCCATTGGTTTGCAATCCTTCATGTTAAATTTTCTCAACACTTCTTCAATATACTTTTTTTTTTCTACCTTAGCTACAGTTTTCGCTTCTCGCGGTCTTTTCTTATTTACATGCCCAACATAAAATTTGCTGGCCCCAAATCTTTCGTATTAAATTGCCGCGCTAACAATCCTTTTGCCTCCTTGATCATCTTTCGATTGTTACCTACCAATAACATGTCATCAACATATAAGGTCGGAATAACAAAATTGTTACCTAGCTTCTTTATATGTATGTAATGTTCTGAGTTGCAGCGAATGAAATCAAGCTGAAGAATATATGAGTCGAGTATGTGGTACAATAACCTTGGTGACTGCTTAAAGCCTATATAATAACTTCTTCAGCTTACACACCAAGTCTTCTTTTCCTTTTCACATGAAACTCACTGGTTGTTTCATGTAAATCTCCTCCTCCAAATCATTATGAAGGAAGGTCGTTTTCACATCTAGTTGTTTTACATCTAGATCCTAAGCCGTTGCAATAGACAAAACGAACCTAATTGAGGTTACTTTCACATCGGGGAGATTATCTCATTATAATCAATTCCCTCAATCTGTGAGAAACCTTTAGCTACTAACCCAGCCTTGTATTTCTTAATCATTCCATCTAATTTGAGCTTTTACTTGAATACCCATTTGCACCCAACTGTTTTTCGACTTGTTAGCAATTTATAGGGACTCCGCGTTTCATTCTTATCTAGCGATTACATTTCCTTAGTTCATGGCAAGCTCCCATTGATTTGCATCATCCATTGCTCTTGCCTCCTTCACATTTATAAGCTCATTACTTGTGACATTTAAAGCATGCATCGCACTCAAAGCATTAGAAGAAAATAGCATCGGTGGTCTCCTGACTCGTAATGACCTCCTAAGATCTGCTGGTGTCTCAACCTCTTCATCCAAGTTTTCATCCTTTATGTCAGCTATTTGATTATTACTTAAATTTTACAGACTCGGAACTGGAGACCTCTGGTGCTACTCGTGGAATAGATTTCTCTATTTCTTGAATTGGGATATCATCAAATTGAATCGTATCGGTTCACTCTTCCTTTTCCTTCAATGAACTGTCACGATGTCTCTCTAAACACAACATCCCTGCGGACAATGGTGGTCCTGTTAACTGGATTCTACAGCTTGTAACCTTTGACACCATCTTTGTAGTCTATAAAAGTGCATTTTTCAGATTTGTTGTCAAGTTTGCTCATTTTCTCTATATGTACATGAATGTATGCATCACACCCAAACACACAAATATGAGATAGACTTGGCTTCCTCCCAAACACTGCCCCAAAAGGTGTTTGATCCTTAACTGTTGAAGTTAGTGATTGGTTCTTCAAATAACAAGTTATAGGAGTTGCCTCTGCCCAAAATTGAGGTCTTAAATCTGCCTAACTCAACATATATCTTACTTTTTCCATGAGTGACCGAGTTAATCTTTTGGCTATCCCATTTTGTTGAGGTGTATACGAATTGGTTTTCTGCCTTGCTATTCCGTTGACGGCATAGAACTATTCAAACTTATCTAAGCAGAATTTTCCATTGTTCTTTATCCATAGAACCTTTATTTTCCTGTCAAATTGATTTTCAACCACAGACTTAAACTCGCAAAATTTATCACATGCTTTAGATTTGTTATGCATAAAATAAACCCAACAATATCTCAAATAATCATCTATGAACGACATATAGTACCTAGATTTTTTGAGAAATTGGATCGAAGTTGGGACAAAAATATCAGTGTGGATTAATTATAGAATCCCTATTGTTATTGCTCCTATAGACCAAAAACTGACTTGAGTTTGTTTGCCCTGCAGGCATTGTTTATAGAATCCAAATCCAATGGAACATGTGGGAATTCCATCTGTTATCTTCCTAATAACCAATGAAGTGAGACCTTTCTCACTAATGTGGCCCATCCTTTGATGTCACAACATATATGAATCACCATCTTCATCAATTTTCTGAAAGATAAACGCGCCACTTTGAGAACAGCTCAACGGTGTCCCCCAATAGAACCAATGCTTGTGGGGTGTCATGTGATAAGATGCACCAGTATCAATATACCACGCCATCTCATCTGACTGTGCTGAATATGCAGCTGTGACATATATATCACCATCAACATCATTGTTTTTACTTATTGAAGATAAACCAACTTTCTTTCATTTAAAAGATTTATTTTACAATCTTTCTTCATATGTCCAATCTCTCCATAGTTCCAACATTTTGCCTTAAACATACCTCTACTCTTTGATTTTCCTTGAGACTTTGATATGTCACTAGATTGATTATAAGTTTTATCCATTCTTTAACCTCTGACCAACAAAGCCTCTTTTGAAGAGCTTTCTAACTCTCTCTGTTGCATTTCGTCTGATAAAAGGGCTGAGCAAACAACCTCAAATGACAACTCTATAGTGCTTCCTCTAATCACAACGATTAAGTTTTCTCATGATTTAGGCAGTGAACAGAGCAATGTTATAGCTTTATCAACGTCACTAATATTAACGCCAATTGATCTTAATTGACTGATCAACGTGTTAAACTCATCAAGATGTCTAGCAAAGGAATCACCCTCATGCGTCCTCAAATTATACAGTTTTTTGCGGAGAAATAACTTATAAACTAGGGACTTACTTTGATAAAGTGATTCAAGTTTTTGCCATAAATCCTTCGCTGTCTTCTCAACTGATACGTTTGTCACAATCGAGTCATGTAAAGTTGAATATAGCTTTTGGCTCGTTGATCCAACTTTTCCCATCCCATCGCCGCTAGAGAAATCTTTTCTGTTGAAGCGATTCCCTTTTCCTTCTCTAGTCCTTTCTCCTTCTCGAGTTTATTGTCCTTTTCGATTGTGCTAACCGTAGGTTTTGGCTTTTCATCCACGATGACAAACCGTAACTCTTTATCAACAAGCACATCCTCCATTTGAAGCTTCCAAAATTTGAACATTTTCCTGTCGAACTTCTCAATCTCCATCTTTAATCCATTTGACATTTATGAAAACAATACACTCATGAACTTTTGGCTCTGATACCAATTGAACGGTTTCATGAGATCTTGTCAAGCAATCATCAACCATAAAAGGAGGAAAAAAAAGTGATAGATTTCTCTTGATTCATCCTAGTAGAAGGGCTATATTCAGCAGAAAGAAATCCTCACAATATTATTATAAAGGTTTCACTTACGAATCACTCATATTGGACCAAAGGGGAAACCACATAGTTAAACTCATAAATTAGGGCAGCTCTTTTCCATTACAATTGGGAAACCCTTTCCTAATACAATACGAAAACCCTCTCTATAGCGCACAAGTGTCGAAGTAGGAACCAACCTCAACACCCACTTCCCCTCCCTCTCGGCAACCCTAATAGGAACGACTTACAGGGTTCATAACTATTAAGCTGAGAGCTCCCAATATTGGGGAAAACGTGCTTTACGATGTGATTTATGAGGCATATATGAGCGAAGGAGTAATCTGTTTGATATAAGATTCGTATATTTGCCCTTAAATTAACCCTCAATCTTTTGACATACTTTTCAAATGTGTCCTCGTGCTTTGGTAAGAGTAGTGTGTATTTTAGCTTTGCATGTAATTTGCTATGAGATATTGCGATGTTATAATGTGGGCCCTAGTGATTAGTCTACTGTATACTTTGTAATCTTGTAGAATATCCTGGACATGAGGTGATGTGCATGCGCGGGCATATTCTAGGGCGTTACTAAAATATCAACATCTAATCATGTTGGTTATTATCTAGGAACATCATCAACGGCCAACATCATTTACTTATGATGGCTTTTTTTTTTAATTTATCTAATACTATAGTTCTTTTTAGACATCGTTCTAATAGGCTCCATCCAATCATTGTGTGCATCACGAACTAATGGTAAAAAAGAAGTGGGGTTGCATATCAAATATACTTCCTCATGATCATAGGATGCAAAGTGGATGGAGGTACATAGAGACATCAACAATAGGTATATGGTGTCTCATCGTGAAAAAGGATGAACTGTGGAGGTGCACCTATTTATTGAAATAAGGTACATCCCATTATATTTCTCTACTAGGAATGTTTATCCATGAGTAAGGGCAACACTATTTTAACCTTTTAAGGGATGGTTGGGATACCTAAATTGCGTTGTTCATCATTACTATGCTAGGCTTAAGTGGGTTTTTGTAATTTATAACTGATAATAGTGTTTAATATTGTAAAGAAGTATTGCTAGTGATAAAATGCGCGGTCTAATCTTTGCACATTTGCTGTCAAACTACTTTGCTTTCTTGTATTACATCTTATAATTTGCATTATAGTTCTAGTGTTAATGACATCTTCAATTATCACGCTTATTGTGTAGCTAGATTGTTAGTTTTCTCTTCCATGAAGCCATGTATATTCTTATTATTTTAAGACATGTGGGGAATTATATGCTAGTGGCTCCCAACATATCGACTTCTAAGCTATAACAGGGCGAGTCCTCACCCAAAGGACTAGATAAGAAGGTACATTTAGGATTATAGGATTGCACTTCCATGACATATCAATAATCTTTATATTTTGGATGTGGAATTACGGAGTTACAATTTCTCCCACCCGATTACGTGACACCTTAGTTAGGTCATATTATAGTGAGGCTTATCAAAAATACACCACTGGACAAACTAGATTTAAGCGGTGGCTTCTGTCATTTCTTGTGTTGTCCTTTTTCACGCGATACTTGGTTTGGTAAAGCTGTTTGTTCTAAACTTTTGGTTTTGTCAGCAGTTTCTTACCACTTGCTCGGATACAATTACTGGTGCTAATTTGTAAACACACTTGTAGTTCGGGATGTCGTTGAAGACTCCGAGCACACTTAGCGAAGAAGGCAGGGGGTTGGATCGTGAAAAAAGGGCCTTATAGCTGTGATGTTGCTAAACGCAACTAGGGCCACTTTAGCATATTGGTCACGATGATTTCAGGCCTCGTCGAAGAGAAGGTGAGACTTTAGTCGAGTTACAAAGTCAGACTTGTACAGAAAGATGTTTGTTAGGGGTTTAAGTATCATCCAATGTACAAAAAGGCATGGTATAAGAAACAAAAAGCGCTAGGTGAATTGTTCGGAGATTGGAATGAGTCATTCAATGCACTACCCAAGTTTTTCTCCACAGTTATGAGTAATGGGCACTGATGACAACAAGCAAGTGTACCAGCTCGCATTTGCTATAGTGAGTGAGGAGACTATAGAAAGTTAGGCGTGTTTTCTCTAACTTCTACGCCAGTATATTATATCGATCGAACGACCGACCGTTTGTTTTTTAACTAATTAGGCGAGCTCTATCTTGTCGGCAGTCCGATGAATCGCGAAATGGATGGTGCAAGTCCATGGGTGACCATCTTTTTTGCTTCCCGCATATGCAAAACAACTTCCTGAAGCATTTTGGTGGCGGGTTACTAAAGAGGTTATGTTGGGCTGCCAGTTCTGTGCCACAAAAGAGGAAATTTAAAACGTACATAGACAAGATAAAGGAGATCAGTATGGATGTATTCAAGTACTTAGATGACATTCGTGTTGACAAGTGGATCTACTTACATGATTGTTAGCGTTGCCTTGGAGAGATGACAACAAACATGGTGGTGTGTTTCAGTGGCATGTTGGAACTCCTTATTCCCTGCTCATTGTTTTTAGTGTTTTGGACATTTTACAACGTCAACAAATACTTCACCAATTCGAGGGATTAGGGAATGGACAACGCTGATGGGAACGTCCAACCGTTCACAACATGTGTGATAAAGATTATGTGGCACAGGTTGACACGGGTTAGGGCAAGGTCATAATTTTTTACGGCAATCCATATGAGAGGTGCTGCTCGTAAGGGAGGTAATAAGCACAAAGTTAACCTAATGACGAGACATTGCACATGCGAGAAGTTTAATTTAAGTATACCGTGCTCTCATGTCATTGTCATTTGTTGATATCATGATGTTTTCACTTTGCAATGCGTGCTTCTTTATTTCAATATGGAGGCAAACAAGAAGTCGTGGGAGCCTAAGTTCAAGCCACTAATTGACTTCGTATTCTAAACCTTCGACTACCCTGATGAATGGCAGCATTTCAAGGAACTATTTCTTCCTGATGAGCGATGGAAGCGAACCAAGCGCAGTCATCAAACATCCAGACATATATGGAATGAGATGGACAACATTGGTAGGGTTATTGAATGCTTTAGGTGTAACCAATCAAGCTATGATACTCACACATGTACTGCCTAACTTAGTATTTAGCAGTTTCTTGTTGGCTATTGTGTTGTGCATTTATTTTTAGGTTCATGCAAGTGTTTCATTCTGACGTAAGATTACGCTCAAGTGTAAGTGAATTGTTAAGTAGAATTATGTGATTTTAAAGGAATCCCAAGCCTGAACTACAATATTTACAATCGGTTCCCTAAACAGGCATCTAAGCAAATTTTAAAAACCTAAGTTCCTCTAAGCTTAAAATCGAACTTTGAAAGTTAGATCTAAAATTGTGAGGATGTTCAGTTCAACTCACCTCTTTCTACTTTTTTATTTCCTTATTTTCCTATGCAGTGCCGGGAATGTGATATCCTTGTATTTGGTAGAGGACATTAAATGTAAAGGCTTAAGCTCCTTTCTTTTTCCTTGGCAAATAACAAATAATAAGTGATAACTAAAGTTAGAATTTATGAGTATAATAATAAACTTTAAAAAATAGCTCTGTTATGATTTATTTATTTATTTATAAGTTTTGAGCTATTTGTCTATTTATTTAGTGCAAATTTGACATTCCTACCTTTCATTGAAAATGTTATATGCAACATTTTTTTTTTAGAAATGTGAGATTTTTGAAATGTGGTATTTTGACATTCTTGAAGCCATTACAATCCTGGAAGGTGATATTTTCTAATAGATTTCTTAAACTAATGGGCCTTGTGTGTACTTTGGTCTTATATTATAGTTGGCCCATATGTTAGTGGCTGCATCCAGCTTCAACCAATTTATTTTTTGATGGCCATTACTTATTACAAGAGCCTATATAGTTGGAGGGGGAGAAAAGATTTGAGCCATGCTTCTTGCACGCCGTTAAAAGATTTGGACATAATGTGATACTTGACGATGTATATGAGATTGCGATAAAAATCAGCTAGTGAGATAAATTAATCCCCTTTTCCTACTTAGAGTTATTAATGCCATCATATGCAGTTTATGCTGCATGGTGTAATACTCTGTATGATTACGTAAAGAAGTATTTCAAAATTACATAGTTTTGGTATAAAAAATTATTTTTTTAAACACTTTGTTAAAGCAACATAGATTTGGATTGTTTTCATAAACAATTAGGTAGTGTGCATCATATAGCCTCTTCTCTTAAAGAAAAAATAGCTTCACACCCATACTAGGCACTTGATCTTTTCCACAAACTACTACTAAAACCCCCATGTACATTTTGATCTCACTCAGTCCTGAGTAATCTAGTTTAATTAATTAATTAAATTTAAAATATAAAAAATAATTTTATTATTGCGCATAAAGACAATTCTTTCCATGACTTTTGCCTATTGAATAGAATATGATTGAATAAGATTTATAGGTTGAAGGGTATACGGTTGCCCCGTATTACAAACTTTCGGAAAGAATCTCGCCAGATGGATGGAGTTCAGTATACTAAAACGGGCTGCATCTTGTTTTCCTTGACCCTTTTTTGTGTGTGAAGTTTACGAAGAGACTAAACTGATAAAGTTTAGTGCTCCTTTACTACTTTTTTAAATTGCTATATTTTCTGCTTAGGCCAACTGAGACTGTGTCTAACCCCAACCACCACCGCCCCACTCTTCCCCCGGCGCCATCTCAAACGTTTAAACAACAATTCTTTAGCCTTTTAACCAAATAAGATTTATTTTCAATTCTATAGAACTGTTCTCCACCAAGATTGGATTCAAGTTTAAAAATATGTAGAGTACTAGTAAAGCAAACAAGCATGCAGATATAAGCGAGTTAACATAAGAGGAAGAAAAAGGCGACCAACCTTGCCTATGTCCAACAAATGTCTCTTTCTGTTCTTGGGGTTAAAATGCCTTAATTTAAACTGGTCACTAGAGTGGGGTTCCAATATAAAGTCATGTTTGGTTCATAAAATGGTTGGAATATCTATTTCAAAAAAATATAACATGTAAAGAGTAATATTCGTATGGAGCATGGATGAAATGATTACTCACATGGATCATAAGGAGAAGAGACAAAGAGCATCTAAGAAATGACTATTATCAACTGTCAAGAATGACTATTATCAACTGTCAAGAGTAATAGTTATTCCTTGTTTATTTCCTTATGGTTTGTGAAAGCAAATCATTTTATTCATGTTTTATAAAAATATTATTCCTTACACATTGTGTTTTCAAGAAATCGGCATTGCATCCTATTTTACAAGCCAAATGTAACAAAAAGTTGGAGGAATAAACTAACAGATTTTTCAAGCCTACCAAAGGGAAAGTACAAACTATGCCAAAAGAGAAAGTGGAAAACATTGGTCTTTCCAGCTTACTCGTGTTAACATCATCATTTTGGACTTTTACTGCACCTTATTCTTTAATCACAGCAAACGAAGCCCTAATTTTCTGATTTTAGATTTATTTAAGTGGGCCCAAATGAGATTGCATTGTTTATTGTCATGAATTCTCACGCACCATTCATTTTTTGGGTTTTAATTTACTTTCTTATCATTATACTTTATCTTTGCTACTGGTGATACAATCCTTTTTATTTTTTTCTTTATTATTATTATTATTATTATTTTTGTTGTCGTTGAATTCATATTAGGGGAAAGGGGGCCATCATCTCTATTCTTGGGTCATTGGAATACAAAGCTTCTTTCATTTGGTCTCGAGAAAGGCAAAAAGATTAAAGCCCTATGGGTTGGAGAGATTTAATATACTATTAAGACCATTAGGATAGAATAAAACACTAAATTTTTTTAAAGGGGGAAGCATGTCTATTCGGAAGAGAATTATCCTCGTCTGGTTCTTCTGAATGTTGCTTGGGATTGTCCTAAGGAGTTAAGATGACATAAATCGTGTATCAGCCAATAATTGGCAGGCTATTTTTGACAGATGAATTATGGAACTTACTTCCGAGCACTCATATGACTAGCTAGCTGCCATAGATCAATGGTCTCTAAAATCTTTAATTCAAATTGTTTTTAAAAGTTTTTCAATACCCAAATGGACTTTGACGACATCTAGGATTCCTCAAGTAACGTAACAATCTCACGCCGAGTGAATCCTTAATACTTTTCCTCTTACTAAGACTATAGAATGCTCCTGGGTTTTGTGGTACACTTGGTGTAGTAACCACCAAGGTCCTAGGAGGAAAGCCAAGTGCAGCTATACGTCTATGAGAAGAGAGAGAGAGTGAGTAAGACTTTTGACAAAATTATTACCTTCATGGATCGTGAGGATGGAAGAGAATGTTTATCGCATGCAACATTCTTCTTTCAATAAAAGATACAAAGGCCTGGCCTATTAATCCTTTAATATTTCAGATATATTACCTTCCACACCAAATCCAAGCCATGGTGTCTTTGCTAGGAGGCACTATACTCGATCTAGGTTTCATTCATTTATCATAGTATGGTCAGTTATCCAGCATAGATCAATTAATGATCCATTTTATGCCATAACAATTCATTTTATAACTCTACGTTTGGGGTCGCATAGAAACAATAAAATTTCTGTTTTTCCGCATTCTATCGAAAATCTTTAGCATCATTGTAGAAAATCTATATCTAGACTTGCGATAAAGAGAGAACGGGCGCTTATCCAAAGAAAGAAAAAAAGAAAAAAAAGAAAAAAAGCTACATAAATTGTCAGATCTCAAAGACTCAAATATGCAATTAGTATACGAAGAGCAATATGAGCTGAAGCTGTGAATATGTCATTATGAAAGTGATATTGAGGAGATCTGATGTGGTACCTGGAGCTGGCGAAATCATAGAGCTTCCCAGTGCTAGAGAAGATAATCACTCCAACTTCGGCGTCGCAAAGGATTCCGAGCTCCTTCGCCTTTTTCAACAATCCGTTTCTCCGCTTCGAGAACGTCACTTGCCTGCTCGTCGAATTATCAATCCTCTGGATCACGATCTTCCCTCTCCCCATTCCCTAATCGAAATTCTGAGAGAGAGAGAGCGAGAGAGAGAGAGAGAGGGAGAGCGAGCTAGATAATCAGTCTGATAGTTCCATACCGAGATTAGATCGATGCGAACGAATCGAAGGAAAACTCATGACGAACCGAAGGAAAACGAAAGAAAATTCCACTCCGTTTGATTCCCGAGAAACCGAGGGAAAAGAAAACGATTAAGAGGTTTTGAAAAAAGAAAGAGAAAAAAAAAGTCAAAACAACTGCCGCGCTACAATCCTAACTATCTAACCGGTGTTCCAGAACCTTCATTTTCTTTTCCTGCGATTTTCTCGGCAACGAAACGGAGCGCGAACAGAAAAAATAAATTCAGTCATCTATGCGTAAATTAATCGGAATAACGGACTGAAGAGAAAGTGACAAGAAATTCAAATCAGCTATGTTAAAAGCAACAAAAAAGAAAAGGAAAAAGAAGATATTCTAGCAGGAAAGCAGACAAAAAGCTTACTCGGGCGAAGAAGCTTTAATGGTGACAAAGAGAGGTCTCGCAGTCGTCGTTCTGGTCGCTCTGATTCACATCAACAGCAGCAGCTATAAGAGGAAAGCGTATAAATACAGGCCACCAATCGCCAAAAAGCCGGAAAAGCCGATTCAGTGTACAAAACCACCGGTGGTTTTCGGTGTGGACGCAACGTGGACCAATGAAAACGCGTGCCGGGGTGTATTTTTCGGGAGCGCCGTCCACCGTATGGATCGCTGACGCGTGGATGAGGCCTCGGTAGACCGTATAATTCCAATTTTGGGAGCTTCGCCTTTTATGGAAAGAAATGCAGGAACGCTGGATACTTTTTTTCAAATGACACATTTACCCCTGTTGTTCTGGGAAGTTTAAACGCGCCATATGTTTATTTCACTGTAACAAAATAAAATGAGAAGGAAACAACAATTGGATAAAAATATAACATGTAAAAAAAAGGAAAAAATTGTAAAAGACCTCCGGTGACCTAGAGTCATTTTTTTAAGAGATTTCTCGTGATTTATTATACTCTTTGTGAGGAAAAACATGGCAAGTTATTAAATTTTCACATCATTATGTCAAATAGAAATTATTAAAAATTTGAAAAATACTGGAAGAATAAAGAAGAGAAATTCTAAAAAAGAGGCTCCCTTCTTCGCTGGTGCGCATATATATATAACAATAAAATTAAAGTTTCATACCATAAAACGTGCACTAAAATTTCGGTGTCCTCCTTCCAAATTTTCAGTTAAGACATAGATATTAAGATCAATGGCGATTGAAAATGTAGGTTCGGCTTTTCTTGTTTGGTTATTTATGTTTTCTTAATTTTTCCTATTTTTCAAGTACTTTTATTTTTAATAATTTGCATGTGAAATAATAATGTAAAAATTTAACATGTTTCTCCTCACTTAACGAAATTAGATGGAAAATGAATGAAAGGGGTCTATTAAAAAAAAAAACAAAAAAAAAAAACAAAAGGTGTGATAAAAAAAATAAAATTAAACCACAAGTGGAGTATTAAAAAATAACCCACATCACATGAGGTCTTTTAGAATTTTTTCCTAAAAATATTCTTCTTATGGAATAAAAGTAAAATGACTACTTTCGTTTACTATGAGAGAAATAGAACACATATAAATAAGGAACAACTGTCACCAAAGCCGAGGGGGAAAAATAAAGGGGAAATTGCACTTAACCTCCCTGTGGTTTCATCCCGTTGCAGGAAACCTCCCTGTGACTTGAAAATCAACATATAACCTCCCCATGGTTTTAATGAACCTCCCTCACAGTTTGTTCTTCAAAAAAAAAAAAAGAGTGTTTAATAGAAAAAAATAAACTTTAATTTCCCAAATTATCGAAAATTAACTCCTTACCTCAATTACAATATCTCTCAAAGAACCAGTTGTTTTTATAATTCTTAGGTCATGAAAAAGATACATTTATTATAAAAAAAGAGAGAGAGACATTTGTATGTGAATCTACTTAGTTGGGATTATGAATATATAACCTTTATAGAATATATTTTTTTTCAAGGTACAAGAAGTATAAAAATGTCCATTTATTTGGGTACTGCTACAATAGGGGTTAAGAAATTAGTTAATAGGTAATTTTGGAAATTAAAACCTTTTTTTATCATATTAAACACTACAAAATTTATGGAATAACAAACCATTAGATTTGACGGAAGAGTTAACTTTTGCAAGTCCATTGAAACCACATGGACGTTATGTACTCATTTTTAAACCACAGGGAGGTTCTCTGCAACTGCATCAAATAATAGGAAGGTTAAGTATACCTTTCCCCAAAATAAATACTCCATATTAATTCAACTCATTGTTTTAAAAAGAGAGATTCCTTAACTCCTTCCGGTTAATGATTATATGTTTTAGAAATTTTATTCCATTCTCATTGTACCTCATTCCACATACCAAATATAACTCAATCACTTATTTTCTTCGCGGTACAAAATATAGTGGGAATAGAATAAATATTTCATAAAAATAAAATATGAACAGTGGGATGAGTATATGAGAACCTTCACTTTTCAAGGCCCGTGTGTAGAATAAGCAACTAATAACTATTACACCCTTAGTAATATATATATATTCTTTGTCTATTCTCAAGGAGTAATCATTTTACTTATAGTTCCATAGGAATACTACTTCTTATATATTATATTTCGATTAAATAATTACTACACTTCCCCCTATTTTGTTTTCGTTCCCAATCAAACGAGTGGTTACTATATATTTTTCGTTACATCCTAGACCTATATCATAAAAAAAGAGGGAAAAAATAACTGAGATGCTAACTCACTCAAAGGTAAAAAGAATTAAAAGATATCTTTTATTTTTGTTGAGCGTCCTAAATGTTATTAAATTAAATTAAAATTGGTAATAAGTCATCGCAGCTGAGTACAATTTACAAATTTAGGACATCAACGTCCACGTTAAGTATATACTACAAAAAGGGGAAAACAAAAGCCGTTTAGCCAGGGATAAGATTATATATTTCTCCATTCGTCATGATATCTATTTATACAATTAGAAAGGGACAGGAATGAGCGGCAATTACGTTTATATCAATCAATATTTTAATTGTCATATTTTTTTTTTAATTCTTCCACTTTTCTTTTCTATTCGTCTACTTTTTCTCTTCTAGGGCTTACCTATCATTTTTTTTTCTTTTTTCAAGTTTAGTTTTTTTTCTTTTTTAGTTTTACTAATATTATTTTTGGTATAGTTAAAGCTGTTGAGCATGCGTAAAACTCATGCATTACGACTCATGCTATTAGAAAAGTTTTGAGAACTCTCACACTTTTCTATCAACTCCCCCACTTTCTCACCACTCAGTCACTTTTTTCTCTTCTACCACTTATTCATCCTTTCTTTCTTTTTTTCCAATTATTTATTTTTCCTTTTCAGTTTTGTTATTATTTAATTTTCTATATTTAAAATCAACTATACCAAAAATTACATTAATAAAAAAGTCATTGATTTCGTATATAGTGCATGTGATACGAATAGTTGTTTGGAATGTTGTAGCTAATACTATTATAAATTATGGTTTCCGTATTTTTTTTTTCTTTTTTCTTTTTTTTTTGGAGCTGGCACTCATGTGTAGTAAAACAAAAAGTTAAAAAAAAAGCAATTTCACCCGGATCTTTTTACCAAATGCTATTGCTCAGGTGAGATTTCATTGTGTAACTCGAATAACTTTCAGAAGTTCAACGTAGTTTGTAAAATAAAATAATAATAATAAATAAATAAAAACTCCAGGCAAATTGTGCAGAGAGAGAAAAGTAGCGGGACGAAATTTCAGGAAATGGGAAACAAGATCAATCCTTTAATGACTCGACACTTGTAATGCACCAATACACTTTTAGAGTATGTCAGCTTCTAGGGGAGGTAGATCTACTCCGGTGGGGCTAACTCACTTTGTGAGATTTTGGTCTATGTATGCTTTTTAGGTGGTGATAAAGGCTCTACTGATCTGCCCAATCTAACTTTGGAGACTTCTACTTGTTCGATCGATCGGAGACTTTTACTTGTTTGAGTTAGTAATTTGAGCTCCTGTTTCTCTATAGGTCCTTTTTTCTTTTGGCTAGGCTTTTTTCTCTGTATTTCTCTAATCTCTTGTGGAGCTTTGTATTAGGCGTCGACTTAGAAATGGAACAACTTGAATTGCTCCATAACCCCTTCTTTTTTTTTTTTTTTTTTTTCCTTTCTAGTTTTTGTAAGCACATTCAGCAAAATCCATCCACATGAATTGATAGAACACGAAAACATGGGACTTACCAATTTTCCAACAATTTAGTATCAAGAGATATTGAGTGTCATAATTTTAATAATTTAGATGATAAGGGCGCGCCAATATAAATTACATGATAATTGATAGGTTCTTATAATTTTTCACACTTTTTGTCATCTTTGTAGCGAAGGGGAAGGGTAAAAAAATTAATATAATAGAACATACAACTCAGTTCTTATATTTGGATATGTTAAAGAGTTTGAAAGGTATGCACCAGCCGAAGACCTTGAAGCCGATTTGGACCCATGCTTTAAACTTCTATATATTTTCGATAGAAAGATATAAACTTATGAAAGGATAGGGAAAAACCGTTATTTATCTTTATATTTCCTTTTTTGTCTGTTGTCTTTTGTCAAAGGAGTTTCTAGGCAAGTGGCTCAGGCAAATAGAGGCCGAAACGGAATACTCATCTTTCTCCTTTTAGAACTATTACCGTGAAAAGAATGACGTAGCCACGTATAGGAGGCAAAATGGGGCAATTTGCAACTGACATAAGTAACTGAAGTAGCAACAACGTGATCTGATCCGGCGATATATAATCCATCGACTCCTCAGTTCCACTCAAGGGAAAAGAAAAAGAAAAAAAAAAAAAGAAAGGAAAAAGCATAATCATCATCATCTGAAAACAGCTCGAACCGCACGTTATCCACAAATAATGTCTGCCACTTTGGATTTTAAAGGTAGCTGCTATGTAATATTTTTTATATAACCCATAACTCAAACCTAGGATTCTTCGACAGGATATAATATCACGTGCATGCCCCCCCCCCCCCCCCCCCCCCCACCCACGCCACCTCCCCTCCCCGGGTGTTTATACTCTGCATGGCTATCTGCTCACATAAAGAAACATTACACGAATGAGATAATGAGAGCGTGCTCGTGAGTCCCCTTCGTCATACATCAGCTTTTAATGGATAAAAATATTAATTTAAATTTTTTTTTGAAGAACGTGAATTCATTTTTCAGATCTGTGAGAAAATGTCGACTTCTCTTGCTTTAATTTATTTTCTATAAATTGTGATTTCTTCCATTTGTGTTTTCCTCATAGATTATTGCTTTGGTTCTCTAGGTATATAAATTAATTACCTTGAAGAAAATGCATGGAGCATTTTTACAGGTAAAGATTAAGATAAGCCTCACACATCATTGATCATCTGCATTTAACTAGAAAGAAGAAAATCGAAATATTTATTTGAGAACAAGAAAGGAAGTTTCAATTTTTTTTAGAGGTGGGTTATTAGCATTTGGTGGACCCCACAAGGACGTGTCATCCTTTCACGGGACAAGCCGAGGACCAATAAGTAAGGCTCGGCGGAAAAGCCGGATCCTATCATAGAAGAATTTAAAATTTTACATTTATACTTAGTTTTCCGTGTTCTCTTGTATTAATTAAATTGTTTGCAAGATATCAAAGGTTTATAAATAGAATGCACCATTTTTTTCTCAAATATGATATAAGACGAATATAATTTGATGGGTTTCAAGAATTAAAATTTACTCAAATTGTCGTTCACTCTGGTATAGTAATTTCTCGCGCACAATGCTGCCCCACAAACAAACTAGAATATATATATATATGTGCGTGCTAGAAAAGCGTTGAGGCTAAATGGAAAGAGAAGGCTAGGCTTACGTGGCAGCATATTAAAAAGAGAGAGCGACCTTAATTTGTTTGAAGGTGTAGGTGGAGTTAGGTTCGTCAGAAAAGCTTTGGATGATTCGTCTTTTTTTCATTTATTATTTGGATCACCCCAAAGGTGCTTTCAAAATTAGAATTCGGCATTCGCTAGCTATGCACGACCTTTTTGTTTTTGTTTTTTCGTTCCTTTGGAAGAAGGATACGCTGTGCCGACGCATGGGAGGAGAAAACGGAGGAAACAATATGGTGCATGAAGCTGAGGCCTCGGTGCTTTATTTTTCACAACGGGAAGGGAGGAAATTTTTTGAACAATAATAATAATAATAATGGTAATATATGAAGGATGTATGATGGTCCACTAGCACTGCAAATGAGTCAGCTAAATCTTATCATGTTTAGGCTTGGCCCGATTAAGCTTTTAGGGAGTTCAAGCTTGACCCTAGCTCGGTTCGAATGATATATTCAGAACTCGAGCTCAGCTTGTTTCACGATCCTTACAAGCTTTTGATTGAGCTAGGCATGAAGGGCAAGAAAACTGAGAAATATTAGCGATTTAGGATTTCTTTTCAATATACAAATGGTGAGAAATGTTACAAGTTTTCCATTAAATTAAATCTCACTTATGAGCTACTAGTGGAGCTGGCTCACGAATGGATTATACGAGCCTGATGAGTCAAGTTGGTATAGAAGGGGGGGGGGGGGGGGGAAGTGAGTTGGATTATTTTGAAGGCGTGGCCCTAGGATTCTTAAGGCTAAACCTTAAGAATTGCTTTAGTATATAGAGAACCCTTTACAAAACTTCGAGCCAACGGGGAGGGGCTCAAGTCTTGGCCTACCCCCTTTGGCTCTGCCCCAGTTGATATACTTTTAAGTTCAGATAATTTAGAAGATCAAGCTCAAAATATTTGGTTCACGGATTTTCACAGGCGAGCCTAACAAGCTTTTTATCGGGTCGATCAACGAGCTGACCACGACCGGGTTGGTTCAATTTCATCTCCGTGGTCCTCTACAGGATATGTAGTAGTACTATAGGTGGCCGTCGATCCAGTGCCGCTTCAATCTACGGCCCATAACCAGAATGAAAACTATGCTGAGTTGGGGGAGAAGATTATGGGCCTCCATCAACGAAGCCCGACTAGAGGCCCATTTTTCTGTTGTCCTTTTCTTGAATGCTCGCAGTTTGTAGGACCGACCGAGTACCCACCGCATTGAATCAATCAGCGCAAGGGTCCCACCATACAAGTTCTTTGAAAGCCTGTTCAACGTGGACTCTAATCAGCTCTTCCAGTTTCCATTGAAGTTCCATCGATCTCCTCTTCTTTCTTCCATAATTTTCTCGCAAGCCAAACGCCCCCACGCAAGATTCAGAACGAGAAGCTCTTTATTGTGGGTTTAACGAGTGGTGATTTTATTATCGTGCCCTATTTTTTTATTACTTTTTGCATGTATTTTAGTCTCAATCCATTTCCCTTTCGTATATGTTCGATCTTGTATGAATTGTCCCTAAATCATTCTGTTTTCCCTTCTCTCGTGCTGCAAATTACAGGAAACTGTGATCGATAACTTCTATTTATGGAAGTTGAATCGGATCAACCCACGAGCATCTGCAGTCACTGGTAATATATAAATATTCTCTCCGTTAGATATAGACTAAGTATCATGATTGGCCAATGTCCTGTCACATATGTTTTTAAGCTGTACCTGCAATGATTATATTGAAGCCTTTTCCTTTTGTTCTATTTGTAATTCCGTTCTCAGCTAACCTTAGTTTTTACAATTCCTTGAAACTTAAAACAATCATGAGTGTATAATTAGGTTTACTCAGTGTCGACACCTGATTTTCCATTATTGGTTTTGGATTGTCAAAGTTTGTAAGATTTCCTTTCTGTATAACTAATAAAGTCGGTAGGCTATTACTCAGAAAACCAACTCCCTTTTCATAGAATGGAACTCTTTTTATGTATAAATCCTCCCAAATTTATGAAAGTTTTGCAATTATGGGTCGTGCAGTGCATAAGACTCCAGCATATAGTGTCTAGGGAAGGTGGTCATTGGCAGTTTTAAAATTTTCTAATAATGTTGAAGTAAATTATGTTTCTGTTGTTTGGATACTTTCTTATCATGTCTCAGATCCTTAAGTTGTTTTCCTTCATTATATTTTTCATATTCTATTCAACTTGACTGGCCTTTTACCTTCTGGTCCTTTCCTTGCATTGTTGTTTCTTGTCCCTAAATCCGTAGTGGCTCCAGTGAATAGATGTACTGATTTGACATAGAAGCATTGATTTTTGGTGCATTTTTGTGAAACCGTCCATCGTCTTCTGCAGGTCTATGGTAACAAAGGCCATATTTTCCATATATGCTGAACACTTCTTTCTGTTTTGTTTTAATCCATAGAGATTTAGTCTTTGTGTCATTAAATGGTTTTAAAGCCACCAAACTCACCTTAACAAACTCATTATCCTACCTACTTGCTTAATATAGATGATCTTTACCTGTAAGCCTTGGAGTCATTGTGGGTTGTAGGGTACTGGGTTGGCCTTCATGCTGCTTAGTTATTCCCTCAAAAAGCAACCTGATGTCAATCATTTTTGGGGACCCTCTCGCCTCAAAGGTCATGTAACTTAGGTTTTCCTGGTGAGTATTCCCCTTTACTATTCGTCACCCTTTAGACTGCTTGTGAGTGTTGCTCAACAACCGAGAAACTGATGAGATCCTTTCTATGGTCTGAGGTAGGTGAGTCTAAGCATGATCATTTAACTAGTCTGGATACTTGTTTTTTTTTTTTTTTTTTTTTGGGAGTGGGGGGGGGGGGGGGGTGGGGGGGGTGGGGGGTAGGGAGTAGCTTGATCTTAGAAATTTGGTATTCAGAAGTATCTCTCTACTTTGGAAGTGGTTGTGGTGTTATCTGCTTGAGCCAATTGTCTTTTGCCATAATCTGATTAAAAACCATTCATGGTGATCGTTTGACTGGTTGTGAGGCCTCAGTTAGTGCCACTGCGACCTATGCTGGCTCTTGGAAATTCTGTTCTCAATCCTTGCCTCATTCCCTCACGCATATTTCTCATAACGTTGAATGATTGCATAGAGAATTCGATTCTTGGGAAGACCAGTTGATGGAGAGGTAAGACCTATTCCAATTCTTTCATGACTCTCCACAGTCCATGGTGCTTCAATTGACAAATTTTATTCCATGGAAGGGGAGTCAGTTTCTTGGAACTTTCACTTATTTCGACCTCAATGATATGGAAACTTATGAACTTCAGCATCTTATTCAACTATTTGGTTCTTCTGTTACCTTTGGAAGGGGTGATGCTTGAAGGTTAAACTTGGATGGCTCTGGTCAGTGTACTTGTAAATCCTATTTTAATCACTTGATTCAACTTCCATTTAATCCTACCTCCTGCGCTGCTAGCGCTACTCTTTGGAAGGCCCTTCCTGCTTAGAGTCTGTGAATGAACAAGGAAACAATTTCTGGTTTTCTACTCTCTGCATCAAGTGCTTTGGAATTCCTTCCCTGCTTAGAGTCTGTGGGAGTGAGGAAGGAATTTCTGCTTTTTTACCCTCTGCATCGACCAAATGTGGAAAATCATAATCACAAGATTACTTTTACCCACAGCCCCATCCTTTTATGGTTGTGTAGTTCAGTAAGCTTTGAATTTTGAAAAAAAATTATGTTAGAAGCTACTAATAACATGATTCAGGTGCCACTTTATCTTTTCTGTTAATTACTTTATTTTTAATTGCATGTAATGATGGAAGGCTGTGCTCAGATATTTGTCATTTGCAACCGCTTAAGTTCTTTATGATTAAATTCATCTATAAACATTGAGGCCATCTTATTACATTCAGATAGGACTTTCTTTGTGGATCCTTTATTTCCATAATGTAATTTAAGATATGTGCTCACAATACTAGTTCATTTAACTGCAGTGACAGAGCAGTTCCTTCTTCAAATATCGATCTGCACCATGCTCATTGCTCCCGTAATCTCGAAAAATGTAAAATTTGTGGTGATATGGTTCCAAAAAGGCAGGCGGAGGAGCATTTTCTAAGTACACATGCCCCGGTACATGAGTTTATCTTAGAATCTCCTTTTTTGTTTTGATTTTTACAAAGCTTAATGAGTTGACAGAATTTATCTTTCTTATTTTATTTCTCCCTCTTTTTTCTTATAGAAAGTTTTCCTTCTGATTACAATTAACTGAGAAATGCTTTTTAAGATAGAGTAACTCAGCTGATCAGCTGATTAATATTCCTTTTCATAGATATCCTGCATTGCTCATATTAAATGATTAATTACGTGCTGCTGTTTTATGCTGAGTAATAAGAAGAATCCATGAAATAATAATGAGAATAGTCTAACTTGCTTGTTTAATTGCATAACGTCTCATGTACAATTGCTGTGTTGCCACTGATTTGTATTGAAACAGGTATCATGTTCACTGTGCAGTGAGACAATGGAACCTGAATGTTTAGCAGTACATAAAGGTGAAAACTGTCCACAGAGGATTGTCACCTGTGAGTTTTGCGAGTTCCCATTGCCGGCAGTTGACCTATCTGAACATCAGGTATTTACACTTCAACAGTTTTGGAAGTGAACAAATAATAGGAGTAGAATATTTTTGAGCATTTGGGTTGTAATGTGTACGCTGCTGTCTATTTTCAGGAGGTTTGTGGGAATAGAACAGAACTATGTCATTTATGTGGCAAGTATATTAGGCTGAGAGAAATGATTTACCATGAAACAAGATGCAATGGTGTCTCAGATAATACTGTGGGACCTTCCAGGTATTTTTGCTATCATCTAGATCATTGCTGTCATTCTCTCATCATTTGAATTTTAAACTCTTGCCGTGTTGTGGGAATTCATCAGTGAGTGCCATCACGGAGAGGTTTCATCACCATTCCGAAACTATTGTTGGGAACCATAATTGTGAAACCTGAGTGAACATTCTTTATTCTTTTCATTACTTAAGAATTTACGTGTAAATGACTAAATATCCCCATTTGAATTTGATAAACATGCTAAAAAATATGTAAGTCCTCAAGGATGAAAAGGCAACTCTCTTCCAAGAAGAAAATTGGAAAAATTTTAAGATAGCTGGGTTCTGGCAGTTCCATGTTTTGGACCCCTTCTAATTCAAGGCTTCAATCATAGCTGTCAAGGTGTCCCCTAGGTGGCAAGGCAACAGGGGAAAAGCACTCTAGGAACGCCCAGGGTCACCTTGGTGCCTTGACAACTATGGCTTCAATAAATTAATTTTGAAATCAAAAAGTACCATGGAAAATCTATTGATAAAATGGAATTTAATTGTTTGGTCAAAATACAATATTTTCATACTTAATAGATTTTGGGCTTGGTCTTGGTCCAACTGAATCAAAACACTAATTCATGAAGGTTATTCTAGCCGATCGCTGTTTTTGCCATTATGAAGGATAATACTCTGCAAAATTGATGCTAAGAGCAATAGAGTTACACCTTGCCACCTAATTATATAGTAATAATTTGTTCCTTGGTTGTAAGTTATATAAGAGAAGCATTTATATAACTTCACTAAACATATGATTCACCTCACAGTGGCACTCACGCAGGGCCCATGAACCCTGTGCACTTTTGTTTCCCCTTGCACCTTTAAAACTTGTGATGGGGAGTGCATTTGGTGGTCAAAGACCAAAATTTAAATTGAAGGATTTATTTATTATTATTGAATTTCAGACATTAGGAATCTATTTATTATTATTAATTGCATCCTTATTCTAATAACTTTTTATTTTATTGCCTAGCAAAAAATAATAATAATATTAGCATTCCCTTATTGGCTAGCAAAAAAAATAGTAATAATAATATTAATAGCTTTCCTTTATATGAGGGTAGAAACATTACAAGTGGAAATACTATTACTCTTCAAAATTCATTCAGTCCATCGTACTAAAACTAGCCATGGATTTAGATATCCTAAGTTTTTAGTAGTCTTTCTTTTCCTTTTAGAGTTATGTGATATTTGATGTGTGCTGTACGGTTTGTGCTTGAATGAATTGTTTTTTGATATGTAAATATGCACGCATCCAACTAACAAGATTTGAACCCCTGGTCTTGCCTAGCACCAATGATTTAACATGCATGATGGTATGACCACTTGACTAGACACAAGGATATGTGCTTGAAAGAATCTTCGGAAGATAAATGATTAAGATTCGCCATAATTGTTGGAAAACATTTTGTTGGGAGGCCAACTTTGATTTTACTATTCCACATCTAGAAATACTTACAGGATCCAAAGATTAGCACGAACATGGATGACTCTTAAGAAACAACATTTGGTGAGAGTAGTAGTCTGCTCAAGAGTCGATTATGATTTAATGAGTCATGAATTTTCGAAATGCCAAAGAGCATAGAAATTTTGGTGTTTGGATATATATATATTTCCAAGGGAGGAAGCTTGTTAGCCCCAAAGATAGTTGCATAAGTGCATTGTTTCTTAAAACCTCAGGACAGTGATTCCCCGTTTATGATTGTAAGAATTTACTGGAAAGACTTAGGTAATCTGAATCTTACTTTCTGTTCTGCTTCTTTTGGAATTTATTTCAAGAAGGGATGTGAGGCCAGCTGAAAGAGATCGTGGTCCTCCGAGAAGGCAGCCACGGGAATTTTCACCAAGACGCCTTCTATTCACCATTGCAATAACCGGTATTGCTGTTCTATTGGGCTCACTTTTTTTCCAGAGGAAAACAGACCATAACCAAGTGCATTAGCAACATAGGATGTATAACTGATTTTGGGTTCTTTAAACAATGCTACAAAAGCTATGCATTCTGTTCTGCTGGGTCTGAATTATCTGAGAGGATTCTGCTGTGGCTATTAAAACTTATATGTTAATATATTGATGATTTATTCATATGTATTTTCTGCTACCAAATTGAGTTTTGCAATAAAGATGTAATGCATTGTATTCAGAGCTACAAACACAAAAACTATGTATTTTTCTATCCCCCCCCCCCCCCCCAAAAAAAAAAGAAAGGGAAGCTAGGTATTCTACGCTTCTGGATCTGAGATGAGATTATCTGAAGATGCTGAAGTGACTGTTAGGACTCTTGATGATTTATGCATATGTATTTCCTGCTACCAAATTGAAGCTCTGCAGTAAACTCCCTCTGGATGGGTTGTGTATGTTTGATCTTTGGTTCGTTTTTATTTTAATTATAAAGGGAGCTAAAGCTTAGAGAAAACAGAATGGGAAATGGCTTGGTTTGTTTTTTTATTTCAACTTTAGGATGCACGTTTTGGATGACTTACAGGATTGACCCATCGACAGATGGTACCGACCAGACAATATTCTCCTAAGTAATGCTAGATTGAATTCGCAAGAAGTGATTTTGGGAAAAAAAGAGGGGAAAAAAATTGTAGTATCATAAGCTGATATGGAGGAATTGTATGGTAATTATCAACTAAATGCATAACCAATGGCACGTCTTGCGATTATTTTTGGTGGGGCTTACATCAGTTGTCTTCCCTCTCTTGCATGTACTTGCACGTACGATTAATTGTCTTAGTCCACAATTTGTTGTATCAACTAAATACATAACCAATGGCACGTCTTGCGATTATTTTCGGTGGGGCTTACATTAGTTGTTTTCGCAGTCATGCATGTACTTGCACGTACGATTAATTGTCCTAGTTAACAATTTGTTGACATGAAGTTGTATCATCAGAGAAGTCATCCCACATGCATAGATCGTTATCACTTAAAAATGAATCAATTTGACTAAACTAAGCTCCTCAAACATCCCAATGACTAACAATATGCAGCTTTATTGCTTGAATTACATTTTTTTCAAATTGCTTGGGTCCCACTGGCTCGGACCCAAGTTTAGAACTATGGTTTTCTTTTCATTCAAAAGTATATTTGAAACTCATTTCCTTAAACTTTTGAATCGTAACCATTCGCTTTGATTGTTAGAGACTGATACCAAAATCGAGCCCTAAACAAACAATCTAATAGTTGACACAATAAATAACAACAGCTATTTTTTAGTGAGATTATATGATCAAATACTTGAACCAAAAATATGTTACTGCTTCGTTACACTACGGGATTGTGTACAATTATTTTTAGGGGGGGGGGGGGGGAAGTAACGATTCTTATAGCACTGTTAGGTGAGTTCATAAACCAATTCCTATGGATGTCTATTGGTTTCGAGTTGCATATCTAAATCGAAAACAGTTCTAGATGTTATAACGGAAATTCGTAAGAAAATATCTCGAGGAATCCTTGCGGATATAATTTGGTCTCAAATATAAAAAATAACTTTTCTGGAATTAGTAAATTAAGCGGAATCTTTTTATACAAAATAATAAGTAATGGGTCAAGAATATGTATGTAGGTTGGATACGTTATTTCTTTGGGACCGTAGTTTAATTGGTCAGAGCCCCGTCAGTCCCGACGAATCCTACAGGTATATCAATCCATCTTTCTATTTTCTATGAAAGGAAAGACAAGGGGTAGAATATAAGTGGATCTTTATTTTATTTTATTTTTTTTCCTTTTCTCAAGGGGAAAATAGATAAGCTTAATTTGACTTTCCTCTCCCGTCACCACCGCTGTGGGTCCCCACGGGCGGCCTTCCAGCGTGAAAAAGAAAATAGCCTCCGCCCAAATATAGATTCCACGAAAGATCCCGTCCGATATTGTGTTTTTATGAGAATTATCCACTCCTCCTCGCGTGCACCCACAATAAGGAATAGGCTCTGACATTAAAGTAATTTCAGAAGTAATATAAATAAAATCATGAAGCATGAAATAAATTTCAGATTAGATTTTATAATAAGTGAAAAAAAAACCTATCATTACTATCAGAATCAAACCTTAGTTTTTGAATTTAATGACTTGCCTGGGCGCCCCGTGACTAGCGTACGCATTTGCTTCTGTTCATCACGGTGGGCCCATTGTATTTCTTTCTGTATTGCAATAAAACCTCTGTTCTATCTGGGATTATGATGCACAATTAGTCGGTAGAAAAGCCACTCGTTGCATGGAAGTAACAGCAGAACAGCAGTGATTTCCACAAGCTTGAAGTTACAGTGACCCTCTCCTCCCAGAAAGGTACCAATGTTCAAACCCAGATTCCTTAATTTGGGCTCCCATAGTAAACAATGTCATTTGTTATGTCTTCTACGAATTTCAATTATAAGAATTGAATGAGCATGAAACAATAATAGGACAATGTCAATTTTCACATTATTTACCCTAATATAAATGAAAATCCCATACTTGAAAAAAATTATATGAAAATTAGCATGTTAACTTTTCTCAAGGCCATTCAATTCATAATGTTAAAATTTGAAAAGTAGACAATGAATGGTCATTTGAAACCATGCCTATGAATTACATGGTCAAAGTTTATTGTTTAAGAGGGAAGGAAGTATTCACCCCGAATGCACACAATTTGTTTGCATTCATCCTAAAAACGACATCATTTTCCTAAAAAATTTACTACTCTCTTACAATTTTAAATAAAATAATATTTAAGAGGAAATGCATGTGCATTCCTTCTTTTCTGATTGTTTAAAAGGTTTTGTCAAGCAGAGAACATCCGAAACGTTGACTATGTCTAGGGTACGATCTGTCTATCTGGGTCCCATTTTATGACCAACCTTTTTTATGCCTTGGCTCATCCGTAAATATATATATTGTAATTGTTTTTGTTAATACTATTATTATCATGGGTTTTTCTAACCTATTATGGTTGCTATGCTATTTTGCTGAAGGACCCGTGACGCCAAAAATATTGGTACTCTAACAACTAAGTTAGTCACATGAATTTTCTTTGGCCCACATGGCAGATAGTACCTTGGCATATAGAGGTTACAAGGATTTGGTAGGTGCTCCTAAAATTCCAATTCAACCACTAAGGGCCATAATTACCGATAATTTGAATCAGTCATGGGAAATTTGGAGTCTGTCTAGGACTGGAATCGATGTTCTAACAGACAGAGTGGAATAACCTTAAGATTTTATTAATTAAATAGTTTGATTTTAATTTTACTATATGCAGTAAAACTTTTAAATTGAGTTTCTTAATGTATATATATATGGGTTTAACTTTGGTACAGTTACTACACCTATGTTAGGTGTAGCGCACACACAAGAAAAAGGAAAAAAAATAAAACAAAATCCAAAACGACGCCGTTTTGAGTCTTGTATTTTTTGTTTTTTAAGTATCACAAGGCAACAGTTGAGCATAATTTATGTGCGGTTACTGTATATTAGTTTTTTCCTATATATATATTAAAAACTTCATATAATATCATACTACTTCTATTACATAAGTTTTGAGTCTTGTGTTTTTTGTTTTTTAAGCACCACAAGGCTGCAGTTGCACCTAATTTATATGCAGTTACTGTATATTAGTTTTTTCCAATATATATATATATATTAAGAACTTCATATAATATCATACCACTTCTATTACGTACATTAAAAAAAGAAGTAACAGTTGGTCTTTCCCTGGAATTTCCCCTCAAAAATAAAACTAACAAAACGTGTTCTTATTATATGTGGTATATACGATTCCTACACAGTCTCATAATATCGCAACACTTATATTAAATACATGCAACAATAAAACTAATATTATCAGTTGTTTAAGCTAAGTGCTAGGACTTATTTATGTAGTATGTAGATTCTACTTTTTAGGGTTTGTACCCGAACATTTTATTATTTATTTTAAATTTACATTTGTTTTTTATATCTGCAAAAAAGTTTCTTTTCTTTTCTTTTTTTTTTTTTACTTTAATCCAACAAAACATGCGATGCGATCCCTGTTATTTTTGAAAAGATCACCATCATTTTTGATGGGCCTAAAATAATATGTTGTGGTGATACATGTGACCAGACAACGTGTTACTGGTGTGATTGGCACTTAATAACGAGTGTGAGCTTCTTTGTCCCTCCCTTCTCTTCTCCTCCTTAAACCAAACATGGACAAAGAGCGTTCCCCACACCTCTTTTGAAAAGTAACACAAACGAGGGTAGACGTTTTAATCAAAGCTCCGATCCCCTCCCTCCTGATCCCCAAAGTTGTCCCCATTCCAAACAATTCTTAAAATATTATTGAAAAATAAAAGATGAATGGAGGACATGAATCTGCAACCTAAATTAGTAAATTTAAATATATTATTGTGAAAACGATAAATCATCGAGTTAAGATTCTTTCTTTTTTTCTTTTGGTATAATAAAAAGGGTGGTCATGGCGCTGACAACCCACCAGGCCAGATAATGTGGTTCTCAAAATGTCCCAGGCATCCGCCGGTAAGACTGGGTTCTAACAATTTAGCCACCACATAAGGACCATGAAAATCGAATACACAAGCTAATGAATCGAAGCGACACGATCCAACTACTAAATCCACCAAATTAAGATTCTAATCACCAAATTTAATATTCTAATTATCATTACCCCAATCGAATTTGATTCATTGCGGGCATGACACGGCCGGCGGTCACGTGCACGTTGCGCACAGAAATGTTCTTCCCTTCAAACTAAAGGAACTTTGAAACTCAGCAAGCGCAGCTTCCATCAATCAGCTTTTCTAACTGCTATTCCTTTAAAATCCTCGTTTATCTTTTTCACTTATATAAGTAATAATCATCTCTCTCTCTCTCTCTCTCTCTCCATCATCAGCCTCGCGTAAAATCAATGCTTTGTTCTTTGCGGCGTTTATTTTTCACAGCTGTTCCGATTCATTATCCGGCTGTGGACGTAGGATGCTGCGGCGGAATCAATGTTCCTCCGATGATGTTCCCGGCGGCGCCGCCGCCACCAAGCTAAATGGAGGCTTTAGAGGAACGGATTCCGGAACGCGCGTTTGGGGAGTCTTAATAATTGTGCTGTGTCTCCTCCAGAGTCGCCCCTGTTCTACGGCTGCTTCTCTGCTTCAATCAAACCAAACCAAACAGGTACTAATCAGTTTTGAGCACATTTTCTTCTTTTATTTATTTATTTATTATTTATTATGTTTTTGGGGATAATTTTGTGACTGGTTGATTTCAATCAGAAATTGGGTGCGGCTGCTCCAGGAGAACAGGGACAGATGCATCCCCCCTTATGTCAGAGAAAGAAAGTCTTGGCATCGACAGCGCAACAACCGGGGAAGGAAGTAAAATTGCACGTTCAAGATCGCTATGTAGGTTAACATATTAATTTCATAATTGTGTATGAATTTTAATTACTATAAAAAAAATTGAAAACCGTATTTGCATTCATCGGTTAAATTTTACTTGTGACAGGTGGTGGTAGACAATGGGATAGTCCAGGTGACGTTGTCAAAGCCGGGTGGGTTTATCACTGGAATACAGTATGATTGCATCGACAATGTGCTGGAGGGTCTTAATAATGAGACTGACAGAGGGTAACCTTAGCTTTCTCCCTTAATTGTCATTATTTTTCGGTATCTTAAATATATAAATAAATGAGCTAGCCACTCATGATTGGCCTTCAATGGCTTTTCCTTAAAAAAAAAGTCCTAAATTCAATATATTTTAATTTCACAAGATCACTTGACATATTATACACATATAATACTTGATTTACTTAAAAATTATTATTTTGTGCCAGTGTATGAGAGAATAATGAGCTTCATGATGACTCTGACACTCTTGTCCTCAATATATATATATATGAATACATGGATTAAAAAAATCAGAAAAATGTATGTCAATAAAGTAGTAAGTTAAGAAATGGTGATGATATTGAGATGTCACGTGCAGTTACTGGGACCTTGTTTGGAGCGAAGCAAGACATAAAGGGTCCAGGGGAGTTTCTGAAAAGTATGTCTCATTCCTTTTGACTCCGTTTGATTGGGGAAATGATCATTTTAATGCAAGTTCTTGGTAGCTTACCGTACATAGATTTTCATTTCTTTAGTTTATATTTTAAGAATTGTTTAGAAGATGGAGAATATCGTGCAACTTAAATTGAGTGAACAAAAATCATTTTCAAATTGCTTAATTAAGAGTTTGTTGGAGGAAGTTACCGACCACACCCACACATAATGCGTGGATCCCACGCATGCGGTGGGGTTGGGGTGGGACGGACTCACGCATCAACGGGTGTCCGGTGTTTATGTGGGGACCGAATTCGGTTTCCCAAGACTTTCTCCTTAACACGAAGTTACCGAACACACAGGTAATACGTGGATCCCATGCATACGTAGCGGGGCTCATATGTCAGCGTGGGTGTTCAGTAATTATATAGGTATCATTAGTTGGGATGGGCATGAATGACTAGGGTAAGGATTGGATAATCATCTTATTCTTATTTTAATTTTAAATTTAAATTTTAAATTTTTATTTTAATACATAATAAAATAATTTTTGAAAATTAAAAAATTCATGATAGTATTGAAATGTTGAAGGTTATATATATATATATATATATATATATATATTTGCTAAAATATTTTCAGGTAAACAGGTAAAATAAATTCATTATTCTTACCCTACCCTATCTTATTAGTTAAACAGGTTAAGTTTTTAGCCCGTAGCCTACCTTTTTACTTGAACGAGTAAGGATTTCTTTACCCTTACTCTAAAAATAAGGGTAGAGTAAGACCGGTAAAGGGTATACTCTTAACCATTGTCACCCTTAATCATTAGGTTTCGAAGGCTTTCTTCTCAATTGGCCACAAAATTAAGTTGCCTCTTGAACTTTAGCATAATTAGTCATTTGCTCCTTAAATTTCAAAATCGTGTAATTTGTTTTATAAACTTTTGCCCACTTACTAGTACTCAACATTGTCACTCCTCCATCCTAATTGTTAATGTAAAATCTCATATTTGTATGAGAAAAGAAAATAAAATTTTGGTTAACTTTTATAATAAATTTGACGGTATATTCTTTCATAAATTTTTTGAGGTGTTTAGGACCAAACAAAAAAACATTAATTTTCTAGACTCTCTGTAGACTAACTTCTTAACCTCTATTATTGAGGTACCTAAAGAAATAAATGTTTATATATTTCTTGTACCTTGAAAACATATATTTTTTGCAGAGGCTATATACATTCTTAATTCCAACAAATCATATGGTTAAAAATATAGAATATATGGATGTTAAAAGTGTCTAGGTAAGTTTTTTTTTTATATTCCTTTTGTTGAAGGTACGACTGCGCATAAGAATGACTCTTTTTATAATACAAGAAATATATTTTTTCACGACACAAGGAAAAAAAACATCAATTTATTTGAGAATCACTACCATATAGATTGAAGGGCTATTTGTGAAAGAACAAGCCGTTAAATTTGATTTTAAAAAAAATTAATTATCATAAGTGGATTGAAATCACGTAAAGGTTATACACTGATTTTCAAAATACAGTGAGTTTAAGTGTAATTTTTTTATTTTAATATTGTATAAAAATTAGCAAGTAAAATTAGCCTCATTTGTAATAAATATAAATATTCATCCGATTCCGAAAGTTGAAGTTTGAAAAATGGGAAAGAATCATTTTATGATGTCGGGGCAGTTAAGCATATTACCGATTATCGAATTCAATTGAAGAATTTTCTAAAAAATATTATCTATTATCGACTATTGATTTTTGGTAATTTCCAGTAAATATAGTGCAACCCTAATCGCATGTATTTTAGTTGAACAGAAGAACTGATGCGTTTGTGTGCAGAGTGAGTGGAACATCTTTCAGGATAATAGTGGAAACTGAAGAACAAGTGGAGCTCTCGTTCGCCAAAACATGGAATTCCTCCTCCGATCAGCGCAAGCTCGTCCCGTTGAATATAGACAAGAGGTCATCCTCTAATTTTCCTTTTTATTGTTATTTTCATAGAATGTTTAATTGTTCCTCATAAATTGCGAATGTTTCTTCATCATGATGATGATGATGGTTTAATAGGTTCGTAATGCTTCGGGGTTCCTCGGGGTTCTACTCGTATGCCATTTACGAGCATCTGAAGGAATGGCCCGCTTTCGACTTCCCCAGAACCAGACTCGCTTTCAAGCTTCGAGAAGACAAGTAAAATGTTTCGTCCTCTTTCTCCTCTGATCATCTTGGAATTGGGATCTTTGTAAACGAGAAAAACCCCTTTGTTCTTAAGCGAACAACACACGGATTTTGATGGGCTGTCCAAAACCTTAATGTACTTTTAAACGAGTACAATATGTGGGGGATGTCCCCCTCTTTTGATCCAATTCTTTATCGTTTGAAACAAAATTGTTTATTTTTTTACAGTATTAAATTAATCAAACAATATTCTCCTGTAATAACAATTATAATTTTTTAGGCGAAACATACAAAAGAAGCTTAATTTAGCAGCCCATGTTTCTGTGTGCGAAGTTATGTCAGTGGAAACGAGTTTTAAACTTGGAGATTGGGTGCTAAGCTATGCTTCTACAGCAAAAGGAGTTGTGTTTATTGTTGCAGTCTTATGATTTTAAGCTTTTCTTCTATTAACAGGATACTTGTAGTTATGAAACATGCACTTTATGCAAATTTCTATAGATTAGCTGATTACCTCTATGAGATTGTAATAACAATAGCCGTTTGAAATTGGATCTAATAGGTTTCATTACATGGCCGTAGCGGACAACCGGCAAAGGTTCATGCCACTGCCCGATGATCGATCACCAAACAGAAGCCAAGCCCTGGCCTATCCTGAAGCAGTCATCCTTGTCAATCCGGTGGAACCCGAATTCAAGGGAGAGGTTTGCACCTTCCACCCTATTTTTCTTTTATAATTTGGACACAACTTACATAAAATTCACTCTGCATGTGCATTTCTTAGGTTCTTTTTATATTTCTTCTTTTGGGGGAAAAACTTGCTACACCCCGTTATTGAAATAGAAGACAGAGATTGGGAACTTTTCAGTTTGATCAATTCATTTAGTCATCACTTAATTTTATTGCAAATTTCCTCCGGCTAAGTTAGCTCAAAACTTTTAAGATCAAGGCAATGGCTAGACTAAGTTGAACTATTCAGACCGGCTCCTTTTTTTCTGCATTAAATTAGATAAATTTTTGTAGCCCAGGAGACGAGGGGCTTTAGTCCTGTTTTAAAGATGAGATTCCTAAGAAAGAATTATTAAATGAGCTCTAAATCATTCCTGGTCTGCAGGTGGACGACAAGTACCAGTACTCATGTGAGCTAAAAGATCTCCAGGTCCATGGGTGGGTCAACCCTGATGAGTTTGTGGGGTTCTGGCAAATAAATCCCAGCAGTGAGTTCCATTCTGGTGGACCCTTCAGACATGAGCTTAGTTCCCATGTTGGCCCTGCTAATCTTGCTGTAAGTTCAACTGAATTACATGTTAAAGTGACATGCTATAAAAATGATGCGGTTTTGGAAACTTATTATCAAGATGAGAATCCAATTGCTTATGATGATTCTTTGATATATTCAGCCAAAAGGTGTACTCAACATGTAGGATTTTTATGAATTTGTTCCGCGCCGGCCCCCCCACCCCTCCTCCTTTTTGTTGAGATGATTCTAAATAACTTACTTTAAGGGCTTGTTTGGTAAAACTAAAAATTAAGTATTGGAATCTAACACTTGATACTTTTAAGTGTGAATAAATATTTGTTTGAATCAATTATAATTAAGAAAAATATTTCAGCGACGAGTGATAACTCAAGTCCCTCTGGCTTATTATTTTTTGTAATTTTGACCATTATAAGTGATGTGCATCGGCCATTATAAGTGACTTATTTTCTGTACTTGCTATATTCAGTTTTAGATAATTGTGTTATCAAGCAACTCCTAACACCACTGGTATCTATCATCAGATATTTCACAGTTCTCACAATGTGGGAGAAGACTTGGTGCTGAAATTTGGTTCAGGTGAGCCGTGGAAGAAAGTCTATGGCCCAGTTTTTACTTATCTAAATTCAGGATCTAATGGAAGTGACCCGCTTCGACAGTTATGGGAGGATGCTAAGAAACAGGTTCATCATTACTTGAGTAAGGGTGTTGGCTTCACCTTTGTAGTATAGGACAAGTATTTAATACAAATTGATCTTCAGATGAGGGTTGAAGTCAAAAGGTGGCCCTACAGTTTCCCAGCCTCGAAGGACTTCCCGAAGTCTGATCAACGGGGGACTGTTCGTGGTAGATTAATAGTCCTGGACAGGTTTGAGTGCATAGAACTGTTTTTGTGTTCATTTATGCTATCATTAATTGGCGTTGTTCTTCATTATTAATATGGTTGTGCTATTACACTTTTATAGGTATATAAGCAGTGAAAATGTAACTGCAAATGGTTCCCATGTGGGTTTAGCCCCTCCAGGAGATGCCGGATCTTGGCAAAGGGATGGCAAGGTGAGTTTGTTAACTTCTGTCTATATACTAGTTAACTATGTTTTCATATATGGATCCATGGACTCAAACAAATCTTCCATTGATTGTTCCTATTTTCTTTCAAGAGAGGTTTGTTAGTCAAACACCACCAACATTCAGTCAGTCGTCTAATATGACAAATAATATGTTATGGTGAGGGTCAGATGTTCTACAAAATTGACACGTCAGCCTAATATTTGCCACATGGCACTGCCTTTTTTTGACATGTGGAATAATGATGCATATCTGTGCATCTCTTGATTTTCTCCTTATAGTTTAATGACAACTCATGCATCTTTTCATCTTTTTCACTTAGCTTAATGATAGCTTCTCTAAAGACAGTAAATTTTACCAGAAATATTAGTAAAACAATGATATTATGTGAAATCCTCTGGGTGCTATTTATGACAACACTGCTGAAATGAAAAGCCAGCTGTGCCATTGTTATATTTGCAATGATATTAAGTAATAATCTGATTGTTGTTATTTCTCAACAGGGATACCAATTTTGGACCATAGCAGATGATAAAGGTTACTTTTCTATTAACCATGTACGTGCCGGAAATTATAATATTTTCGCCACGGTCCCTGGTTTTGTTGGAGAATATCGAAATGTTACTGTCATTACCATAACCCCAGGTAGGAATGTTCTAAATTTTCTTATTGCTGTTATAAAACAAGCATTTTCTTCTGGTTTTAACTGTATAACATGTAAAACAGGAAGTGATGTTGATATGGGTGACCTTGTATATGAGCCTCCAAGAAATGGGCCTACACTATGGGAAATTGGCTTCCCAGATCGCTCTGCAGGAGAGTTCTATGTTCCTGATCCCAATCCAAAGTATATTAACAAGCTTTATGTCAATCATCCAGACAGGTTATTACTGCTTTCTTTGCAAAGGATTACTATTTGTGGGGCTATCTCTATTGCTTTGGCTTATTTCACCTATAGCAACCATGGACCAGTTTGGTGGGACAATTTCCTGGGCTTTGGAAATTTTTTTTGACTTCAGTAGAGCAGTTGATAAATTTTCAGAAAGCTGTTGAATATGCCTTTGAGCTTGTTTTAAAAGGCCGCTTCCAGCTTTCTCAAAAGCCCAAAATGGCTTTCGTAAGCTGCCCCAAACTGGGTGTAATAGTGCTTCCTTTGAAATAATAGGATCATGTTTAATTTGAATGAGTATCGTTTTCTTCTATTAACAGATTTAGGCAGTATGGGCTATGGGAGAGGTACACAGATCTATATCCAGATGAAGATTTAGTTTACACGGTTGGCTCTAGCGACTATAAGAAGGATTGGTTCTACGCTCAGGTCACCAGGTCTGTAAGGTCTTTTTTGTTTATGAATAAATGAAAAACAAAAAATATTTGAATCTTAAATATATTTAATTGGTTAGATGTTTATTTAGTTTTGGAACATAATGTTTGTTTGTTTAATATCATGTTGAGCACATTTCTCACTTTTGAAGCTTCATGAAATTAATTATAGGAAGGTAGGCAATAATACATACAAGGGAACTACATGGCAGATCAAGTTCAAGCTTGAGAATGTTACCGAGTCTACAACCTACTATCTGAGAGTGGCGCTCGCTGCCATGCACGCTTCCGATTTGCAGGTAAATCAACTTTTTTTGTTCATTACTAGCATGCAATGACATTGTCACCACTTCTATATCTATATACTATTCTTTTTTCAATGAGTCTGCACTTTGAGTATTATAGAACTTATCAAAGGTTGCAATATCTATATGCTATTAGAAAAGGCTTTTCATCCTTCTTTAACACCATTTGACTTTTGAGTCGTGCTTCAGCTCATCCTTCTGTGTGAAGTTGTTTACAATTATAATTGTAATCGCTCATTTAGCGTGATGGACCCGTAAGTAATCCCCTTTCCTCATATAATGAGTTATTTGGGAGATCGTGATTGGTGGGTGTAACTCCTATATCACTACTCCTTAAATACACAATATGTACTCATCTGGAACTCGTGAGCGCCCGAAACTAACAATAATGCATGTAAATCATTTTCTTCTTAGGTTCGTATCAATGACGCGAAGGATGATCCCCCACTGTTCTCAAGTGGGGTGAATGGGAAGGACAATGCAATTGCGAGACACGGAATCCATGGGGTTTATTATCTTTTCAATGTAACGGTGCCGGGTGCTCTCCTTGTGAAGGGAAATAACACCATTTACCTAACGCAGCCAAGAAGCACCAGCCCCTTCCAAGGCATTATGTATGATTATGTTCGCTTCGAAGGTCCTTCCTCGACTCCTTAATAAAAAATTTAAAAGAAAAACCCATGGTGCTCTTTCTTTAGCATAAATTGCATGTCCATTTTTTTAAAAGTAAAATTCCATTTATTTATTTTCTTTTATAACGATTTCCAATTATTGAAAAGTTGAAATGTCCTACTGTCGCACCCTGAAAAGATACTGTTTTGGGTTTAAGTTGCAAAGAGGAAATAGGGTTTAACCCACCATGAAATTTGGCAGTTGTTAAGATGAAATCTTAATCTTCTCCTTAAGAGGAGCTTCTCGTGACTACTGGACGACAGCTCAAGCGGCCAGTCACAGACTACTTTATCGATTGAAGGAGAAAATTTTCTTCCCCCAATTGGTCTTTGATGAACCTTAGAACTAAGTATTGGAGAATTTTAGAACTGAATTAATAATGGCTAAAAAGTGCTCGAGTATTTGCTGAAGTTTTTTGCACTCAATATAATAATAACACTTTTTGACCCACAAAAATAATGTGAGAACATGAAGCAATTCCAAAACAATCTCCACTCACATATTCACTGCATTAACTCATTAATAATCTTAGTTTTACCGTACAATCGAATGTGACTGTTGCAAATTAATCAGGAACTGTTGATGATACTGCAGGCCCCCCCAACTCTCCTGAGGGTATTGTGCGAGTTGGATCTCCAGTTTCTACTCCGATCGACGCCGCCGCTTTGAGCAGTTCTTCCGTCATTACATCCGGTGCTGCTGCTCTGAGAGATTTTCATCCGGCTGCTTTTTTCTCTTTTTTCCTTCTCATTTGTTATTGTTTTTGTGAGTTTTGAGAAAAAGAATAGAAAATGCACGGTATGAGATTAGATTATTACTTAGCCTTTTTTTTTTTTTCTTTTCCCGTATGAAAAGGTTCAATAAGATTACGTTTTTTTTCCCCCCATCCTAATGTCTTCATTTTTGAAAGAGAGGAATCCTTCTCATTCCCTCTCTTTAGATAGCCCAAAAAGCTATCTAAGGCCACTATCTTCCCAAAATAGTGATAATGTTTATTCGGCCTGTTCTAATCGATGATACCACTTCTGAAACAAACTGCATACCCGATGAACCCACTTGTGTAAGTTTGGCTTATTCTTAACTGATCATGGGCATGCCAACAAAATAAAATAAAATAAACAGATGGGAAGAATCGGTGGAAAAAGAGAAGAAAGTGAAGGGACAATGGGTAAAATATTGAGGAAAGAGGGAGGAAGAGAGCAGAAAATGTAGCAAGAATAAGAATGAGATGACAAGAAATCTGGCATTTCCCTCAGTTTTCGTTTTGTTTTGGACCAATCTGGGCAATCATTAAGATGCGTCCTTATAGTTTGTGGCGGAACGCAACGCAACCATTGATGTTGAGGGAGAGGCGGTGAGTTAGTTGAGGGGGGAAAATAGAAAAAGGAAAGTAATGCTAGCTAGCAGTTGTACGCCCTTTTTATCGGAGGTGTTTATTTGGTAAAATTTTTAGTTGTTCTTGGAGATTGTTTTTTTGTGATCAAATAATAGTAGAAGAATTATTTAAATTTTTTTGTCATATCAGTGCTTTTGATACGAAGGGTGTAAGGTAAATGCACAAGTTGTTACTTGAGGGGAAAAAAAAAAAGGCCATTCATGTCAAGGCCACTTTTCATCTTGGAGCCTACTGGTCGCTCAGGTTAGCACATGAAACTTCACTATTTTAAAATTATAACTGCATAGATGGAAAAAGAATGAAAATTATAGGGATTTGTAAATTTTCAAACAAATTGATGGTGATTAGGACTTTCATTCATAGAAAATAAAATCATGAGGGTTTGTTTAGTTTGCGAAATTTGCTCACAAATATCACATTTCAGCGTTTGATATATGCCTTTAGAATATGAAATTCTTGTAATGTTACATTCTTGAAAAAATGGGGGCTTAACATTTATGAGTTGAGAATTAGGAATGTGAGATTTTGAGTAGACCGGAATGTGCACATAAAATAGAATGTCGAAACTATCCTTATAAATGAATAAATTGACAAAATTTTTATTTAATACACAGCTCATTTTAGTTAAAATATTAATAATAATAACAAAAATATTGGCTGTAAATAAATATATTATTCATGATTAAGAGTTGATCATACTATTTTTAGAAATTTATTATTGTGTTATATAAATTCTAGTTGTAGTTAGTAAATGTTTGAATTAAATTTTTTGTCCTTTAAAATTAAAAAATAGGCAAACCTTTTATTTTAGTGCAAAGTTTAAAATAAATATTTATTATTGTGTAAATAATTTGCTACATTTTATGTTATAAATATTATATATATTTTTATAAAAGAGTATTAATGGAAAACTGTAACATTCATTAAATCTAATTGTTTATACCAAACATAATAATGTTACATTCCGATAAATTCAATTAAATATACAAAATAAAAGAATGTCATGTTTCGGGTATCGCATTCCCAGATATCACATTCTAAAGAATGTAATGTCGGGTGAGAATGTAAGATTATGTGAATCAAATGGACCATAAATTCCTTGAATTCTTTAAGAACTTGCTCAAACATTTTTTTTTGGATCTTAATATATAGACAAAGGCTCCAAACACAATCAATTTGTATAAAATTTTTTAAACCATTATAATTTTTTATGATTCCGTATGACTATAATTATAATTGTACAATAGCGAGCCGTGAGCAAAGATTCGCGCAACTGGAAAGCCGGATCCATTTAATGACAATTTTGAACATGTGCTGGGCCCATATTTCCAAAAAAACTCACGAATAAGAGTACCTTCTAATTATGGACACCTATGATATGAAAAAGACTCTTGAATTTAATTAGTCTTGTGCGTCTAATCGTAATCGCGAATCCACTCAACAACAAACAAAAACTCTCTTCTGCTCTCGAGCCTGAAGATTTGAAAGCAAAGAATTATGCCTAAATTTGACTCCTATTAATCTATCTTATAATATCTCATGATTTATTAACGGTTCTAATTTCAGGCTAACGTTAATCAGTGATAGATGTGAGCACAGTTCCCTAAAAACAAAAAAGGAAAAACAAAATGTCCCCTTCAATCGTTCGTTTTGGTGCAAATGAAACAAAAAAGGGAAAAAGAATCAAAGAAACGGAGGCTAATGGGCGGCAAAAATTTGACGATCTGTGGCCTTCGGCCTTTTTCAATGGCGACTCTTTCACGGCTATCTCTAAGCCACCAAACAGCGTTGGCGATTAAGCGAAGAGATAGGGGAAGAAAGAACGGTTTCTCTCCAGTTCAAGGAAAGCAAACCTTGCTGTTTCTCTTGATGATCCTATTAATATGTGTTCTTGCTTCTCCTTGTTCTTCCACAGAAATCGCAGGAAGGTTAGGGTTTCGCCCTTCAGTTTTTCTCTGTGTCATCGATCATTATTGTCGCCCTTTCAGAATTTTTGTGGTGAAATGCTATTTTTGACTTGAAATTATCTTTCAGAAATTCACGGTTCCGCCTCCAGGAGACAGCGAAGAACTCAGACCTATGGCGCCTCGCGGGGTTCAACTGATCATTCAAGACCGTCATGTATCCCTAATAATCTAAATTTTAATTTATTCGTATATATAGTGGGGTTCAAATTAGTGAGTGTAGGGTAAGAAAGGACTGAGCATTGTGAATTTTCTATATGGTTCTCTAGGTTTAAGGATAATTCATGTGAAAATGTTGATTGTGTTTCTATGCCCAGTAGACCGTGCTTCTTGGAAGAATTTAAAATGGGCTTATCAGAATTTACAATCTGAGGGGAAAATGTGGAAACAGGCCTCATCGCATGTGTTGTACCTTTATTAGTTTGAAGTAGGTGACCTGAAGTCGCTTAGCATAGGTTTACTTTTTCTTTTAAGTGATTCACAGTAATCCATAATAAATTTTAATGTCCCTAGAGCATTCTTCGTGCTGCATTTTTATTGTCAAGGATATTAAGCAAACGAGTTTTTTATTTTTATTTTTTTATTAATGATGTCTTATTTTTTATTTTCTATTCAATATACTAATGTCTTTTCAGACATATAGTTAGACCAGGAACATGACTAATTCAAGACAGAAAAGCATTTTGGCAGATTAAAAAAAAGATATAAAGGCATTTTGAAAGACTCAATGGTAAACTTAGAACGTTCTGCTTCATGAAGTATTATATTTGTCTTTCTTAATTTTTTCCATGCATTCTCGTCTGCAGGTGATGTTAGATAATGGCATACTTCAGGTCACGTTATCTAATCCAGGAGGAATAGTCACCGGAATACAATATAATGGAATTGACAATGTGCTTGAAATTATAAATAACGAAGATAACAGGGGGTACATGGCACATACAATCAACCTTTATTTCTTTCATTCCTCTTTCTTTAAAAGTTGAATCACAGTGTAGCAATAATTACCAATGGCCCATATATATTGATGTGAAGTAGTGAAATCTGTGAAGGGTGGAAACCTATAGCCTGGAAAATTGCTGAGAGCCATAGTTTTGTCGAGGCATTCAATTTTTTTTCCATGCAAATTGAAATTCTTTTGTTTTTCCTTTGGGTTTTATTTGTACACTGCGAGATAACACCCTTCGGCAACATTATCTTATATTACAGGTGTTGCATACATATGATGTGGTTGAAAGATTAGCTGCCACTTACAATTAGATAGTAATGCATCTAAAACACTCTGTTTTCTGATGGAATAGGTACTGGGACCTTGTTTGGAATGATCTCGGAGGCACGGGAACAACAGGAATATTTGATGTGTATGCTATCTCCCCCCCCTCCCTCCCTCCCTCTCTTCTTACACACACACTCACATGTGATTTGCCAACACATGATAAATCATTGCACCAAGGCAGTTATCATATCTAAGAAAGGTATATGACTGTATGCACTTAGGACTGCGGTGTACACCTAGCTGAAGGACTGATAATATTTTTCTACAGAAAAATAATCTGAGAAAAAAGTTGGATCATATCATCTAGCCAAATTTCAATTTTTCTGTGCCACACCAATTCGATCAGACTCCCTGCACTGATGCACGAAGATATGAGTATACAATTTGTTCAGTGTATCTGCTGAACTTAATTTGTCATGTAGTCATCAGACATGGATTCCGAGAATAAAATGAAATTCTTATGAGAGGCCTCTGATATATTAAATTCCATATTGCCACAGTGTGCTTGCTTCAAATACAAGTTAATTCCCTCTCATCAATATTTGTTGTAAATTTCTTCTTTCATATCATTCAGAATATTCTAGCTTTATTCATTTTGGAATTTTGGTCTTTACAGAAAGAATGCCTAAGCTTACACATTGCAGATTCATTTTTGCGCTAATGTTTGGAAATATGATACTCCCTCCTCCAAAATGTGGCAATTTTTAGTGTGTTTCATTTTGGTCTTAGAAACAAAAAATTGTGACACAGGATTAAAGGTACAGAGTTTAAAGTTATAGTGGAAAATGAGGAACAGGTAGAACTCTCATTCACTAGAATGTGGGATCTCTCACTCGCAGGAAAGCTTGTCCCCTTGAATATAGACAAAAGGTCCTTACTTAAATCTTGCACAATTATTTGATAAGAATCTTATATTTTAAATGTGCTGATAATGATGGTGATGTTTTTTTTAGGTTTATAATGCTTCGTGGTTCCTCTGGCTTTTACTCCTATGCCATTTATGAACACCTTGAGGAATGGCCTGCTTTCAGCCTTGGTGAGACAAGGATTGCATTCAAGCTCCGAAAAGACAAGTAAACACTTTCTTCCATCTCTTTTTATCTAAAAGGGGGCTACCCTTTATTTTCTCTGGTTATTCATTTTCCAGAACTGCCTTTCCCAGCACTAAAGAAGTCTCGGGGCCATTTAGCATTCATGGGGAAAGCCACAACCAATTATCCAAAAAATTGAAAAAGGCTTACTAATTAAGCCTAAAGCTATGCATTTCTTTCAATGAGTGCGATCCCAAGAAATAAAGTGGCTGTTAAAAGTTATCTGTTCAGAAAATAGAAGGAATTATATTCAAACCCTAGAATTTGGGTAAAACGATTATTGTAACTATTTTATCCTCATTATTTGTAGAAGTAGAAATACTCATACTAAGACTGCAAAATATAAAGGTTACTGATAAGGGAAAAAGAACACTATCCCAACCGTCCTACCTTTTCCTGTTGTTAACCCCTTTAAATTTCGATAGTCCTTGCGTCCTGAGCTTTATTCCATAATCACTGTTATTCCTTGTTTTGGTTCAGATTAATATATTATCCAACTAAAGCATAATCTGTTTTAACGACCTAGACCGTGAACTTGTTATATAAAGGTTACAAATATTGGATTGAAAAGAAGCGTGGACTGGATTCATGATCATTTAAAGTGCTTGTGTGCTCTTTGCTGATTATCTAATTATGTGACAATCATTGACTTACAAGGGCAATTGTTTATTTGGAATACAATTAGGTTCCATTACATGGCTGTAGCAGACAACAGGAAAAGGTTCATGCCCCTGCCCGATGATCGCTTATCAGGAAGAGGACAAGCCCTTGCCTATCCAGAAGCAGTGCTCCTTGTGAATCCTGTTGAACCTGAATTTAAAGGAGAGGTCCTAATTTCACAATGTTTTTGTGTATTTAAATTATTCTTTGACTTACTAAAACTAAGGTTTCATCCAATCGTGGTTTGTATTTCCCTTTTTAAGTTAGCATTGCGAATCCATCTGGTTCTGATTAATTTCCTAATGTGCAGGTGGACGACAAGTACCAATATTCTTGTGATAATAAAGATCTCCGGGTGCATGGGTGGATATGCTCTGAACCTCCTGTTGGGTTCTGGCAAATCACACCCAGTGATGAGTACAAATCTGGTGGACCTCCCAAACAGAATCTGAGTTCCCATGTGGGCCCTACAACTCTTGCAGTAAGTGACTAATTGTAACGCCCTGCTCCTCGGACCTAACCGAGTCTTGAAGCATTCAAAAATGACAGAACTATAATTTCAAAATACCATATATTTACCGACAAGCTCAAAGTTTTATTACAAAAGTTATACAAAAACTTTGCACATCGTTAGATGCACCCAAAAATTCACAAAATCTAAACAATAAAACCAGCTCTTTAACATGCCATCAAATTTTCCCACATCATCCATGTGTCATTACCTAAAATGAAGTGGTGAGCGAACAAGGCTTAGTAAAGGATGACCTCAAATAATACAAAATCAAATGAACTCACATGCAACCAATCAACTTGCATATTAATTATTTATTCAATCAATGACAACAATAAATTCAGCCACGGTCAATTCACTCCTTCGAGGTCATACAGTCCTTATTGGCACATGTTATGTGTTTGGGGTCACACAGTCCCCATATGGCACACATTCCGTGCTTGGGGTCACACATTCGCCAGTGGGTACACAAACTGTATTTGCGCAGGGTCACACACAGTCCCCAATAGTCGTTTCATGACATAACTCAAATACTACTAGCATAAGAATTATAAATTTCAATTGGACAATACTCTCAGATAAAAATGGAAATAATCCAAAATAATCTCGAATGCAAATCAAATAACTGCTTATGCCAAGATATCAAATTAACATGATATAATGAAATTGATAGGCAAAAATAACTATTCAATTCGATTGAACGAATGATTTTTGGGGGGGGGGGTGGGGGGGAGGGTAGTACTTCCCTACCTACAAATGACACGTGCGAGTAGAAAGTTATCCAATTGAGGAAGGAGATTTGATTAAGTGACAAACATCCTGTAATACTTCTTTTTGTTGTGTAACTATCTGTTTCCCCCACTTACTAACGAGTCCCAACCATAAAAACAAGACCACTTTTTTTTTTAAAAATTTTTATTATTTTCTTTTGTTACCATTTATTTACCCCAAGTGGTGGAGTGAGTCCATGTAGGTGGATGCAGTGAGCATGCGGACTCCAACGCTTGTTCTCCAAGTCCCAACTTGTTATCTTTCTTAACTACTAAGTTATTATGTTATTATTTTATCCTAATTTAGGCTACGTCCTTCCCAGCTTATATATACATTCCCATGTATGTACTGCCTTTATGGTAAAAAAAAAAATTGCTTTTATATTTGAATCGTCAAGTAATTAACATCTTTTTCTTTCTTTTTTCTGAAACTGATTATTAGAGTCCATCCAATTTTCTAATTAAAGATATATTTAATGATTATGGGTATTACACTGATAACATACAGATTATGACTACTACCACAATCCTAGATTCTTGGTGACCATATCTACCACGATGGAACATTTGGTATAATGCTATGATGATGCTTCCTAATTACATAAAATATGGTAGGCTTGGGTGGCACCATATGTACAATGACAATAGTTTGCTATGATGATAATCTCTAAGAGGGTATCTGTTTGCTTTGAATAGACGCAGCCTCTAGACAGTTTGAAATTCTGTGAAGTGGGGTGTTTTTTTCCTTGCTTTACGCACACTTTTGCTTTGGAGACTGATCAGATCATTAATAAGCATGGAAGCAACGGTCTGGTGACCCATCGGGCAATAATATTGGTCAATGAGGAGTTGATTCTTTGGAGGCCCTCGCCTGGTCCCAACTTCTTCCTAGATTGTTCCGCCACAATCCGTTGATCTGTTCATCTTCCTTCCACAATTCCCTCACACCTCTTTCCCCCCCCCCCCCCCTCATTTTGCTAGGTATCTTGACAGCTGCTTGTTCTTCCTGGCCTTTTCCCTGATGATGATGGTATTAAAAATAATAAGAGTTCAAAAAAACACATAGATAGCTGAAAAATAGTTGCAATATATGCTGGTTTTCTTCTTTTATTAAAATTTTCTGTCTGCCCTTTTAATGGGATCCATCTATTTTATGCACCATAAATTGAATTATCATATGAAATCTGATATGCTTAATGATTTGATGATGTAAAGTTGCAACATGGTACGAGATTGCATGCATGGCTGTGCACTTTAAAGGGTTACAACAAGAAATCATGAAACTTCAGATGTCTCATTACTTCATTTTTCTTTTTCTTTTTTCTTTTTTTTTTTTTTACCTTACCAAACATGGTAACTATTCAAGACGTTATCCTCTGAACCAATTTGTAGACTAATGCTAATTTAGTGTACAATACTTAACACTTAATTTTCCTAACCACCCTTTAATAGAAAGTGATTGAAGTTTCATTTTCATCAGGTGTTTTTGAGCTCCCATTATGCTGGAGATGACCTGTCACCAAAGTTCGGAGAAGGTGAACCATGGAAGAAAGTGTTTGGTCCTGTTTTTATCTATCTTAATTCTGTATTGGATGGAGATGACCCGTCCATGCTGTGGGAGGATGCCAAGATTCAGGTCTAGTGTACTAAAAACTGTTCACTTTATTTCTTTTGGGATGTGTGATGCAACCAGACTGTGACACTTGAGTGACAATTACTGAACGAACTTAATCTTCAGATGATGATTGAAGTCCAAAGTTGGCCTTACAGTTTCCCAGCATCTGAAGATTTTCCATCAATGGAGCAACGGGGTAATGTTAGTGGGAGATTGCTAGTCCAGGACAGGTTCATTAGCTTCTTTCTCACCTTCTGTCATTTGCAACTTTAAACTAAGCTTTATAATATGCCATTCATCTTCACAAATCATGGTAAGGAAATATACAAACATAAGATTTTTAATTCTCATAACGGTGTGTGTGACCAAGTTATTATGTTAAACTACTTGTAGTAATTCAACTAATGGTCTAAACGATGGGATGAGTGTGTGATTTTCAAGGAGTTGTATGCACATATAGCACCATCTAAAGTGATTCTAATTCGGCTGATTCTATTATCTACTTTCTTTTTTTTTTTTTTTTTTTTTGTGTAATTGCACTATCATAGGTATATATGCAATGATTATATATCGGCAAATGGTGCTTATGTGGGATTAGCTCCACCAGGAGATGCTGGATCATGGCAAAGAGAAAGCAAGGTAGAGCTTGGTTGACTTTTTCTAACCTGTTTGAGTTGCATTACAGTTATAACTAGAGATAGTAGATTTATTCTGTAACAGTAACATAGATAATTATTAACTGTTATCATTCCAAAATTACTATATCTTATGTTTTCCAATTACCCATGACCATGGCACATCTTCTAATCAATGCCCAGCTGGCTTAAGGACTGAGTACCAAAGCCAGCAAATTGTATAATGAAATACTGTTCCTCTGTTTTCAGAAGGGTCAGCAATACCAGAAACACACTAGTACCACATATACAAAAATTATTCTTAAAAATCGTTTCTTTTAGGACTATCAATTCTGGACCAGAGCTGATGAGGATGGATATTTCTCCATTTATGGTATTCGTACTGGCAATTATAATCTTTTTGCATGGGTTCCTGGTTTCATTGGAGATTACAAATATGATGTTGCCACAACGATAACCTCAGGTTCTGTTTCTTTTCTCCAACTATGAAACTTGTAGATTTACCTGCAGTGTTATTTCAAACAATTTTACAATTTGAATAGCATGCAAACAGGGTGCGATGTTGATTTTGGTGATCTAGTATACAGGCCTCCAAGGGATGGGCCCACGTTATGGGAAATAGGGATTCCCGATCGTTCTGCTGCAGAGTTCTATGTTCCAGATCCAAATCCAAAGTATGTTAACAGACTTTTTGTTGACCACCCCGACAGGTTAGATCCCTTTCTGTGACAGTATACAGCACCAATTTGTCAAAGGATAAGGGTTGTTTTGAGTTTTCTTCTTCTTCCTTTTTTTTTTTTTTTTTGCCCTTTTATGTCTAAGGTTGGCTAGACATGAGGAATGTGGAATTGTAATCGGACTGGTTTAAGAGGAACAAGATAATTAATTTGCGAGGATGTGTAAAGATAACCTACATAAGAGTTGTGAGGATCCCCATGGGCATTAAAGATATAAAGGCAGATATAGAATAGGAATGAATGCTAAATGATGATCCATTTAAACAAACCAATCTGATTTATTATTTTGAATCCATGTACCCAACCCAAATCTTCAGAACTGATGTCTAATTTTCATTAATCATAATAGCACTTTTAATCACAATATTACTAGTAAAATGATAATGTCACAACAATAAAGATATCTTTTGAATCATTCCCAACAAAATGTTCAAATATCAGTCACTGACAGTGACAGTCTGCATAAACATCATTGAGCGATGGATCTCTCTTTTTGCTGTGCATACGCAGTGTGCCCAGTGCATGCAAATACCAAAAATATCAATCACAATAGCTTTTCCTGGTCACAGGTTTCGGCAGTACGGGCTTTGGGACAGATATTCAGAGTTATATCCTGATGGAGACCTGGTGTACACTGTTGGCTCCAGTGACTATCGCAAAGACTGGTTCTTCGCTCAGGTTCCCAGGTGCCCATAATGCTTTCATACCATTTGTCTATTTCGCGGAATAGAATGGAATCGGTATTCTATAAAAATATAACATGCAATGAGTGATATCTCTATGGAGTATAAGTGAAATGGTTACTCTCATAGATCATGAGGGATCATGAGGGAAATAAACAATGAATAACTATTACCGATTACTAAGGGCTTAATAGTTATTATTTATCTATTTCTTTCATGGGCCTTGAAAAGTGTTATTCATCATGTACGCTTTACATAGTTCATTTCCCTAACCAAGCAGGGTGTGGTGGTTCTTTTAATGACACTGCTTTCTTAGTTTGGACTGTGATTGAGACCAGTAAATTGTTAATATTCTTATGAAATCCAAACAGGGTTGATGGGAGTAGTCTGTGGAAATGACAAACTCTGTAGCAATGGCTAAGGAGATTTTCTTGCATTATTATAGGAAAAAGGACAACAACGCATACCAAGGAACTACTTGGCAAATCAAGTTTAAAGTCGACAATGTGGATCAAAACGGCACCTACAAGTTGCGGCTGGCCATTGCATCCGCAACTCTTGCTGAAGTGCAAGTATTGAAAGAACTATTTGTTTGGGATATAATACCACATTTATGAAGTGAAAGAGACAAACTGATATCGTTTTGCCTCTTTCACTTAAAGAAGGATTCTCAAGGATTCTCTTTTATTTTTTTGGTTTCTCTCCTCTCCTCATAACCCTCTTCTCTAAGCTGATTTATGATGTGCTAATGGAGTTCTGCATTTTGTGAAAGGTTTGGGTGAACGATTCAAGGGCGAACCGGCCTCTGTTTACAAGTGGACTGATAGGGAGAGACAACTCGATTGCAAGGCACGGCATTCACGGGCTGTATTGGCTGTTCAGTGCGGACATTCCCGGGGGAAGGCTGGTTGCAGGCGACAATACCATATTCTTGACACAGCCCAGAAGCAATGGTCCCTTTCTGGGAATATTGTACGACTACATTCGTTTGGAAGCGCCCCCATCTTCGCCTATCCCCAGCAACAACCTCTAACTAACTACCCGTTATTCTCCCCCACCGATCAATTTTATTATTTAGGTCTCGTAATTGATGGTGAGTGATTTAATGGGATGTACATCGAGATACCGTATAGTGTTGTATTGCATTTCACAGGATGAAGACGTTGTTCTGTGTTTGCTGCAAATAATCATGCATATTCATACTAAGCTGTGGTTAATAGGGAGAGATGACAAATGGTTAGGATCGAGATGACAAATGGTTAGGATCGAGTTCAAGGACTGCAATCTCATTTAAGATTCAAGTACTCGAATTTGGACGGAGACGGTCCTATTACCACATCAAAACCCCGCTCCCATTTTAATATGAAAATACCAAAATAATATTTTTTTTGAAAAACATTCCTAAATGGATTAGCTTTTTCTCAAAATAAGTTCTAACCATGCAATTGATAATTGCTACTGACCTAATATTTTATTATTTTGACCATGAAATTGGAAATTAGGTGACTACTTTTTCATTATTTTGGTCATGCAATTGACCATTGCATTGAAGATAATTACAAATCCTCTCTATAAATGACTCTTCTAGATGATTATAAGTCTAAAATTTGAGAAAATTATAGGTCCTCCGGATAAATAACTCCTTTAGATAATTACAAGTTCAAAATTTAAAATAATTATAAGTCTAAAAATTTAAGAAAAATCGATCATCCACTAAAGTAAATGTTAAAATTTTCAGAAAAAGGTTCCCAAAATAATATAGCAAAAAAAATTCTTTCGGACTTTTTTCTAAATTTTTTAACATTATTTGGTGGATAATCAAATTTTGTTGAATTTTGAACTTGTAATTATCTAGAAAAATCATTTGTCTAAAGAACTCGTAATTATCTAGAATTTTGGACTTATAATTATTTAAAGGAGTCATTTATCTAGAGACTTGTAATTATCTTGAATTTTGGATTTGTAATTATTTAGGGGACTTATCATTATCTTGAATTTTGGATTTATAATTATGCAGAGGAGTCATTTATTAGAGGATTTATAATTATCATAAATTTTGGTCACGCAATTAGCAATTGAGTGACCACTTTTTTTAATAAAATATTGGTCATACAATTGTTAATTGCTTGTCTAAAACTTACTTTAGAAAAAAAACTCAACTGAAGACTTAGTTTGAGAATTGTTTTCTAAAACTATATTATTTCGGAATTTTTTTTCCGTTTAAAACTTAATACAAGTGCATATTCATATCTCAACTTGATGGAAGCTGGGAAGATTAGCTCCCTACATCGAGGTTGCAGGTTAGACGAGGTAAGAGAGCTAGTCCTCATGAAATAGTTAGTAAAATATGATAAAAGTACGGTTATAAAGAAGCAGATGAAAAAATTGATATGGTAAAAGTTTTATATATGTTGGTATGCGAATAATATGACTACGAATGAACGGTAATATGCCCCAACTTAAATAAAATGAAAATAATTAAAGACATTTGATGCACTTTCATCGTAAAAATTCAAGTATATGCGCAAAAGTACGAAATTGTAAATTAAAGTTGTATTAATCGTCTTATTTCACAAGAAGTCATTTTCTTCTGCTTTAATTAATTTCAAGTACCACAAGTAATATTGCAAATAAATGTTTAAAAAAAGTAAAAAATATTTTAAGAAGCAAATAAAATTTATACGGATGAGTTTTATTTTATGTTTTATATACTGGACTTGAAAAAAATTTGTATTTTTTTATTATGTTTTTCAAATTTTCATTAATACATGCGCGTTTCAATAAAACATATGGTGTCGATATTATATGAGTATTTACTAACTAAAGGGCTTCTCTGTTGGGGAACCTTTTAATTTAATGATGTACAAGATTTTTCAGGGTTAAATAAACGAAACTGTTTAATTGTATTTTATTAGGAAAATTCCATACTAAAAGTGGTGAAATTTTCGAACATAAATATCATCAATTAGTAAAAAGGTAAAAAAAAAATGTTACCTTCCTCTTTGTCTTCTTCAACCGTTACTTTCCTTCTTCAATTTCAAATTCTATCTCGAGTCTCCATTCGAGCCTTGCATTTTCTTGAAAAATCCACAGGCCATTCAATAGTTTCTCGATTTAAAAAAAAAAATTTATTTAAGCAATGGTTTCTGACTTTTGATTACGTTTTTGTACATAGGTTCTTGCAATCTGTTCACTGTAATGCCCCAACCTATAACAGAGCTTTTTACACGAATTATTGGAAAACTAAGCATAAGTATGAGGAAAAATTACAAGAAGAACTGTAAGAGAAAAAGAGAGAAAGAGGAAGAGAGGATATAACAGATTACACATAAAAAGTATGAAACCACTCAACCAATCCAAGCTAGACATGTGATGGCTGTTACAATAGGCTAAAAGCATAAACAAAGAAATGAAAAAACAATTTTGCAATGGTTTGCCTACTCTCAAAATAGTGTTGTCACCTTGCCTCCATATAACCTCGAGGAATAAGCATAACATTCACTTTCCCTTATCTTCATCCTTGTCCTCAAGGATTAAAATCTGGAAACCTGGCCTCAATCGTAGGCCAATCCTCCCATGTAGCCTCTTTCGTGGAAGAATGGACCCACTGTATTAGCACTTGTGTCATTGTGGCATTATTCCTTTTGACTACCCGTTGTTGCAATATTGACGGCGGAGCAACCTTGGAGATGCCATCATCATCTACCAATAGCAAGGTGGAACTTGAAATTACCTTCCGCCCTAGCTTCTTTTTCAGTAGTGAAACATGAAATACTAGGTGGAGGAGTGACCTTCTGCTTTTCTGGCAATTTCAATTTGGAGGCCACTGGTCCATTTTTCTCAGTTTGAGGTAAAAGGACCATAGAATTTTGTAACAAGTTTGGAAGTTTTGTCGCAAAGCCATAGGATTTTGCTTGAAAGGCTATAATTTTAAGTATACTTGCTCCGCAACTTGGAAAGTGCGTTTAGTCCTTCCACAATCACTATCAAACTTCATTTGGTGCTGGACTTTTTGCAAATTCTCTTTGAGAAATTCAGTTATTTTCTTACCCTCATTAATTTCAATGACCGAAGCTACTGAGGTAGATAAATAAGGTCTCATGGTGAGTTGGGGGGGTGGGTAGCCATCCAGAGCTTGAAAAAGGGCCATCTTCAAGCTATGATGATAGTTTGAGTTATACCAATACTCTGCTAAAGATATCCATTTATCCCATGCTTTTGGCTTTTGGCTAATCATGCATCTGAGATAAGTTTCCAAGCACCTATTTAACCTTTCTGTCTGCCTATCACTTTGTGGGTGATATGCAGTGCTATAATTGAGCTCGATACCCAACAATTGAAAGAGCTCTTTTCATAGCTAGTTTGTAAATACCCTATCTATCATAATGGAGCTTAGGAGTCTATGCAACTTATAGATTTGCTCTAGGAAGAACTTGGCAACATCTATGGTTGAATAGGGATGTATGAGGCAAATGAAATGAGGATATTTAGTAAATCTGTCCACTATTACTAATATAGTGTCCTTCCCTTCTGATTTAGGTGAGCCTCCTATGAAATCCGTGGAAATTTGATCCCAAGCTTATGCAGGTATGACCAAGGGTTGTAGTAACTCGGGATAAGGCACTGTCTCATCCTTGTGCTATTGGCATACTCGACACTCGAGCATATAACGCTAGATTTGCCTTTTTTCGTGTTTGGCCAGTAGAACAAAGCCTTAGCTCATTGATAAGAGCAATGCACTGCTAAATGTCCCCCAATGACTGAATCATGAAAGGCTTTAATTATCCTCTCTCTAAGTACTTTCTGATTTCCTACAAACAACCTCCTATTACGCCTAAGCACTCCACTATGATAAGTATAACCTGGATAAGATATTGGTTCAATCAATAGAACAACAATGATATTTTGGGCTACTTCATCTTGCCAATAGCTCTCTTAGATCTCTTCGACCCAAATAGGAATGGTTTCTATGATTGCCTTGCAATCTCCATGCTACACCCCTCTCCTAAAAAGTGCATTTGCTACCTTATTTTCCGCTTCTTTTTTGTACTGCATTTCACAATCAAAACCTAAAAGCTTTGTCAACCATTTTTGTTGTATAGCTATGGTGATTTTCTATTCTAGTAAATGCTTTAAACATTGTTGGTCTGTCCTAATGACAAAATGGTTGCCATATAAATAGTGTCTCCACTTAATGACAGCCATTAGTATTGCCATGAATTCCTTCTCGTAAATGGACAGGCCTAGGTTCTTTGGTTCCAATGCTTTGCTAAGGAAGGCTATAGGTCTACCCCTTTGCATTGGAGCTGCCCCTAGACCAACAATACAAACATCAGTTTCCACCACAAATAGTAGTGCAAAATTTGGCACGGCTAGTACCGTGCCTCAGTCATGGCCAGTTTCAAAGCCTCAAAGGCTTTTGTTGCTTTAATAGTCGATGTATAGTTGTTTTCTTTAGTAAAGAGGTTAGAGGTTTGCTTATCACTCCATAACCCCTAATGAATCTACGATAATAGCCTACGAGCCCAAGGAATCCCCTTAATGCCTAAACAATAAAGGGTAGTGGCCAAGATTGCATGGATTCAATATTGTTAGGATCAGTAAGAAATCCTCCCTCCCATATTTTATGACCTAAGTATTCTAATTGGAGCGGTCCGAATGTGCATTTGGTCTTCTTGGCATGTAGCTTGTGCTCCCGTAGCAAATTGAATACACTTTTCAAATGTTGTATGTGTGTACTCCAAGTGGCAATATATATGAGAATGTCATCGAAGAAAACTAACACAAATTTTCTTAGGAAAGGGTTTAGGAAATCGTTCATCAGCCCTTGAAATGTTGCAGGAGCATTGGTAAGCCCAAATGGTATTTACCATAAATTCAAAATGACCATGGTGAGTCTGAAAGGCAGTTTTGGGAACGTCCTCCTCATTCATTCTGATCTAGTGGTATCCTGAACTTAAAGTTTATCTTGGAGAAGTACTTAGCTATGTTAAGTTCATTTAATAGTTCCTCAATATTAGTAATGGGATATTTGTCCTTAATGGTTAGGTTGTTTAACTACATATAGTCCACACACATTCTCCATGTATCATCTTTCTTCTTCACTAGAAGTACAGAAGCTGTAAATGAACTTTGGCTAGGTCTAACGAAGCCTTGTTACAATATAACTTTCACTATCTTTTCGATTTCATGTTTCTGTATGTACGAATACTTGTACAGGTACTGGCTCTTAGGTTCAACTCTCGGTTTAAGCTTGATTCTGTAATCTCTGGTTCTCACGGGTGGAAACCCAGTTGGTGCCTCAAATACATTAACATATTCGAACAATACCTTGCCTATAGGATAGGGTAAGTTTTGTAATTTTTCCTCATTGCTAGTCGTCACTATAAATAATTGCCCAAGTATTTCATAAGTCTGTTTATTTAACAACTTATTCAACCACTTGCCACTCAGAGTCTTCACTTCATTGCCTTGGGTATTTCCCTTTAGCTTGATATTTCTTCATTCTTTATAGATGTGCACCTCCAAATCCGAGTAGTGGAAAACCAATGGTTCGTGGGCTTTCATCCAATCTACTCCACATCCTCTTAATTGCAGAATTCTAAGGTCTTGGTTGAACTTGTGTCCTTGTATTTTCCATACAAATTGAGGATATTTTGAATTATAGATCATTTTACTCCCTCCTGCTACAGATATAACTAGAGGAATTACCTCTATGACATTATTTCCAACAACTTCTATAGTTTGAGCATCAATGAAACTATGAGTGCTCCCTGAGTCAATGAGTATAAAAATTGAGGTTTTGTTCACATACACCTTAATCCTCAAGGTGTTATAGGTAGTGCTACCCGAGATGCCATTTACAGAGATTTTTGTGTCCTTCTCATTTGTTGTGATTGCCATTACCTACTCCCATGGTGGATCTTGGGGCTAAAATTGCTTCTTCCTCAGTCTGTTATGATCGAGTAAATCTGCTTTTGTTTATGCCCGTGACCTGTTGTGAATACTTCATCGCAATTGTAACACAGTCCCTTTCTTCTTCGAGCCAGCATTTTAGCTGATGTCAACTGTCATTAGTTGGGTACTGAAGTAACTGGCTAGATTGGCCTAGTAGGCTGTGTGGTAGTGTTCTTTCCCACATTAGGTATTGCAGGGAAGTCCTAGTGGTGACCCTCTCATTGGGACTAGTTAAAAGGGGTTGAATTTGGGAATTCCCTTTTGGCTTCAAGGAGAAGTGCTTTAGGCATTCTTCTTGCTTAGCAGCCAATTTAAATGCTTCCTACAATGAATGGGGATGGACTATTTGCACCATATCTTTGGTTTTAGATTTGAATCCACTCATAAAACTTGCAAAGAAATATTCTTCTGTGTACCTTCCATTCAATTGGAGCATGAATGACCTTAGTTCTCCAAATCTCTCTTGGTATTCCATCACTCTAGATTGTTGCTACAGCTTATTGAACTCATCACTTATAGCTTCAGGTTCTAAGTTGGGGAACCTATTGCACAAGGAAACAATAAACTTTTCCCAAATCACCATCTGAACACCTGGGAATTGAGTCTAGAACCATCTATCTACCTTCCCATCCAAATATAAGGTAGCATAGTGGACCTTCTGGTACTCACTCATAGCATGGATTGTGAAAAACTTCTGGCATTTTTGTACCCATCCTCTCACATTCTCACCATTAAAATGGGTAAATTCAGCCTTGGGGAATGAATAAAGATCAGAGTTGTTGCCTAGGTTCAACGGTAATTAAGTCGTTGTGTCTCCTTTAGGTGTTGGGAGGAGTGGATCTCTTTCAAAAGAGGAGAAAAGTCCTTTAGCTACTGTGGATTTATCCTTCTTCATTTTCGGGGTTATAGCTAGAATTGGGGGTTGAGAGCTTCTGTTGAGGTTGACCTTCAAATCTTCGATGGAATTAAGAATGGTTGTCACAAACAATTTTTCGATTTGACAGAATTGATGAATGATCACTCTTTGTACAAACTCTATAATTGAAAGACAAAATAGAAAATTGATAAAATAATCGAATAACTTAGGCGCGAACCAGATCGCTCTCTTTAGACGATTCACACCTACTACGGGTAAACCGAAGTGACAGTATCTCCGACGTGTCGCCCCAAGATACCAAGGCTGAAAGTTTGAACGATTCTTTGATTACTTGACAAAATCCGAATCGAACTCACTACACGCCCACACTATGCCCAAGAAACTCAAGAACACCAAGAAAGCTTCTCTTTGAGAGAGCAAGCTAAGAGAAGAAGAGAGGGAGTGTGAGTTGTGATTTCCTCCTCACAGCTCTTGGCCTTTTATAGGCGTAGAAAAGGCTCCTCATAATGATAACCATAAAAATGAAATTAATATTGAAATAAATTTAATAATAAATAAAAAGAAACGAAAAACATAATAACAATAAATTCTGTAATTAAAACAAATTTAAACGTTTGTAACGGAAAACCGATATAATGACAATGAATTCTGTAATTAAAACAAATTAAAACTTTTATAACGAAAAACAAACATCACTGTTACAAATTCTTTATTTGTTAAGAATTTAAGATAAATAACTTCAACAGCTTCCCAACTAACTAGAAAGCTTATCTAGGGATTCCAGAACATGATCAAATTTCTTACCCATTGCTTGCATTTGTCCAGAAAGAACTGATACGGTCCTCTCTAGGCCTTGAATGTCTCGATGTTGACTATGGGCTTCCTCTTGCAATCCTGCTACTTGTTTGCCCAAAGTCTCATCCATTTTGATTCTCGTAACTTTCGCCATTTTGTTTTAGGACCAAAGCTCTGACACTAGATGTAATGTCCCAACCTATAACAGAACTTTTACGGGAATAATTGGAAAACTAAGCCTAAGTATGAGGAAGAAGAATTCGAGATTTATTAATGATTAAGAACTAGCCATTACAGGAAGAACCGAAAGATAGGGAAAAAGAGAGAAGAATCAAATTCATTGATGCCCCTTTGGACTCACTCAGCACAACTTACAACAAATTACAAAGGAAAAGCGTAAAACCACTCAAACAATCCAAGCTAGACATGTGTTGCTGAGGAGAGAAAACGAGGGAAGATGAGGTAAGAGAAGAATCTAATTCATTGATATTCCTTTGGACTCACTCAGCACAACTTACAACAAATTACACAGAAAAAGCATAAAACCACTCAATGAATCCACGCTATACATGTGGCGGCTGTTGCAACAGAATAAAAACATAAACAAAGAAATGAAACCGTAACCTTGCTCGCCTACCCTCAAAAACGGTGCCGTCACCCTGCCTCCACGTGACCTCGAGGAATGGACATAACATTGGCATTTCGTAGGAAATTGTCATCGCAAATCTGTGGTACCGCAGGAATGGCAGCGTACCAAGTGTACAGGAGGTCGACGATCGGGATATTAAGTTTAATTGAAACTTTGGACGGGATGGTGCAGAATGGAACTCAGTCAGTCCTGAGCTCGCCATTCAAGTTCTTCTTCAGTTCGACAAGGCAGGTTTAAATTTATGCCGCATTGTAAAGAATCTGTTCTTCTTTCTTTTTCTTAAATTATGGGTTTTAGACGCCTGATTCCAATTTTGCATTCTGACGTCGTTGTCTTGTGAATTTCGGTCAATCACAGAAGCTTTAGAAGTTAAGATTAAATTCTCCATTGAGGTAAGCTTATTTTGTGTAGATTGGTTCTTATCTGCCTTCTAATTACAGCTGCATTCACAAAATAGATGATATTGGTATCATGTGCTAGCTGCAATTTGTTTCTAAAATACCAGGAACTTTTTCTTGTCAGTTTGCTGCAATCACAGGCCAGAGTGGGTTTCTTCCATTGTTGCATTTCATGCTCTATGAATCCCTAATTCTTTGGCCATTATATCTTTTAAACGTGCCATTGTGGGTTTGAGCTTCCAACCTAAAGAATGCAGTGTCTCGTATAATTGTCCATTAATGACCAGAAAGTGTACTTTATACCTTATAATCTTGTTCGGATCTCAAAAGCAATGGATGAGATGGGAAAAAAAATTAAGGGCTTTTGAAAAACATTTATTTTTCAGGATTTTTGCTTCTTCACCTTTCTTATTTCCAATAGTACAGTAGGCCAGTATTTATTCTCCATTATTCTTGCAGTTGCTTTGAGTTATGGGTTTCAGTTGAATTTCTCTTATATGCAGCAAGGTCTTGCTTTTTGAGGATTTGCAGAGTTAAAAGCAGCACTCTCTGTTTTTAATATAGCTTTTTTCCCCCTTTTACACCTATCCTACAAAGTTTTTGGTTTTACTGATTATCAAATTAGTAATTATATAATTTACCCAAAAAAAATAGTGATTATATATTTACCAAAATAAAAAAAATGTAGTGATTATATTGGTCATGCATTGAACCCTTTAACCATTTTATAAATCATTGTTCCATTACTAGTACTAGGTAGATAGAAACGTCTTTTGAAACTGGGTAAAGAAATACGAGCAATCCGCAGGAGTGACAAATGTAGCTAAGAACTAATAACACAGCCTCTCTTTGGATCATAAAATGACTGTAAGATACAATAGGGAATAGTTTCAAAGTTCTGAACAAAGAAATCCTTTCTTGGAACTATATTAAAGACATTTTTTCTCCATTTAACTGTTCTTTGTATATTCTGAGCTTAGTCGAGTATTCATTTTTCTTTCTGCAAAGTACATTCTGTGATGGAACCCTTTCAGCACTCATTGCTGAGTCACATGTGTGTGCATGTCCAAGCCTTGATAAACATTTAGTACATTATAGCCTCAAGATTTATTATTATTTGCGTTACTAGTTTCTCTTATGTAGTAGCATTTGAATTATTATTATTATTATTTTTTGGAGATGAGGAAACCCCCCCCTCCCGGAGCGGACCCGAAAATCCTACGCTTATGCAAGGGCCCACTACTCATGCCTGACAGGTAAATCGCGAGTAATTTTTGTGAGCAATGAGTTTCGAACCTTTAACGTCGTCGCCCACCACCCAAGTGACTTAGTCCCTTGAGCAACCAGGTTGAGCTAGCATTTGAATTATTATTCGTTTTCACTAAGGGGAAAAATATGTTAATTTTGCCAAGCACTTGTTTTTCCGGAAGCATTTTCAGTTGTTTTGGATCTTTGCCATGTTTAACTGTAGTTTTATCTGGAAGCAACACTAGCTACCATGGTTTACAGATAGAAGGCACATGATATCAAATGTTAACCAGATTGTGTGGTCAACAATCTTTTGGTTTGAATGCTTTTTGAAACATGGATATCTTCAATGATGTTCAGGTGTCTTACTAATTTCTCTTCATAATTTTTGTCCTAGCATCTACTTTTCAAGTGATTGTGTTAAGGCATGCACGTTAATATTCTGACTGAATGCATTTATGATTTTAATCCATTTCAAGAACTAAATATTTGCTTCTTTTTATACTAAAAATATATGCACTGGCCTAAATTGTGCATAATCATTGTTAACTTTGTCGTGTTTGTGCTTGTTTTCCCTCAAACTGCCAACTGGTCTAGAGACCCATCTACTTTGTTATGTTATAGGTATCTTTTTTTTTTTTGGTTATTCTTGTTCCGGGATAATATCTGTGGATTATAGATTAATTTTTCACTTGCCTTTTATAAAATTTGTCAGGCTTGCAGTAGTATGAAGATCAACCTAATTTATTAAGTGGATGATCTGTTGAATCATTGAACATAGAACATTTTTCCAATTATGGTGGCATTGCAGTGCCTTGTGATGTTGGTGACTGAACTCTGGAGGGGGGTTGCATGAGCTACCTGAACATCCATCGTATTATTGGTAGTTTTGCCATAAGATAGTTACAAATGGTTGCCGACATGGCCCTTGGTGGCACGGTTATTAAAGAGTGACTGCTTGATTGGTAGGAAACTCGTGTTTGAGGAACTGTTTTCACTCTATGAGCTTCTTTGGAATCCAGGACACTTCAGAAAACTATGTTTTTCAGATTTACATATAGGCTGGCAGATTATTTTGTTACGTTTGTTTTCACTCCATTCTCTATTTCAATAAAGCTTCTTCTTACACCATAGAAAATCTATCTATAGAATGGAGTACTGTGTACATATTCTTAGTTTCATTGCCTGACTTTTTTATTCTTCAGCGCACAGTTATGAGCCCCTAGGATGCTTAAAAAAGGGCATGTCTGATTTCTTTGCTGCTTCATCTGTACAGGGGCATCTGCGCACATACCAATTCTGCGACAATCACTGGACCTTCATTTTGCAGGATGCTTTGTTTAAGAACGAAGATAAACAGGAGACCGTCAGTCGGGCCAAAATAGTGGCCCATGACACGAAGCTTCACACACAATGAGCTGCCATGGATCAATTGTGGGTAGAAGTGGACTATACGTTGGAAGTTTTTGAACCCATCAACCTTCAACAACCATTTTTTAATCTGATTTGGGAAATGAAAATGCTGCATCTGAAATGACCGATGGTTCCTCCCCCCTGAGTTGTGCAGAAATGAAGTATCTCAAGGTTGCAACTAATTGATATTCACGTGTATATAACCTCAAAGGTTGCGCCAACGAGACCCACATTGATTCATCAGTTTAAGTTTAGCGGCCACTCATATTTCTTTGACTTGGTTCAATCGACTCCTGTAGGTAGATGCTCATTTATGAGTTCGCCCTACCTCTATGATAAGAAAAATAAAAATTACATTCATCTTGCAAGAGAATTTGTATGTCATCAAAGTTCATGAATTCGTTGCATCTTCAAAGAGCATTTACTCGACCTCACTCTTCCATGAAATAAACCTAAGAAATCATTACCTAACTAGTAAAGAGCTAAAATGCAAATATTCTAATAGCTGAATTCACAAAATAGGGAGTTTGATAAATTTCTTTTGAAGAGGATGTTTGCAGGAGTTACACAGGTCCTATATAAGATGAATGAGTTAGACATGTTTACCTTACCCTAACATATAAAGTGTAAGATTTGGCTTACCTACATTTTGAGGTTTTTTTTAAAAATGTTTTTATTTTGGGTGGAAATATCACACTTGTGTTTAACCTCATTAGAGATAGTTAAAATATTATGTAAAAATAAATTTCACCCATTTGATAACTAGTGTAAATGCTTTTGATTAGCTTAGTTTTAGGAATGTTATAAAACATTTGAAAATATATTTCTTCACAAACATTTGGGCTCCTTTGCCTCCAATATCTTTCAATTTTTATAAATTTTATTGGGCATCTTCTGACCATACAAATATAAGGAGCATTGAAAAAGAAAGTTATAACGTGAATTTTTATGAGATTTGGGATTAGCTGCCTATTTATCTAAATATTGAAAATTTAATAATATCTTTAAATCTCTTGATTTGCTCCTTTTGAAGTATATGCCTATAGAACTACTGAAATTTATTTAAGAGAGACATTAAAAGATAAGTTAGGTAAAAGTAGTTAAAAATGAGCCCAAAACGGGAGTTACTTATTATAACCTTAAATGCCCGGAAAATTAAATTCTCTAAGAAATATTTGGGGGGGGGGGGGGGGGGGGGATAAAAGGGCCTCACAAAGATGGATTTAATATTTATTTAAGATATTAACAAATCGAGATACAATTGCAGAAAATGGATTATTATTTTTTTCCAGAATTTTTATTAAAAAAAAAAAAGAAAAAAGAAGAAGGCGGTGGGTACCGACGCGTAAGACCGCCTTTCTTATTGACCCGGAACGGGGAAGGCATCGCACGGTGTTATAATATACCTTCATTCACCACTTCTTCTCTTATAAGAAACCGAAACCCCCGTCCGCCCTACTCACTCTATTCCACCAAATTTATCACTCCGTCCCCCTTTCCATTCGTTTGGGGCTTTCCTCTCGCTCTCTCGCTCTCTCGCTCGTCCGCCCCTCTTTGTATGGTTGAAGTCGGATTTGTATGCATCCATCTCTCTTCCTGCTGCAGAAACAGGTATCTCTGATCTGTTCCAATCTCACTTCAATCTAAACCCTGGTTTCTTAATCTCTGTCTCAGATTTTGATTTCGATTCTCGGCTGGTTTTTTTGATAATCACTTTCTAGTACATGAAAGTAGAGAAGTTGAGGTGAGATGACAACCCTAAGATCGAGCTTGCCGTCCCGGCTGCGGCAGCTTCTATCCGGCGAAGCTGCCATCGGACCGTCCCTGAGGCTGGATACCGAACCTGTGAGTCTTCATCTTTCACCCGTTTCCCTGTTTCATTTTCTGTTTTATGGCCTTTATGTAGTCCTACAATTCTTCGTTTAGTAGGCCGTGGGATAGACTTTGTTTCGGTTTCCGAATCACTAATTCTTTCTGCTAAGTGAACTCTAATGTCTTTGTACGACTAATATTGGTTTTTGCTTGAGGGGGTTGAAGTTCTTTTTTTTTTTTAACTAAATAATGCTTTTTTGCTGTAGCTATACATGTATGGACGCAAAACTGTTTGTCAATATATCTTACGTAGGAGTATATCATAATCTGATGAACATGAGGCGCTCCTATGCATCAAGGTGGATCATTCATCAAATAAATAGCCCTTCATTGTGTCCACTGGTTATCTAGTCTAGGGTTTGTATAGGGGATTCGTGCATTATTTCCCCTTCTTGATTTATGTCTCTATTCGGTTGTACATTGAGAGTGCATGAATTCTGTTTTCTCTATTTAAAAAAAAAACCGTTATGTATACTTAAATTGAACTACAACATTATGGATCTGTTGGACATTTCCCTTTTGATGGCGTTCCCTTTTCCACGTGCCCTTGGGGCTGGGCAAAAGATTTTATTCTATTTTTTCCATCTGTAAACAAATTTCTTTTCGGTGTTTATATCATGATTTACTAAGACAACTCCAATCAATATTTTTTACATATACAGAGTCTTAAATATCATTGTTCAAGTATTAGTTGTTCTGGTGTGCATCTAGTACTGTTGGTACAATACATACAATCATTTAAATAGATGTATCTTCTATTCATATGCATACATGTGTGTGTGTGTGTGTATTGATGTGTATATGCATCTTCACATGCAATGTATGATTCTTTATTATTAGTCGGTAATTGTAAATGTTAAGTAAGTTGGAGTTGAGTTGTAGGAAAAGAATAAATAATACATTATTTATCATACAAAACAATATGTATATTGGATTCCTTGGGACAGTAGTCTAACACACACGATGGATATCCACATAAATCATTTCATGTAGGTATAGAATAATATTTTTAAGTTCTTATTGAGCACAAGAAATCCTCAATAAACACAAGAATATCTTCATGCTAAGAAGTGTTTGAGACTTGATGCCAACTTGATTCAATGTTGATCTGTTTTTAATGGCATCCATTGATCACATGAAACTCATTTTCGAAATCGTTAGATCAGAATGTTCTGGGCACTTCAGTATGGCATCCTTTTTTTATTGGTTTCTGTGTGGCAGTCTTTTATTACTCAGTCAAAAATAAGTATTATATATGGATATAAGACGTATGAGTTTTAAGTCCATTATTTAAAATTTTAGAAGGAGAATGGGCCTTGTAATGAATGGCGGGTGAACATTTGGAAGCAGTGCCAGGTCATTATCATGTTAAGTTGTTCTTTCAAACTGCTCCTTCCTACAGTTACTTAATTCAGTGAAAACCCCCTTGTACCATGATCCAGAATGCATGTACCAGGACATGGTATTTTTGCTTACAGATCACCGAATCTAGCATACCAAAAATCCCTTTCCAGAAGGAAAAGTTCTTTTACAAAAGAAAATTTCAGAGACCAATCTTAAAAGACTTCTGACCCACATTAAACATGAACTATCTAGTCAGTTAGACATTTCATGTGTTGTAATCAGTAACTTTATTGTATTTATCTAAGACTTTAATCTGATTTTAAACTTTCGGTATGTCTACAAATAATATATACAAAATTGCTAGTAGATATATACATATGATACTAAAGCTGCCTGAATAAATGGACTTTAGTGTATTGTGTACCTGAAAAGGTATTGACTCGGCCTACCCCTCGAATTGCATATTGCTTATTGCATATTGCTAAACTAATGTTCCCCGTATCCATACCTGTGCCATGAACCGATGCATACCCGGAAATAGGTGCTTTCTGTTTTGAGATATGAATGTGTATCTGTTTTGTTTTGTGATTGAATTATGGCTTTGTATTGCTGGCTGGCATAAGTAAAATTGAAGCACTTCTTTTGGTGAATATGTCTGCACAGACATGTGTCTAACACATGGAAAACGTGTTATAATCTTATTTTATTTTTTAAGATTGGACGTGGGTCAGTCGGGATGAGTTTGAGGATGGAATGAGAGTTGAAATTCACATTTCAAATTGCCATCCATGAAAAGTTATGCATCAGACTTGGTTTCTCTAGCTGTCATTCAATCAATTTCCCTTGTCATCATCTAATTTTTACTACCCAAATTTCATCATAGATACTTGACATTTTTTGCACATCAACGGAGAAGGGAGAAGGGGAAGTGGAAGAATGGATTTCCTAGTGAGAGAGAGCGAGGGAGGAGTTTGTGAAGTGAAATCTATTGCAAAAAGGAAATAAGGGGGGACCATATAAAGCAAAGAAGAAGTGTTGCATCAAGTCTTTGTGTATTGACCAAAAAAAAGGAGCTTAAGCGCTCTTGGGACCCCCCCCCCCCCCCCCCCCCCCTTCCTCCTCTTCCCCCTAACCCAAATGGCCCTAAGCGCTCAAAACCAATCCTTGTGGCGTCCTTAAATGAAAGTTTTAGGGCAATAATCAGGGACACAACAAACCTAACAACCAATTCGGCTAGGCTAAGTTGGAATGTTGCGACTTTCGATACACTTTCCTTTGGGTGTAAATGGGCCTTTGCACCCCCCTTAAAATAATTACACCTTCTAAAAGAAGAAAAAAAATATATATATGTATGGTTTGCTTATTGTGGATTTTAATTTTTATTAAGAAATACCAGATGAAACTTTGATCTATATATCCTACAATTTTCTAGTATCACTTCTTCTTTTATGAAATACAAAAAAGGGGGAAAAAAAGGGTTCCTGGGAAGGGTTTGCATAAGAGCTTGTATGAAGAGATTAAAATTTCTTATTTGTGTGCTCAATTGAGTGATTCCTATAATGGTTCTAAGGGGAATCTTCTATTTCTTTCTGGGCCATATGATCAAAGTGAATCTAATGCAGTGTGTGACTTCTTGCAGCCTCCTGAAATTAAATCTTTTATCGACAAGGTTATTCGGAGCCCATTACAAGATATAGCTATACCACTTTCTGGCTTTCGTTGGGAATACAATAAGGTGATACCTTGCTTCTGCGGTATCTTTTTCCCCCCCTCCTTTTAGCTGTTAATTCTTTTATAGTTTGAACACTAATATGTTGTTTTGACTTCAGGGGAATTTTCATCATTGGAGGCCACTGTTTTTGCATTTTGATACATACTTCAAGACATACCTGGCCTCTAGGAATGATCTCCTTTTGTCAGACAGCATTTTAGAAGATGATAGGACATTTCCAAAGCATGAAGTTCTGCACATTTTACGAGTGATGCAAACAATTTTGGAGAATTGCCAAAACAAGAGTTCATTCAGTGGCTTGGAGGTAGGTCGAGTAAAAAAGGGTTAGGTTTATTGCATTATTTATTGTCATAGGATGTTTTTTCTTGTTTTGTGTGCGTCGCCTGCCTGTACCTCATCTAATAATATGTTTTTTTTTTCTTGGTGGTTCTCAGCATTTTAAACTCCTGCTTGCGTCAACAGATCCAGAGATTCTCATTGCTACATTAGAGACTCTTTCTGCATTAGTAAAAATAAATCCCTCCAAGCTACATTCAAGCGGAAAGTTGATAGGATGTGGCTCTATTAACAGCTGTCTCCTTTCTTTAGCACAAGGATGGGGAAGCAAGGAAGAGGGATTGGGTTTATATTCATGTGTTATGGCAAATGAAAAAGACCAAGAGGAGGGGTTGTCTTTGTTCCCATCTGACATACAAGATGATTGCAACAAGTCTCAGACACGGTTAGGTTCAACCATTTATTTTGAATTGCATGGTATCAATTCCCAAGGCAGCGGAGAAAACACTAGCGGCCCAAGATCTTCTAGCTCTAGTGTAATACACATCCCAGATATACATTTGCGTCCAGAGGATGACCTGTCACTTATGAAACAGTGCATTGATCAGTACAACGTACCTCAGGAGCATAGGTTTGCATTGCTGAGCAGAGTCAGATATGCTCATGCCTTCCGTTCTCCCAGAATATTCAGACTGTACAGCAGGATTTGCCTTCTTGCATTCATTGTGCTTGCACAGTCTAACGATGCACACGATGAACTAGTATCCTTTTTTGCCAATGAGCCGGAGTATACCAATGAGTTAATCCGGATTGTACGATCGGAAGAAACTGTTCCAGGAACCATTAGAACTCTTGCAATGCTTGCATTGGGAGCTCAGTTGGCTGCATATGCATCATCTCATGAGCGGGCAAGAACCTTGAGTGGATCAAGCATCAGTTTTGCTGGGGGGAATCGCATGATTCTTCTCAATGTGCTTCAAAGAGCAATTGTTTCTCTGAAGACCTCAAACGACCCCTCTTCCCTTGCTTTTGTCGAAGCACTGCTACAGTTCTACCTGCTTCATGTCATATCATCTTCTAACTCTGTTAGTGCTGTCAGGGGGTCTGGAATGGTCACTACGTTCTTACCGCTTCTGGAGGATTCTGATCCTACTCATATGCATCTCGTCTGTTTGGCCGTCAAAACCTTGCAGAAGCTCATGGATTACAGTAATACAGCGGTGACGATGTTTAAAGATTTGGGGGGAGTAGAGCTTTTGGCTCACAGGCTGCAGATAGAAGTACATAGAGTTATTGGTTTCACTGAGACACATGATAATACAATGATTGTCGGTGAACGCACAAGATTCAACGATGGTTTTTTCCACTCCCAGAAGAGACTCATCAAAGTTCTGTTGAAGGCACTTGGGTCTGCTACTTATGCTCCAGTGAACTCCACCAGGTCACAAAACTCTCATGATAGTTCCTTGCCCATTACTCTGTCCCTGATATTCAGAAACGTTGATAAATTTGGAGGTGACATTTATTTCTCAGCTGTGACTGTTATGAGTGAAATTATCCACAAAGACCCAACTTGTTTTCCTGCACTGCATGAGTTGGGTCTTCCAGATGCATTTTTATCTTCAGTAGTGGGTGGGATTTTTCCTTCTTTGAAGGCGCTTACTTGCATTCCGAATGGCCTTGGTGCCATTTGTCTCAGTGCCAAAGGTTTAGAGGCAGTAAAAGAAACTTCAGCATTACGATTTCTTGTTGATATTTTCACCACAAAAAAATATGTTGTAGCAATGAATGATGGTATTGTTCCTTTGGCAAATGGAGTGGAAGAGCTTTTGCGCCATGTATCATCATTGAGAAGCACCGGTGTTGAGATAATTATTGAAATTATTGATAAAATTGCTTCTATAGGGGACACTAATGTCATTGGAGCATCTGGAAAAGTTGATATGAGTACTGAAATGGAAATGGATTCTGTAAGTGCAGCAAATGAGAATAATTCCAAAGCTGTTAATGCAGTTGAAGCTGAAGCTGAAAGTATTAGTGATGAGCAGTTCATTCAGTTATGCATCTTCCATGTGATGGTACTGGTTCACAGAACTATGGAAAATTCTGAAACATGCAGGACATTTGTAGAGAAGTCAGGGATTGAAGCCTTATTCAAGCTTCTATTGCGGCCAAATATTGCACAGTCATCAGAAGGGATGTCTATTGCTTTGCACAGCACTATGGTTTTTAAGGGCTTTACTCAGCATCACTCTGCTCCACTGGCACGTGCCTTTTGCTCCACCCTTGGGGATCAATTGAAGAGAGCTTTGACTGGATTTAGTCTGGTTTCAGGGTCCTTTCTGCTGGATCCAAGGGAGACACCAGACCGCAGCCTCTTCTCTTCACTTTTTCTTATTGAGTTCCTTTTGTTCCTTGCTGCCTCAAAAGACAACCGTTGGGTAACAGCATTGCTGGCAGAATTTGGAAATGGTAGTAAGGATGTTCTGGAAGATATTGGACATGTCCATCGGGAAGTTCTATGGCAAATTGCTATCCTTGATGATGCCAAGATTGAAATGGAGGATGATGCTTCAGGTTCTGTTGGGGAATCACAACCATCAGATTTGAATACAAGTGAAACTGATGAGCAAAGATTTAACTCCTTCAGGCAGTTTCTCGATCCATTACTTAGGAGGAGGACAACAGGATGGACCGTTGAATCTCAGTTTTTTGATCTTATAAGTCTTTATCGTGATCTGGGCCGTGTTACTGGTATCCAACAAAGACTGGGCAATGATGCTTCTTCACACCTGCAGCCTGGAACCACTCATCAGTTACATCAGACCGGTTCTGATGTCGATGGAGATATCAGTAAAAAAACTGCTGAAAAGCAGAGATCCTATTACTCGTCTTGTTGTGACATGGTGAAGTCACTTTCTTTTCATATTACTCATCTGTTTCAAGAGCTAGGGAAGGTAATGCTGGTCCCATCTCGTCGACGTGAAGATACATTTAATATTTCACCTCCTTCAAAATCCGTGGCTTGTTCTTTTGCCTCCATTGGTCTGGCACACATGAGTTGTGGTGATCGTAGGAGTTCTTCTGGGTCAGAGCCATCTATAGCAACAAAGTGTCGCTATTTTGGTAAGGTGATTGAATTCATTGATGGGATTTTACTGGACAGGCCGGATTCCTGTAATCCTGTATTAGTGAATTGCTTGTATGGACATGGAGTTATTCAATCAGTTTTGACCACATTTGAAGCTACCAGTCAACTATTGTTCACAATCAATAGAGCTCCTGCTTCTCCTATGGAGACTGATGACGTGTATCTAAAGCAAGATGAAAAGCAGGATTCGTGGATTTATGGTCCGTTGGCCAGTTATGCCAAATTTATGGACCACCTGGCGACATCGTCTCTTATCTTGTCTCCTTTTACAAAACATCTGCTCGCACAACCTCTGATAAACAGTGATAATCCTTTCCCACGGGATGCTGAGGCTTTTGTAAAGGTCCTCCAGTCCATGGTGCTGAAGGCAGTTCTGCCTGTTTGGACTCACCCACATTTTACTGATTGCAGTTATGGTTTCATTTATGCAGTTATATCTATTATTCGGCATGTCTATTCTGGTGTTGAAGTGAAAAATGTCAACATTAGTGGGGTTGCTCGTCCAATTGGTCCTCCTCCAAATGAATCAACAATTTCAACTATTGTGGAGATGGGATTTTCCAGATCCAGGGCAGAAGAAGCTTTGAGGCAAGTTGGAGCTAATAGTGTAGAGTTGGCAATGGAGTGGCTGTTCTCACATCCAGAGGAACCCCAAGAAGATGATGAACTTGCTCGCGCCCTTGCCATGTCACTCGGGAACTCTGGGCCAGAAACCAAGGAAGATGTTTCGAATGAAAATACTCAGCCTCTTGAGCAAGAAATGATCCAGCTTCCACCTGTAGATGAGTTATTAGCAACATGCATGAAGCTTCTGCAGATGAAGGAACACCTAGCTTTTCCAGTTCATGATCTGCTTGTGATGATATGCTCCCAGAATGATGGCCAATACAGGTCCAGTGTTATTTCCTTTCTTGTTGATCAGATGAAACATTGTGGTTTGATGCCTGAGAGTGCAAATAGTGCGATGTTATCAGCTCTATTTCATGTTTTGGCTTTGATTCTTCATGAGGATACAGTGGCAAGAGAAGTTGCCTTTGAGAATGGTCTGGTAAAACTTGCTTCAGACCTTCTCTCACAATGGGATTCTAATTCGTGCAATATGGTAAAGCCTGAAGTACCGAAATGGGTTACAGCTGCTTTTCTTGCTATTGATAGGATGTTGCAAGTGGATCAGAAATTGAATTCTGAAATCATTGAGCAGTTAAAGAAGGATGGTGTTAGTAGCCAGTCACCGTCTATTACTATGGATGAGAAAAAGCAAGAAAAGAAGCACTCTGCAATGGGGTCTTCATTAAAGCATGTAGATATACATGAACAGAAAAGACTTATTGAGATTGCTTGTAATTGTATCAGGAAACAGCTCCCTTCTGAAACAATGCATGCTGTACTGCAGCTTTGTTCAACTCTCAGCAGAAATCATTCCGTTGCTGTTAGTTTTCTTGATGGTGGAGGGCTGCCTTTACTGCTTTCTTTGCCAACAGGTAGCCTCTTTCCTGGATTTGACAATATTGCTGCTACAATAATTCGCCATATCCTTGAAGATCCCCAGACTCTCCAGCAAGCAATGGAGTCTGAAATTCGGCACAGCCTTGTGGCTGCTGCTAACAGGCATCCCAATGGAAGGCTCACTCCTCGCAATTTTCTCACAAATTTGTCTTCTGTAATTTCAAGGGATCCCATTATTTTCATGCAAGCTGCTCAGTCTGTCTGCCAAATTGAGATGGTAGGTGACAGGCCATATATTGTACTGTTGAAGGATCGAGATAAAGATAAATTGAAAGAGAAAGATAAAGAAACTGAAAAAGATAAACAGCAGAATATTGATGGGAGGCCTGCTACAGAGATGGGGAGTGGGCAGGGAAAAATTCCTGATTCAAATTCCAAGAATGTCAAAGTTCATCGAAAATCTCCAGCAAGCTTTATTAATGTGATTGAGCTTCTTTTGGATTCTTTAATAAGTTATGCGCCTCACTTGGATGAGGATGCTGCTATAAACAGGCTGCCTTGTAGCTCATTATTAGCTGACATGGACATTGACATAGCTGCGAGCAAGGGAAAAGGGAAAGCAGTTGCAACTGCATTTGAACAGACTGAAGCCATTAGTCAGGAAGCTTCTGCAGCCCTTGCAATGATTGTCTTCATTCTGAAGCTCTTGACAGAGATTCTCTTGATGTATGCTTCATCTATTCATGTTCTGCTCCGCAGAGATGCTGAAGTTGGTAATTTTAGAGGTCCTCAGCGGTCTCCTGCTGGATACTGTAGTGGTGGAATCTTCCACCATATTCTTCACAAATTTGTTCCATCTTCGAAAAATTCCAACAAAGAAAAGAAAATAGAGGCCGATTGGAGGAATAAACTGGCAACTCGGGCAAGTCAGTTTTTGGTGGCTTCTTGTGTACGTTCTGCAGAAGCAAGGAAGAGGATTTTTGCAGAGATTAGCAATAGATTTAACGACTTTGTTGAACTATCTACTGGCTTCAGAGCTCCAAGTAATGATATTCAAGCATATATTGATTTGTTCAATGATGTACTGGCTGCTCGTTCACCTTCAGGTTCACACATCTCGGCAGAAGCTTCTGCAACATTTATTGATGTTGGTCTTGTTAGATCTCTGACCCGAGTGCTCCAAGTGTTGGACCTGGATCATCCTGACTCATCTAAAGTCGTCACAGGGATCATTAAGGCCCTGGAGCTGGTGACGAAGGAACACGTGCATTCTGCTGATTCCAGCGTTGGGAAGAGCCAAAATTTAACAAAACCTGCAGATCACAATCAACCCAGGAATGCAGACAATGATGGTGATATATCGCAGCCAATGGAAATGGCTTCCCAGCCTAATCATGATTCTGTCGTAGCTGAGCATGTTGAGTCTTTAAGTAACACACAAACCTATGGTAGCTCTGAGGCTGTTACAGATGATATGGAGCATGACCAGGATCTTGATGGAGGTTTTGCTCATGCTGCTGAAGATGATTATATGCATGAAACTTCTCACGATACAAGGGGCCTTGAAAATGGCATGGATACGGTGGGAATAAGATTTGAAATTCAACCTCATGGGCAAGAAAATCTTGTTGATGAGGATGATGATGAAGATATGTCTGGGGATGATGGAGATGAAGTTGATGAAGATGAAGATGAGGATGACGAGGAGCATAATGATCTGGAAGAAGATGAAGTCCATCATCTGCCACATCCTGACACAGATCAAGATGATCATGAGATTGATGATGATGAGTTTGACGAGGAGGTTCTAGAGGAAGAGGATGAAGATGATGAGGATGGCGAGGATGGAGTAATACTTAGGCTTGAGGAGGGCATCAATGGAATTAATGTTTTTGATCATATTGAAGTTTTTGGTAGAGACAATAGTTTGTCAAATGAAACCCTACATGTGATGCCTGTTGAAGTTCTTGACTCCAGACGTCAAGGGCGTACTACATCAATTTACAGTCTTCTGGGCAGAACTGGTGACAGTTCTGTCCCCTCCCACCATCCACTTTTAGTGGAACCTTCTTCATCACCACAAACCTCTTCTAGACAGACAGGTAACATTACCTCGTGGATATTTTTCTTTAATATTTGATTACTGTATTTGAATCTTTGTTTTCCAGATTTGACTCTCTCTCTCTCTCTCTCTCTCTCTCTCTCTCTCTCTCTATATATATATATATATATATATATATATATATATATGTATGTATGTATGTATGTATGTATGTATGGAAATCATCATGTTTTCCTGATTTTTGCCTTCAGTATTTTCAGATAATTCACGTGAGTTCTTCTCTGATCGGAACTCAGAGAGCACCTCCTCACAATTGGAAACAATATTTCGCTCACTGAGGCATGGACGTCACGGAAACCGACTTAATTTGTGGGTTGATGATAACCAGCAAAGTGGTACGTCAAATGCACCTGGAGTACCCCAAGGGCTTGAGGAGTTGCTTGTTTCCCATTTGAGGCAGCCAACCCCCGAGAAACTTTCTGATCACACAGCAGCTGTGGAAACTGGAACTAAAGGCAGTGTCTCTCAGTCACAAGAATCAGAAGTTGTTATAAGGCCTGAAGTCCCTCTGGTGAACAATATGAGCGATGAAGGTGATCAAGTTCCTCCATCTTCTGCAGTGGATGGCTCTGTTGATGCTGACAGCAGACCTGCAGGAAACGAACCTCTGCATGGAGCAGATGTTTCAAGCATGCATTCTCAATCTGTTGAAATGCAGTTTGAAAACACTGATGCAGCTGTACGTGATGTTGAAGCTGTGAGTCAAGGAAGTAGTGGAAGTGGGGCAACATTAGGGGAAAGCCTTCGAAGCCTTGATGTTGAAATTGGAAGTGCTGATGGCCATGATGATGGTGCAGAAAGGCAAGGTTCTGCAGACAGAATACCTTTGGGTGATCTGCAGGCAGTTCGCTCAAGAAGAACAAATGTGTCATTTGGAAATTCAACTCCTGTAGGTGGGAGGGACTTGTCTCTTCACAGTGTAACTGAAGTTTCAGAAAATCCTAGTGCTGAAGCAGAGCAAGGTGGTCCGGCAGCGGAGCAGCAAATTAATGCTGGTGTTGATTCTGGTTCAATTGATCCTGCATTTCTGGATGCTCTTCCCGAGGAGTTACGTGCTGAAGTTGTTTCTGCCCAGCAGGGTCAAGTGGCACAGCCTTCAAATGCTGAGCCACAAACTTCTGGAGAAATTGATCCGGAATTTCTTGCAGCCCTTCCTCCAGACATCCGAGCTGAGGTTCTGGCACAACAGCAAGCACAGAGGCTGCATCAATCACAGGAACTGGAAGGTCAACCAGTTGAAATGGACACTGTTTCAATAATAGCAACGTTTCCTTCTGAATTACGAGAAGAGGTACATTAGTCTTCGGATTCTAGTCTCTTAGAATTAAGAGGTGTCTCTTTGCCTCACATTTCCTTTCCTCTCATGCTCAGGTTCTCCTAACATCATCTGATGCTATTCTTGCTAATCTTACACCTGCTCTTGTTGCGGAGGCAAACATGCTGCGAGAAAGGTTTGCACATCGTTATCATAATCGTACACTCTTTGGCATGTACCCCAGAAGTCGCAGAGGTGAGTCCTCTAGACGAGGTGACCTAGTGAGAGCTGGCGGAAGCATCGCTTCACGCAGGTATGCGGGAGGTAAGCCAGTTGAAACTGGTGGGGCTCCTTTGGTCGACTCGGAGGCTCTAAAAGCTATGATTCGTGTGTTACGAATAGTTCAGGTATTTAATTGATTTGATAGTTTCATCCTTTTTGACCAGTTATTTTTATGTATTTATAATTTTTACCATTGCAGCCACTCTATAGAGGCCAGCTGCAGAAGCTTCTCTTGAATTTATGTGCTCATAATGAAAGCAGAACTGCTTTGCTGAAAATCTTAATGAATATGCTAATGCTTGATACGAGGCAGCGTGCCAATGACTTAAATGCTGCTGAACCATCATATCGTCTGTATGCTTGCCAGAGTCATGTGATGTATTCTCGACCTCAATTTTTTGATGGTATGGTCTTGATTCTTCTTTTTTTCTTTTCTTTTTTTTTTTTTTTTTGGTGGCAACTTTGGCTGTCCTTGAGGTTGGATAGCAGCAACAACAGGCTTAGGACCACTTATTCTTTTCTTTTTTCTTTTTATTTTTTGAATATGAATTTTGTGAAAATTGTCCCATCCCTCATCTAGCAGTTTTACCATTTTACTGGTGATGCATATTTTTAGTTTGAAATATGGGCTAACAGGAATTTATATATATATATATATATATATATATATACACACACGCGCGTGTGTGTGTGTGCGCGCATGTGGGAGATGAAATAGATGGCATAAATTAAACCAAGGAATAAACAATCACCAAATTTCCCTGTAAGAATTACATGTTGGCCTTTCATTGATTGTATAACTGATGTGGTACTTGTTATTGTCTTGACCCTTGATTATGCATTTAGCCCAGTCTACATAATACTTTCTCCTAGAATATTAGCTCAGCAATTAAGCCAGCCTTGGAACCGAGCCAAATTAAGGATATACGAAATGCTTGAAATTAAGAGAGCATATTGAAGTCTAAATCCTGAACGTACTTCTGGAGGAGCGCTACTTAGCTTATTGTGTGTGACTTGTAATGCGATTTTTTGGTAATAGAGTACACTTTTGTAGAGTTATGAATATTTTGTTGTAAGGTGCTTGTGCCTTGCATTTGCCTAGGGCACCTTGTGCCTTAAGAGTTCCAAGTGTCTTAGACAAGGTTTTTGACTGTTTGGATTTAGACGACTGTGCTAGTTGATTCCACCAGTATATCTCTCTGTCCAGTCAATGGGATACATTTTGCTCTTTGGTCAGTTGACTGGACAGCTGAAAATGTATTTAGCGGCAAGACATTTTCGGTACTGTTTAGAACCCATTAGGTTTTTATTTTTACTTTTTAGAAATAGACTAATGTGACCTGAACATCTCTACTATAAATACAAGAGCTCTTAGCCCTCTAGGTTTAATGACCCTTCCTGGAATCAGCTCCTCTCTTTTTCTTTTTTTTTTTTTTTCCCTTCCCCATAAATAGATTAGGTTTAAAAATTTTGCATTGATAATTGGTTGAGTCCTGTCAATGTAAATCATCTCCGTTACCAAATCTGTGTGTGTGTGTGTGTTAGAAAGATATTATATTATATCCGTGGTATTTATTATCCAATAGAAAGCTTAAATATTTGTTATGATAACAAGGACTCCCCCTGCCCCCCGGGGGGGGTCTCTTTCTCCTTTCGAATTTACAAATAATAATGATTTTAGATAGACTGCAAAAATATTTGTTAATTTTTGTGTATCTTAATGTGATGGTTGTGCTTGAGGTGAGTTACAAGCTTTTCTTGTTCCTTCCATTGACCTTCATAGGTGTACCTCCTTTGGTGTCTCGGCGTATTCTTGAAACGCTGACCTATTTGGCCCGCAATCATATCTATGTTGCAAAGACTTTGCTTCAGCTTAGGCTGTCTGAGCCACTTCTGCAAAAGCCAGATAACCTTGATCATACTCGTGGAAAAGGGTTGATGGTTGTTCAGGAGGATGAAGCAGAAAGAAAACAGGAAGATGAAGGAAGTTTATCAATTGCGCTGCTTTTAAGACTTCTGAATCAGCCCCTTTACCTAAGGAGTGTAGCCCATCTTGAGCAGGTGAGACCTTAAACAGCTTGGCATTAATTTTATGATATAATATGTAGTGCTACAATTGTTAAATTTTGCACTTGTACTCTTGTTTCAGCTTCTGAACTTATTGGAGGTCATCATTGACAATGCTGATAACAGAACTGTTCCGTCAACTGATTTAACGCCACCTGCTACTGAACAGTCATCTGATCCTCAGATTCCAGCTTCAAATGACTCCAAACCCTCATCTTCTAGTACGAATGCAGAATGTGATTCTCAGACTGTTCTAATTAACCTACCAAAAGCAGAACTGCAACTGTTATGCTCGTTTCTTGCGCGAGATGGGTATGTTAAAAAATGCATGATTAGAACTTTTTCCTATGTATCGTGTCTGATTCTCCCTTACTTTTGATAATTAGTTGCAATTGTGTAAGTTGGCTATGCTTTGTAATTTATTTTCCTCTTGTTGTCTCCCAGCTAGTCGATATCTGATAAAATTAAAATTTTCCAATTCTTTACTTTGCCAATTTGGCATGTTAACATATTTCTCTTTTTATGCACGTCATAGTGATTGACTGGTTGTCTTGTTGTTTTGTATTGGCTATCGCTGCAATTATTTACAGCTTTTCTAATTTCAGATTTGTTCCTGAGAAATATCTTTGCTGTTTTCTTTTTCAGTCTACTTCTAGTGGTTCTATGCATATAGGGCTCGTTTCTTGTGGTGCATGCTAAAAATTGGATAATCCTATTTTTCCAGTTGGGAATTTTATGCTAGTATGGTTTTTTAAGAGAGAATTCCTGAGCTCTCATAACATGTTGCTTTGCATGGTATCCAAGGAAGTTCATTTTTGGGTAGGTAGAGTGATTATTTTTTTCTTTGGCTTTACAAAGGCCAATAAAATTGTTAGAAGGGGAACTAAGGGCTAACAGGATTGATCAATCAGATTTTTTTGATAATGGAAGCAATGTCACTGCTTCTTTTATTTTGGATTATATTCTCCGCAGATTTCCATTTGAAGGAGGGAAAAATTCCAGAGGAGAACTGATACATTAATACAGTTCTTTGTTTCTCTTTGTGAAATTGGAGCTGACTGTGGCATAACTCCGATTTATAATCCACTTTTCAATATCTAAATAATATTTTGGGAGATTAGGAGGGTGATTTACAATATTAAGTATGACACTACAAGTATTTGTGGTCACACACACCGTGTCTATTTTATGTATGTGTGTTATTCCTCCCAAAGTGCATCCCAGTCAAAAGCATTGCTGCTTGTATGTCTTGTGTCTTGTCTTACGTTTTAATTTGGTTTGGTCTTGCTTTGGTCTGTTTGGGGGATTCCCCTTAAAAATATATATATATTTTGTGGAGGGGTTGCGTGGCCATGTGGAAGTTTACATTGTTTGGATGGCCTTATATACATATATATATTCATTTATTTTTTTCCATTCAGTCTGTCAGATAATGCCTATGCTCTTGTGGCGGAGGTATTGAAGAAGTTGGTGACCATTACTCCATCCCATAGTCACCTGTTCATAACTGAGCTAGCAAAGTCTGCCCAGAAGTTAACAAAAACTGCTATGGATGTGCTGCACATATTTGGAGAATCAGAGAAGGCTTTCCTCAGTACATCATCTTCTGATGGGGCAGCAGTTCTAAGGGTTCTACAGGCATTAAGCTCTCTCATTGGTTTGCTGAATGAGAAAGACAAGGATCATCAAGTTCTTCCTGAGAATGAGCATGCAGCCATTCTTTCTCTGATATGGGACATAAATGCAGCACTGGAACCTCTGTGGCTGGAATTAAGCACTTGCATAAACAGAATAGAGAGCTATTCAGAATCTGCACCTGACTTGTCAACGTCTGCCATAGCTTCCACGTCTAAGCCATCCAGTGTAATGCCCCCACTTCCTCCGGGTACGCAGAACATCTTACCATACATAGAATCCTTTTTCGTGATGTGTGAGAAGTTGCATCCTGGGCAGTCAGGTGCAAGCCAAGACCTAGGGATCACTATAGTTTCTGATGCTGAAGATGCTAGTACCTCTGGTCGGCTGAAGTCATCAGGACTTGTATCTAAAGTTGATGAAAAGCACACTGCCTTTGTCAAATTCTCGGAGAAGCATAGGAAGCTCTTAAACGCTTTCATCCGGCAGAATCCTGGGTTGCTTGAGAAGTCTTTCTCACTTATGCTGAAGGTTCCTCGCTTCATAGATTTTGATAACAAGCGTTCTCACTTTTTATCGAAGATAAAGCATCAGCATGATCATCATCACAGTTCTTTAAGAATTTCAGTTAGAAGAGCTTACATTCTTGAAGATTCTTATAACCAATTGCGAATGCGGTCAACTCAAGACTTGAAGGGGAGATTGACTGTTCATTTTCAAGGAGAGGAAGGCATCGATGCAGGTGGACTTACGAGGGAATGGTATCAGTTGTTGTCCAGAGTTATCTTCGACAAGGGAGCACTATTATTCACAACTGTAGGCAATGAATCAACTTTTCAGCCAAATCCCAACTCTGTTTACCAAACTGAACATCTCTCCTACTTCAAGTTCGTTGGGCGTGTTGTGAGTTCCTGTGAAATGTGTCTTTTTAGGACTTGTTAATTACTGGTGCATTTTGCGGCTCATTCTCTCTCCTATCTCTGCAGGTTGGCAAAGCACTTTTCGATGGACAGCTGTTGGACGTCCACTTCACTCGATCTTTCTACAAGCATATCCTAGGGGTTAAAGTTACATATCATGATATTGAAGCCATTGATCCCGATTATTTTAAAAACCTTAAGTGGATGCTTGAGGTATGCCACGTGACTCCTTTTAACCTCTGGGTTCTCTCTCTTGGCAAGTATGTCGTATATGTTTAATATGTCATTCTCTAATTTCTAGTTTGTTTTGTTTTTGCAGAATGATATAAGTGATATTCCAGACCTTACTTTCAGCATTGATGCTGATGAGGAGAAGCTGATATTGTATGAAAAGACGGAGGTAAGTTCTTATCCTCTGTGTTCCCCCCAGCGGCCCCCCCCCCTCTTTTCTCGTCTTAGTGAAACATTTCCTTGTACTCCAATTTGGCTGGTGTAATACAGGTGACAGACTATGAACTAATCCCGGGTGGACGCAACATTAGAGTTACCGAGGGCAACAAGCATAAGTACGTTGATTTAGTCGCAGAGCACCGGTTAACAACTGCCATTCGTCCGCAAATAAATGCATTTCTTGAAGGATTTAATGAATTAATTTCTCGAGATTTAATATCAATTTTTAACGATAAGGAACTGGAGTTGTTGATTAGTGGCCTACCAGATATTGATTGTAAGTAAAACTGAATTATTTTATTATTTTAACCCCATGTTGTGTTGAATATTATGGCATTATAGGCTACTTCAGAAATTTTCTAGTTACCACATATGCTGTTCTAACAAATAGCTGTACTTCAATTTCTTCTAGTGGATGACATGAGGGGAAATACAGAGTATTCTGGGTACAGTGCGGCGTCTCCCGTCATCCAATGGTTTTGGGAGGTTGTTCAGGACTTCAGCAAGGAGGATAGAGCTCGTCTTCTGCAATTCGTGACAGGAACCTCAAAGGTGTTTTACCTTTCTTACTTTAATAAACATTTCTTCTGATCTTGGCTTTTGGCAGTTCCTATGTACTCTAGTCATAGTTTAACAGAACCATTATCTGGGGAAAATAGACAAACCCTTATTCCGGAGTTTCATGTTTTGTTGGTTGCGCACTTTTGGGCTGACCTTGAGGTCTTTCTTCTTTCTTGGTTGGCCCGGCATTGGGAAGGAGGATCTCTATCTATCTATACTACCTAAACAATGAAATTGGAGTCCAATTAGTAAAAGGGCCATCATGGAGTTAAGAATGGGCAGCATTGGAGTACATCTCCCTCATATCAGGGGAATTGAATCATGAAATTCAGCATGTTAAAGCCAGTTTGGGATAGCATATGATAAGTTGCTTTTAGTTTTTAGAGAAGCCCTAAAACGAATTTTCGAATGAACCGTAAACTGTGACTTGTTCAGTTCCAGCATGCATTTTTTGAGCTTTTTGGTAGGCAAATTTTGAGCTTTCCGAAAATTTGTCAAACATGTACTTCTATCAGAAAGGGCTTTCCCAATAGATAACCTCCATAAAACGGCCCTTGGTTATTGCACTGCTAGTTGGATTGGATAACTTCCAAATCGCTCAAAGGGCACCCTTAATCATTTCATATATTGAGTGGTCTCTAACCTCATTTTTTGTTTAGAATCTATTGGGATTTATCACTCTTATCCAGTCCATTTTCTGAGACAATCAAAATGGGCTTATTTGTTTCAGGATCTTTTGTCTTTACTTTGAATCATTAGGTTCAGACATTAGTGAAATTCAGAACCAGTATCATATGAGAGAGATTTCTATATTGTGATCCAAATAGAAATATAGTTAAAAAACCTGTGTTACATTATTTTCTTGAAAAAGAATTTTCGATCATTATTGTGCTGATTCTACACTTGAATCTTGCCATTTTCTTTGAGGTCAACCGTGACTGGTATGTTTGATTCTGCTTTCTCAATTTAGGTGCCTCTCGAGGGGTTCAGCGCACTTCAAGGAATTTCCGGCTCACAAAAGTTTCAAATACACAAGGCGTATGGCAGTCCCGAGCACTTGCCTTCTGCTCATACTTGGTATAACCTTTTTTTCACCTTTCGGTCTCATTTCCTCTGTAGAACTGCTTTTGTCCTTGCATGCTAAGTAGATCATTGCACGCTTACTTTTTCTCCTTCAATGGGTGCAGTTTCAATCAGTTGGATTTACCGGAGTACCCTTCAAAGCAGCATTTGGAGGAGAGACTGCTGCTTGCCATTCACGAAGCCAACGAAGGGTTCGGCTTCGGTTGAGAACTGCCGCACAGGATTGGTAGTAATGTAAATAATAATAATAATAATAATAATAATAATAGTTATTATTATTATTATGTCGAGATATATTGAGAAATTGGAAAGGGTGGCATATGAGAATTCTCCAAAATGAAATAGATGTTCGAATGACTGTACAGTCTTGTATTGACTGCAAAAGTGCTGGCAGTTTTTCATTTTGCCAATCTGTTCTTTTCTTCTGACTTCTCTTTTTTCTCTCCTCTCTTCTCTATTTTGCTGAGAGGGGTGTAAATTTTTTTTTCCATACTTCCGGCGATTTTCACTTTTTCGGGACGTAGTTTTCAAAGCGAGGTGGTAAATTAGTAAGATGGCCCGCGGAGTTGTCAAGGCTTTTCTGTACAAATGATTTCTTGCATTCTCCAGTCGGAGTTGCTATGTCCTGATGGTGAAGTCTGGGTACTCCGAATGGGGTGCCCGACCCCTTGTACCAACCCTTAACATGGAGGGTGACATTACTGTATGATTTTACAACGCAAAGTTGAAAGCACGGTCCTTCCACTTGATGAAAATAAATGCCTCAAAACTTAGGGTTGGCAGTTAATGAGATGGAGAAATTGAGCTGAAATAAAGCTGAGAGAATAAGAGTCTAGATTAACGAAATTAGCATGAATCTGTTTAAAAAGTATTTTTGGCTAAAAAATAGTTCATACGGTGAGCAAGTCCGGGCTATTTTCTCTTCACATAAAGGAAAAATAATCGGGGACCATCGTTTGAGCTGCATGCCATCGAAAGGAGAGAACTCTGTATATTTATAGTTTGTTATTAGAAAATTTTAATAATTTTAGTGTTCAACGTTGTTATTCCCTTAATGTTCTTATGTTCATCCTGGATCTATTCTAGTGAATCACAATTTTAAATGGTTGATTGCTTAAGAAACTATGATAAATGAATTGCTTCATTTCGAAATGTTGATTCTTTTAGGAATCATTAATTCATGAAGTTGTGTAATAGTCATCATGTGGAAAGGACACATGCGGGTAATAGGAATAAATGAGAATGAAGATAGAATGATAAGGGAGTAGAAATAGAATTAGAATGATGATTTCATTACCAACCAATTTCCTTCTAACCTTCCGGGTTAGCACTCTTCCCCCATTATCCATAAAATTTTTACGAAATGCATCATGAAATGATTTTATCAGGATTTGACAACTTTACAACATGATTTATTCCACTTTTTAACCACTTTATTTCGACACAAAGGCAAGGAGAATTATATATACATATAGACGCACACAAGATACCCCTCTACAATTTCTCCTCATTTATTTGCATCAAGTGGCGGGTTATACAAATTAGCGCAGTTCAATTAATTCTTCTTTTTTTGGGTGAAAATTCAGTTAATTCAAATGAGTGGTCAAGAGTCGACACAATTATTCTTTAATTCTTTGTATTAGGCGATGACTTGATCACTCTTTGTTTCTTGAAATTATTAAAGTTGTCATTGATTTATAGCTAAGTGGTCATAATAAATCCTTCTTAAAAATATTTCATGTTTGAAGCTTATAATAATTCGATCTCCAAACTTTTGATATCTACTAGTGTATCACTTCATAAAATGTAAAAATATTAAAAATAAAGAAAGAACCGTGGCCAAGAAGCTCGGATGGCGCAGATAAAGAGTAGAGTTAAAAATCCATGACGACGTTTTGTGTTATCAAGGAGATTCAAAGTGGAGCATCCAGAGAACAAAACAACACATTTATCACTCGGTGCCTTGCCTAGAAAGATCGTCTCAAAAACAAACCAGTACTGGTGGATATTTAAGCAACACAGTTTTGTATCTGCGTTGGTTAATGAAGCTACTAAGATAAATTGCATAAGCATTTTTGATATCCAATTCAGAGATAAAGGAGAAACATAGGCCAACTCTGAAAACCATGATTCAACGGGAGAAACTTCAGTTGCAGAACTCCAAACCAGAGAAAACATAGACATTGCTCCAACCTACTACCATTATTACCACCACCACTGCTACTACTAGCACTCATTTTATCGTCTTCAAGCACCGATGACAGAGCTAGAATTTTTGCGGCATTCAGAAAGCATGTCCATGTAGAACTGACACTTATTGATCTCAGTCCCAGAACTGTTCAGGCAGTGCAACACAGAGAGAACCGTTAGCTTATGTCATTACAGATGAACTGGGCCAAAAAACAAGGAGTGTGACCATAAGGAGAACACGCACAATGTCAATTACCAGTGTTCAGGTTTTACAATTACAAATCTTGAATACCATTATATATCATGGAAGGGGGAAAACTTACATCTTGGAAGGCTCTGGATTGGCTGCCACATGCATCAGAGTCTCCAAGACTGTTCATGGTTGGTGCTGGAATAGCAGCAGTCGCCGGAGAGGCAGCAGTTTCGTGTTTTACGACACGGGGTCCCATTATAGCATCCACAGCCCTGTGGGCCATTGCACTCCCACCACCAAAGGCCATACCTGTCAATGATAATGAGGAGTGTACTGACCATCAGCGATTGTGGCACCAAGACTGCCCAAGAAAGATCCATTCCCACTTCTTGCAGGTGCTGGGGGAGGAGCAGGAGTAGCTGCAATAACCAATCAATTGTACAGATCCAAGTATTATTTCATATGCATGATAAGATGACAATATAACATGCTGGCACTATTTAGATTCCTTCGAAAAAGAAAAAGCTACTTCACATTGAAGCTCGGTTAGCTATTGAGGGGGATTATTAAAAAGGATGATTATAGGCATGATGTACAAGTAATGCTAGGCATATATCATTCAAATCTAACTTCTGATTCAGATATTAGCTTGAATAACCTCAAAAGTAAACGATTTCATGTAGCCTACTACAACGAACAAAGTTTGTGATATTCAAAGGAACAAACAAAATATTAGATTCTTTCCCAAAAGAAGTAGAAGGCAAAAGATACTCGGCATCAAGATTCTTAGTTGACCTAAACCATCTCCTTGTAAATATATAAACGAATCCAGCACCTCAAAAGTCCGGCCGACCATACTAATCTGTGCAACTAATATGTGATGTTTATGAAGGCCATTTCCAGAGAACAGGAAGAAATTAATTCTCCCAACATATATTAGGCAGAAAAACATTACCTTTCTTCGGAGGGTTTCGCATTGGGGCGCGAAAGCCTTGAGATTTTCCTGCAAAAACATAGGTATGTGAGCATCCCTGGGTTAATCACGTCCAGTGATAGGTTAAACATGCGAGTAAGTGACAGTACATGAAGCCAACAATTTTATTACCAGAGTTTTGTGTAAGAAATAATACAAGATTGCTGAAAAGAAGCCAAAAGTTGTCTCAATGATAGAAAATTTTCTCTTATAAATCAATTGATAAGATGAGATTTGCAAAACAATGCCCAACTCACATGAGCCAAGCCTAGAAGGCTGATGATTGGGAGGATACAGCTGAATTACCTCTTTCCCAATCCCCATGAACTTCTTTTAGCCAAAAGAATTCAACTGGATTTTAGGCTTTTGTAATATCTAACAAACAAAAGTTTCTAAATGCTGGATCACCCAGTTAAATTAGGTAGAATATGAAAGAGGACGAAATAATAATGAAATAAACATTTTAAAAATTCACAACACACCTACAGAAAATCAAACATTCTTGGGAACTGTTGCCATTCATGATTAACATGAAAAAAAAAAAAAAAAAAGAAGAAGAAGAAGAAGAAGAAAAAACACATGCGCTCACATATTCCAAGCAAATTTTGTCGCAAGGCATCCATTTGCAATAATATGCTGAATAAAGCATTTCCTAGCGGATGATCTGCTGTGCAAATTGCTTGAAGTTCTTTTATCAGTGACAAAAGGCATGAAAGAACAAATAAATGTACAACCAGTTCAACGATTGAAAACACTGACAAGATAATACAAATAACAATGCTGAATCAAGCAGATAAAAGGAAATGGATGTATAATTTAAGAGACTGGAGCATTTGTTGTAGATCTGTGATTATAGATAATTGCTATCAGCTTGTAGATTTGCTAGCTTTGTAATATTTGGTACTTGGGTTGGCACCCCTTGGTGCTGTTTTAATATTAAATTTGCATTGGTTAAAAAATCAATGCACGGTAAGAAAGACTCGTAGCACCCTCAAAATGATCCGGAAAGGCATATAATAAGGTATCAGATCTCTATATACTGTTCAACAAAAAATATGTTGGAAATAAGGAACAAGATGAGCACAGATTCACGCAAAATAAAACATACATTATATTCTCTGAACCGCAATCATTATTTTATTGAAAAAAAAAACATATATTTTATTCTCTGAAACACAATCCCTATTTTAATAAATAAGAAAGCAATCCAACCAAATACCTCTGTTCAAGCCTGCTGCATTTCCTAGTTCTACATTTCAATGAAACCCTAAAGAAAGAAACAACTGGAAAATAAAAACCCTACAAGCGTAATATGGCGGAAACAACGAAACTCCATGAAAATCCGAGAATGAAATGGTTAAACGTACCTCCAGAGCTTCGATGAGCCATTGATGATGCAGGAGAAATGAACAGATCAATCGAGATTACACGAGAAATGAAGAGATGGAGAGAACGCGAGGGACGAAGAGGAGGAAGGAGGGGTGCTTATGGGAGGGGCGGGTAGAAGCTGGACGTTTCTTGCTCAACAAGCTGAAGACCCCTTCTTCTAGAATATTCCGGGATTTTCTAATCTGGCTCTCTCTCTCTCTCTCTCTTCTTTTCTTTTCTTTTTCCTTTTTTAATTGGATAACGACCGTTTCTTTCCGAATTGTCCTCTAGCATGAGTCCACGTGGTAAAAGTAAAATCTTTTATCGAACTTTATCCGCAATACCTACTTTAATATTCTAATAATTTCAAAAAATCCCTCGTATGCGCCTTCCTCAATATTTTGTGCATAAAAAGAGCTTTGAAGTTGGCACGAATCTTTCTCCCTTCAAATTAATTTTCATGTACTTTAAAATACTTTTAACCCCATAAAAATACATTTAAAATTATGTAAGCATATTAAGCATAAAATATAAATTTTAGGTGCAATGGAAATGAATGATAGCTTCATAGATATCATGTGCCCAGAGACAAAAGAGTTATAGGATTCAAAAGGAAGGGGGTTTTTTTGGGGGTTTGATGGATAGAATAGATAAGAAGGGCCACATAAGTGTTGAATTCGTTAAGAATTCATATGAAAGGAAATGAGCAATTCTCAATGAAAAAACTGCTATCTGAACATAACATGAAACTTATTTTTCATCAGACAGCTACTTTCGCAATTTCACTCTGAATTGTATCATGAGAACTTGTCAAGTAATCAATCATAAGAAAAGAGAAAAATGAACAAACACAAATTTATCATAATTCACCCAAGTAGGGTTACGTCCAATAGAATAAAATATTTACTAATATTATTAGGAGGGTTCGTTCAAAATACGCCTCATATGGGAACAAGGAGAAAATAATTGATATATACCCATAAATTAAGGTATCATAAATATTATCCTTTCAATCACTATATAAAATCCTTAAGTCCAAACATTTCATGGGCTTGGCTTTCGAGTCAAGGATGTTGCCCCCGTACTCCTACCCACTCACTGAGGAACAAGACCTCCAAAATCATCTCTGTAGTGTACACATGTCAAAATGAAAACCAACATCAACACACTTTAAAAAGCTATTTCTCGACTAGCACTCTAACCTAGCTAGAGGTTATCTAAAATGATTTCTTTCTTTTATAGTATATATTAAACCTGCTGCCTCGTTAACTAAGAAGGGCAACGGTGCAACTCTTCCCCTTTGTTGTCCTTTTTTTTAGGTTCGAGTTGGAATTTCTTATTATAAAGGAGAGGGCAAGCAAAGCCCTTGTACATAAACTAGATTTGAAGTTTGCACTGATCGTCCCTTCACCGCATAAAAGTACATTTAAATTTATACGACGACGCTAACTTTAGAGATTTAAAAATATTTATTTTAATTATATTATTGTACGAGTCAAAATTATATTATTTTATAATTTGATGTGCGACAAAAATAATCATTATTCGTGTCCTCCCCGGGACGTCGCAAGTCCGTTATTATATATTGATAAAGCAAATCGCTCTAGCTTCCATGGGAATAAACGGATACGCTCTTCTTCCATGGCGTCTTCCTTCAAATTATGCTTCTTGCAGGGTAGCTCCACCCATTTCCAATCTGTCGTCCCAATGTCTTTGCCTCAAAACCCTAGGCTCCGCCCTCACATCCCTTCAAAACCACCGCTCACTACAGACCTCAAAATCCGCCATGGCAATAATAATTACACTTCTCTCAGAAACCCTAGTTTCAGAATCCAGGCTTCGAGCGATAGGGCACCGGCATCTTCCGATACCAGATACATAGTTGTTAGTTCTGCAATCACCGTGATTTTGGCCGTCGCTAATCGCGTCCTCTATAAGCTCGCTCTCGTTCCCATGAAGCAGTACCCTTTCTTCTTAGCTCAGTTTACCACATTCGGGTAAACTCTCCCGCCTGAAGTTTGCTCCTGTTACATTTTTTTGTTCGATGTTTGGGAATATTGTGTAAATGAATCTCCTGTGAGTGGTTGGAGTTCAGGTTCAGATTTGGATTGCAGCGTTTATCATACTTATTGACCAATAAAAAGTTGGGTGGTGGTGACATTGCTCATGTTAGTTGGCTAACATTTTGTCGTTCCAAGCAAAGCCAGAGGCTGACATTGATTCTTAAACAAGATGAAGATTACTCGAAACAGAGTTTTTCTTCAAATTTATATAGAAAATTTAACATTGGATGGAACTACCAAAGCATATTTAATTGATTGCAGGGTACTTAGTGTTAATAATATATTTGATGAGCCCACCTGCCACAATTTCTGAAGTTGGTGCCTAAAGTGAATCTTTATGTATTGTTGTAGTTAAATTGTATTCCAGTTTCCAAAGTTCACTCTTTTGTTGAGATTATTGTTAATGTACTTTTAGTTGTGAGCTCTTATGTGACTAAAATGGCGTTGTTTCACAAATGATGCTGGTTCTATCAAATGCAGGTATGTCCTTATTTACTTTTCTATACTGTACATGCGATATCGTGCAGGGATAGTGACAGATGAAATGCTAGCCATTCCCAAATCACGATTTCTGGCCATTGGGGCTCTAGAAGCCCTTGGAGTAGCTTCTGGGATGTCATCTGCAGGTATAATAGAGTTCAGGATTATCAGTGTGAATTGCAATTTCTGAGTAATTGCTTGAGTGAAAAATTTATAGTATTCTATATTATGCCATTGCACACCATCTGATTTATCCTGTAAATAATAATAGCATTATAGCTTACTGCACATGCTGTTGATATTCCACTATTTCTAGAATTAATTAACCAAAAAGAAAAAGTGTTTAAAATGCCTTTATAATGCACAAAAGGGAACTTAATACATTGTTTTCAATTTCGGCCTGTTTACTGACACCTGCACATCTTTCACAGCAATGCTTCCTGGGCCTGCCATTCCAATATTGAATCAGGTAATGATGGTTATATGAAGCAGTTTCAATTATGGTTGCTAAATAGAATCATAGTGGCTAATGCAGTGACTAGTGAGCAATTTTTTACTGTTAATTAACTGAGTTCTAAGTTGCTGATTCCATGCCAGTTCAAAAATTATTTTGGGTTGCAGACATGCATTAGGATTTCAAATGTTTATTTTTTTAGATTATTGTAAGATTTTTTATTGTCAGAAAATTTTGTATCACCCATTAATGTGGTTTCAAGTGAAAATGACTTGGTGTGGATCTGATGACGTGTTTATGTCAAAGTTTGAAAGAGCTTACTTATGGGCTTCCATGAGTCGCTGCGATAGAGGTGTTAATCCATTTTTCGATGAATTTATTCTCAATCATCTTATGTTGGAGCTAAACTCCAAGAGGAAAAAGGACAATTACTTCCACCGAAGAAATATTCATGGACCACCTTACCAAGACTCAACGCCCCTCACATTTAGGCCACAAAACTACCTCCCAGCTATCCAAATGATTTCTGTCAGCACCATTGTCCGCAAAGACAATCTTCATAATCCTCTCCACCCTCTCTGCCAACACAATTGCAATCCTAGACAAAGACAAAATAGTAGGAGGAACCAAAGAGAGGCAAGGCTGAATCAGCCTATTATGTCCTCCCAAGGAAACGTAAACGCACTCCATGCATCCAAGTTACCCCCCAGAGGAACACCTTGAGAACTGAACACCCCAACAGGAAAGTTAGATTTGCAGCTCCTCAGGAGGAAATTAATCTGCATAGCCCACTCTTAGAGACGTTGAATTTAGGATCAGACACTTTCTCAAAATTTTTAATTAAAGAACACATTGATAAATGACTGCCTATCATTGTATAGAATGAATAAAATTTAACTTGAAGAGAAGCACCCCAAGACCAAAGTTGTAAAGGCACCATAGGCGCTCCTAGGGTGCCTGGACGCCTTGCCCTCTCCCTAGGCAACAAGGCGATCCTAAATATGAAGGCGTCTCAAGGGTGCCTAGTCTCCTAGGCCTTGACAACTATGCACAAGACCAGACCTACCATCCCAGAGCCCAGATGATTGAAAACCCTGAATATTCAAGATCCTTTCCAAGATAACCTATGTTACCCTATCATAAAGGCGAGCCCCTTTGCTTCCACCCTCTATCATCCTCACCTGCCTCATTAACTACTAGAACAATGTCGAAGAACTGCCTACCCCCAAAAAAGTGCTCCAAGTCGCTGAATGATAATTCCTAAATTGGGTGACTGGAAATCTTATATGGAAATTTATTTTTTATTTTTGATTTAATGTTCAATGAAAGTAATCTTCCTTTCCAAGAATTCTATACACAAATTTATGGGTTCTTCTACAACATTTGACAATGTATGTTCACTTGACATTAATTTGTATGAGCATTTCTTTTTCCCTTGCAGACATTTTTGGTGTGGCAGCTGATCTTTGCCACCCTTCTCTTAGGGAAAAAGTTCTCATTCAGTCAAATTGCTGGCTGCTTACTCGTAGCTTCTGGTGTAATTTTGGCAGTTGCAAGGTATTCAAATGTTTTTCTTTCCACAGCTTCCTTTCCA